>OY979706.1:45135104-45509292 GCA_963855925.1 Inga laurina | reverse complement strand
CACGGATTAGCGACGGAAATTCCGTCACTAATGTGCGTCATTTAGTGACGAAATTGTCAAGATTAGCAACGGAATTCCGTCACTAATCCGTCGCAAAGTGAAATTTTTTTAAAAATTAAATTTAATTTGTGAATAAACTTTTAGATTTCTTTTTTAATCTTTGGCCAATAATTTTCTTTGTGATTTTGAATTGAACCGTTGACTTATAATGGTTAAAGAACTGAAAGTGGAATTAAATTGATTGCAAATAAAATAAAGTTCAAACCAAATTCTAAAATGATAGCAAGTTAGCAAACTACAAAGCGACAAAAGTGTGAAAATGTATATAATGTATATCAAACAAACAAAGCACACAAATATTTAATGTAGTCATACAACCTAGTGACAACTATCTTATGGTGGGCTATCATCAACATTATGAGCTTCAAAGTTTGAATTGTTGACAACTCCAGAAAATTTTTGCTCAGGTGCTTCCAACCTTGTTAAGATAATTTGATTCTGTTGCTTAAGATTGTGATTCTCCTGTCTAAGCTCTGTGACAACATTTTCAATATCAGGTTGGAGCATTGATTTGATGGAAGGAGAAGAAGACCCATAAGAATAAGCTGAGGAATCAACATTTTTGGCCTCAGATCCTAAGCCAAATATACGACCCTTCTTGTTCTTACCACCAGCAGCTTCTAAATATAGGTTCATTTCTTCTTCATCTAGCTGATTTGATTGCACATCACTAGGAGAATCTGTATTAGAACTTCTAGATGCCTTGATTCTCATGTAATGATCCTATCAAAGAAAATAATGAGTAAAAAAAGTCAAAAGATATGAATAAATATATAAAATAAAGGATGGTATGCAACCACTAAGATGAAGATAATAATGTCCCTATAATCAAGATCCTAAAATCAAGGAGCAACTAAGTAAATACGGGGTTGAAATAGGGCCCATAACTTGACAACAAAGGTGAAATTTGACTGCAATGCTTATTTCAGTTATTAACAACCAAGCAACCAATGATACTGAGTCTAGCAATCCAAACTCAATGGCACAAGATGTGTGGTACGAGCTTCAAGCAAGCAAAGGAGCAAATATTGACAATAGTATCACAATTCACCACAATGATAGCAGTAACCTAAATATCCTAGTAGCAGCAAAATTTCTCCAACACTGGTGGGATATATGAAAGCACACAAAATGCAGCAATTTCAGTTTAGAGTACTTTTACCAACAAACTGTGATATTCATACACTCAACACATTATAGACTCAATGTTTCGCTAAAAAGTAGCACAATTGTCAGATTGCGAAATTTGTGAAACATGGATGCAATTCAACTTATTACCCACTGTTGATAGCAAAAACAATCTTGATGCAGGACAAACAACAACTAACCAACTCAATTAACGTTTAATGAGTCTAAATCAGTTCCAAATCACTCAATGAGTGCGGCAAAACTTCAACCCATATCCAAACTCATGATAGTCATGCTAATCCTATCCATACACATTGTAAAATAAAATACTTCCAAGTTCCAAACAATTTCAAATTTCCAATAACAGATTTAATTCAGAAACACTTTCAGCAAACAAAGCACAAACTATTTTCCAATTGCTGTAGCAACTAATTAACGGAAGACACAAACAAATTCAGATTCTCAACTCCAAACTCCTTGTCACAGCAGAGTAACAGATAGACAACTTGCCACAGAGAGATAACAAGACTAGGAATTCAATTAGCTTGAAGCTATCAATCAACAATTTCAATTAAGATGAAAATGATGCCCGAATTGTCCCACAACTTGCAGAGTATAGAACAGTTTAGATGAGAATTAGCTTTGTTAAAATATGGTTGGCACCACAACTTAACTCTCCATCAAGATTTAGCAAGAGTCTTCCAAGAGTTAAAGCTTGTCATAAAATTCAAACCAGCAATAAGTATCACAAAAACTCCAAAACTTAGAACCAAAATTTTAGGATTAGATCCTAGGTTTTGTTTTGAAGGCTTAAGCAAAATTTGAAAATTTCAAGTCGAAAATCAGATCTACAATCCTCACAAATCAATAACCAATTACCTCAATGACAACAAATAATTTCCACAGTTACAGCAGCAGATTAATAACAAGAATTATACCCACTAATTCACATATACGAATGAAGACAATAATTAAAAACATTAAATTTTTTCATAAATTGAAGTGATTTCAATTAATATCTTTATTAACCACACAAAACTCCAACATCATATTAATTTACTCTCTCTAATTACCTAAAACCACTCTCGTCTTTGAAAAAAATGTGGTAAATGCTTTACAAAATTTTGCATGAATCCTTATATTAAACGAAATAGTGCAGAAGGGTGTTATATTATCAAAGGGGTGTTATATTATAGTGCAAAGAGTCTTGGTCCCCAAAAAAACAAAATAGTGCAGAAGTAATATCAAGAAGTGTGTATGGGAACACATAGTGTAGAAGTAATGGACAGATGACCAATAAATTAGCAATATGTCTAAACCATTGGAGACAAGAAAGAGGTCAGTTGAATGCAATAAACTACAATGCTAGTAGCAAAGAGGAAAATAGCTCAATCTAAACAAGAGGTCATGACATCATGGCTTGCTTGTTCTCTACTCTCTACTCAATATGATTTTTACTTAAAAGGAAGCCAAGAAATTAGGTATTCACCCACAAGGCATAAATGTTGGAGCAGTTATTACATACTTCTAGGGAAATAGGGCAAACAATATATGCATAAACAGAAAACGGTGCTTCAGCCATCTAATGTCATTAACATCTACTTCTAATTTTCCTTAAAGTCAAGTTTCTTTAACCTAAACTAGACCGAATACAAGAAAAATATATAATATGATTTTTTTTGGATTAGACCACCCAGTATCCGGTACACTTTCAACTAGGGAACTAAATGGGACCCAGACTAATTCATATACTTCATGATGGTAGAGTAGGCAGAGAGATTTAACTCAAATCCAATAGACAACACTATAACAAACATATACTTACAGATACTTCAACCGACCTCTGATCCACAAACTCGCTAGTTTTCTCATCATAATGTTTCTTTGTGAACAATTCAAATGGAGTAGGGTTTCTTCCCAACTGCTCCGCCTATAGTAATTTATAAGAAGTATTAAATTGTGTATAAAAACAATGAACAAATTTAAAAATAAATTCTTACCAGCCTTCTCTTATGCTCTGTATTTGGAATGCTACCTCCTTTGTGTTGTGTACCTCCTGTAGAAGAGGCCCGATTATGTTTAGCTATGCCACACTTAGCCACATAACCTTCTGATATCCAAACTCTCTCTAAATCTTCCATCACATTAGGAGGAATCCAATTAGGCCTAATTCCTTCTTGAAAGAGGTCGTATCTAACCTTATGTATTGCATGCCTATAGATATCTGAACCCTTTGAATTCCAGTTTTTCTTAATAGCAACTTTATCTTGTGGAAGCCATTTAAATTGTTTCTACATAAACAAGAAAAAAAGAATAAAAACTAAAGTAGAGTAAGAGAAAAAAAATCAAGACATAACACAAATATAATAAAGATATACCACCCATTCCTTAAACCATAATTCCTTCAGCTGAAGGGGTGTTGCCTTCCAAGTACTACATGCTTGTTCAAATTTTCCTTGAATGATAGGCAGAATAGTGCGTACAGTAGCAACAGGAGGATGAAACCTGATAACAATAACATAAATCATTACAATTTTAAACTATGACTTTAATGTACTAAATGAAAAAATCATATAAAGTAACGTTGTTTACTTACATGTTTTTCTCAGGATATATCCATATTCGACTATCTAAGGGATCACGGCCCCATGGTCTGCAAACATTGAGCTGACCTTGTGGAGTAGGCGGATGCGAGAATTCTGTTCCAATAGATGGGATTGAAGGAGAAGATGCAGGTGATATTGAGGGTCTCCTAATTGATTCAGTCATGGTTGGAGATGATGCAAGTATAGATGATGGTGCCAATGGAGGTCTAGTAGATGGTTCTCGCACATTAGGAGCAGATGGGGGTACAGATCGTGCATCCCTCTGGGGATAGTGGATGGTTCTCCCATATTAGGAGCAGATGTACCTTCAATATGGTGCGCATGTGCTATAGGGCTCAGTAAGACTTTACACTTCACAGGACGATTTGACATCTACATATTCAAATTTGAACATATGGTTAGAAATAAATAGTGTTGAAATTATAACAAAATTAAATCTAAATTAAAAAAAATCATACAAAGTCAAACTCAATGTTAAATAGAATTGGAATATAATAAGAAAACCATCATTTATGTATCGTCGTCGTCGTCGTCATAGTCATAACCATCACTATCACCATCATCTTCTATATAAGAATCTTCTTCATCTTCTGTATCTTCAACTTCTTCATCCTCTTCTTCCTCATCATCATCATCTTCTTCTTCTTCTTGACCAACCATGGCATTAGTTGGTATATGTACTTCTTCGTACTGAATTTCAAAGTCTCTTTGGTTATTCAATTTATCATCATGGATAATTGTAGGTAGTATTACTTCCAAGTCATCGCTACTTGGAATGCCCATATGTTTGTTTCAGATGTAGGAGCATCAATTGTGCTACGAGCCTTGACCTTAATAATAGATAACCAATTTTCCTTGTGACGACAACAAGGATAAGGGGCGTAGTACACTTGCGTAGCTTGTTGAGCAAAAATGACTGGATCATACTTGCTGTACCTTCGTTGCCCATGAACTTCAACAATCCCATATTGTTCATGAATCCTTGAACCACAATTTAGAGTTGGATCAAACCACTCACAATTGAATAACACTAATCTCTTCAGAGGAAGACCTATATATTCAATCTCCACAATCTCATTTAAAATACCATAAAAGTCATGTTTTGATTGTGCATAATCAGCTCCCTTAATGCACACACCACTATTTATCATTGATTTTCAAACAACCCATGAATGTTTGTGAAACTTATACCCATTAATGAAGTACATAGGCCATGTTCTAACTTTTCTCTTTGGCCCCCAAGCAATATCTTGCAAAAATGGATCCACAATATTGTTGTTAGGGTTGTGCACCTACACAACATTAATGATTAATAATGAGTATTTTGTAAAATAAGGGCTGTTACGTGATACAAAATTAAAACCATGAGCAACTTACATAATTTTTAAACCATGAGGGAAATCATTCATTGATTTGATATTTTATATCATTCCCCATAATTTGAGAGTTCTCTTCTTTCAATGTTTGTACAAATAAACTGCATATCAAATAATGTATTAATTATAAACATATATTTGACATAATGTTCAAGTTTATCATTTTTCTAATTAAATTACGTCATGTAAGGTTGCACCTCATCACAATTCATGAGAACATATCTTGTAGCAGCTTCTGCTTGCTCATCCGTCAAGTAACGACATATACATTTCCCATAAGGTCTTCCTGGATAGTTAAATACAAAATTGCTGGCAAATCAAATTCTCCCCCATAGTCATTTCATAAAGGTCTTGCTACTCTTGTTAGAGCACCTGAGTCAAAGTAGTGTGAGCAAAACATTAAGGTCTCCTCAATATATAAGCTTCACATATAGATGCTTCAACCCGAGCTTTGTTTTTGACTTTTTGTTTCAAGGTATATAGGAACTCACACAAATGGTTGTAAATGGTAAGATTAATTATTGTATTTATCATATATTCATTATCAAATCATATGGATAGCTTTAATTACCTTTCAAATGGATACATCCATCAATATTGAACCGGTCCTCCAACTTTAACTTCATAAGGAAGGTGGATGGACAAATGCTCCATTGAGTTAAAGAACCCTGGTGGAAAGACCATCTCCAGCTTACACAAGGTCACAACAATATTTTTCTCTAGCAACTCTAGTTGATCTATCATCAAGGAAGTGGAACAAAGCTGTCTAAAGAATTGACTAAGCTCCGCTATGGGATTGAATATATCTTCAGGAAAACTAGCAAAGGTAATAGGAAGAAAGCATTTCATGAACATATGACAATCATGACTCTTCATTCCATACAACTTTCCTTCCTTCATGTCAACACACTGAGCTAGATTAAATGCATATCCATCAGAGACCTTCAAGTTCTTTACCCATTCACAAATTGCTCGTTTCTTTTCTATGTTAAAAGTATATTTTACAGTTGGTTTCATTATTTTTCCTCATCTTTCAACAAATTCATCTGATTTTCATTGACAATATTCCTTTAAGTCCATTCGAGCTTGTATATTATCATTTGTTTTTCCCTTTGTGTCCATGACTGTGTGAAACAAATTTTCAAAAATATTCTTCTCAATATGCATGACATCAAGATTATGCCAAATGAGGTTACTTTTCCAATATGGCAATTCTCAAAATATGCTTTGTTTTGTCCAATGATGAGTGTCGTGATAGCCTTCAATTGGTATAGTTTTTCCATACTCAGTGACCTTTGACAAATTTTTTACTCTTTGCCAAACTTCCTCTCCGCTTAACTGGGGTGGAGGCATTGATTTCTCAACTCTATTCTTGTAAAATGAGCTTCTATTTCTCCTGAAGTGGTGATCAATGGGTAGGAATTGACGATGACAGTCAAAGAAAAATGTTTTCCTCCCATGCTTCAATTGGAATGTGTTTGAGTTCTCCATACATATAGGACATGATAATCTTCCAATTTTTGTCCAACTAGACAACATACCATATGCAGGAAAATCATTGATTGTCCATAATAACGCAGCTCACATATAAAAGTTTTGTCTCAAAGAGGCATCATAAGTCAACACACCCTCATCCCACAACAAATTTAATTCATCTATTAATGGTTGTAAATACACATCTATTTTTCCTTTAGAATTATTAGGACCAGGGATGATCAATGTCAAGAACATATTTTCCCGTGTCATGCACACTTCAGGTGGTAGATTATATGGAGTAATAATCACAGGCCAACAAGAATATTGTTTTCCAGATTGCCCAAATGGCGTGAATCCATCAGCACATAACCTAAGCCTCACATTATATGGATCATAGGAAAAATCAGGATATGTACTACCAAAAACCTTCCACGCTGCACCATCAAAGGGGTGAGAAGGTACATTGGCACCTCGACGATTCTCATAGTGCCATCTCATCACCTTTGCGATTTTTTCAGAAGCATACAATCGTTGCAATCTTGGAATCAAAGGTAGAAACCATAAATGTTTCCTTGCAACCTTTTTTCCTTCCATGAGACTTTTCGGTATAATATCTTTCCTCACCACAAAAATTACATTGGATTGTACTTTCATTAGCTTTATAGTACAACATACAACCATTCACACAAAAGTCAATCTTGTTATAATTAAGACCTAACTTTGCCACCAACTTCTTTGTTTGGTACAAGTCTGTAGGCATACAAGTGTCTTGAGTTTGTGTCCTCCCTATGAGCTGAGAAACTAAATTGTAGCCTTGTTGTGACATGTTTGTTGTTGTCTTAATACTTAATAATTTCAAAGATGCTAAAAGTTTAGATTCCTCTTTACAACCTTCCCACAGAGGTTGTTGTGCAGCATGTAACAAGTCATAAAATGTTCTAGTATTTGAGTTAGGCATCTCTTCAACATCTTCATTATAGTTATCCCTAAAACTTGGCCCCGCAGCATCCATCACCATGGTCTCATATTGACTTTGTTCGCTACCTAGTAGCCCATGTGAGGAGTGCAAGACATTTGGTAATGGAGACATGGGTGGATGAAATTCAGTTTCTATTTACCCATGACTATTCCATATATAATAGTTCGACATGAATCCAACTTTATCGATGTGTCTTCACCTCATCGACATTTAGATATGGCCTACATTTACATTTTACACATGGGCACCTAATATTCTTTAAGGTTTGAGAATAAGATGACACTCTCAATGCATAAATAAGAAACTCCTCGACACCATCTATGAAGTCTTTTGTATACCATTTTGTTGTTTGATCTACTCTATTATACATCCATGCTCAATTTTCTGGAACTTCCATTCTACATTGCATGACATGATTTAAGCATTGTAGAATGGAAGATACGTATATACATGAAAGCAAATAAGGCAAACAAAAAAATTACACATAACATAAATGAAATTAGCATATAAAATCTATATTAACCCATTTTTTGTTGGTACAATCAAACTGATGTATTAGTTCCAAATTCCCTTAATTATATTACATGTATCAAACCTTCTTATAATTAACTCTACTCTTCCATATATTATCAAAAAATTAATTAAAAATTTGCATAATGCAAAACATAACAACATATATACACGTACCTTTTTTTGTTAATTCGTAACTTATATTGATATCACTCTGCTTCAAACTTGACAATTGGTAATGATGGTCTCACAAAAAGCACAACAAGTAGACTTGCTACCAAAGAATCATTGAAAATTTCACATTTTAATGTTGAATTAAACTAAAGAATAAGTTCATGTGTACAATATTGCAAAGGTAGGAATTACAACGAGCCACGAGGTCTAAAAAATAAAAGTTGTTTATGTTTTACTACTTTGCAAAATTAAAGTCTGAGTTTTTTTTTAAAGACAATAGTAATGCACACTTGAATATCATTCAGTCTCTAGGAAACATATATTCCTCTTTTAGGTAGAAAGGAGTCAAAAGATTAGATCTCATTGGAAATCTTTAACATAATTTCCTCTTGTTCCAAGACCTTGAAAAGAATAAAAAAATACATATTATTAGATCATAACACAATTTACAGATATATGGCCAACTGAACATGATTGAACTTAATTAATTAACAAGAGCATGGAAATTGCTTATCATTTAAATTGCTTATCGAATATGCAAACAAAAACTCAAGTTCCCAGCAGAGCCACAAAATATCAATTACTATATTCAATAATCTACTCATATGTCCATCGCCATCATTTAATCATGATTCTGAAATTATAAATATAGTTTATTTATCTGTCATGCATAATGCAGATATGTTTACATTAAAGTGCAAAACAATAATATATAATCGTTGAACTGGTAGCAAAAATTTTTTCCACCAAGGGCACATTCAAGCTTATCAGAGAACTAGTAGCAATAGATGTAATTGCAAAAATTTATCATTTTTTTAAAGTTCAAGCTGAAGTTCTCAGTTAAGCAACACGTGCAGAAGCATGAGACCATAAATCTGATTTTATCCGATAGAAAATTCTATAAAATAATCTCACTTTGAAAGGGGTATAGAGGCATTAGCTGATTTTCTTTGTATTAAAGAGTTACATTCATTGGAACCTCAATTTTCTTATAATTTATTTCCATATGCAACATATGTTAGTGTGGTAAAATATCTGATTATTTAAAGGTTAGATGACATTTACCCAAACAAAAAAAATATCGAAACTATCCAAAAACTGAATAAAAAGGGAGGTGGAGGAGTTTACCAAATGGTAATAAATTCTGTAAATAAAGACTGCCAATTTTGTAACCAAAAGCAAATAGATTCAATCAACTTATTTTCAATTCAGAGTTTTAAACTCTTACAGCAGCACCAAAGAGAGCCAAATAGTTACACCATTGGTTTGTGCTAATAGGTGTAGAAGAATTTTCAAATAAAAAGAATCACAAATGACAGAGTATTGATAGAATTGATGACTCAAATGTGTATCTTCCTTAGAACACACAAATTCACATGCAAGACCAAGGAATACGTAGGAATTCTGAATCTTAATAATCTCCTTGAGACCCATTAATGCCCTAGCAAAGGCAACACACAGAATTGAATTTATTGTAGCATATTTCTTTCAATGCTTATCAAACAAACTAGTTAGTAACATCAAGACTATACAGATTTGTGCACTATGATTTACTCCCTAGCACTTTAATCATATTTAACTACTCATTAAAGTTATGATTTCCCCTCAAACCTTTTAACAAACACCTTATGTCAAACAATTGCATCAAGTTATGATTTACTCCCTAGGATATTTATGGTCTAGTAACGAGGTTAGTATTGCCATGAGAGTAATATACGAGCTTAAAATTACTCAAGTACAGCCAAGGTAAACTAGCAGAAACATCAATTCTATAAAAACAGTTGCAGCAACAAGTCAATGATATGCACAAGTGACGTAAGTCAAACTTTCGAAGAACTTTGTGATAGAGAAATTTTGCACAAGTTTTAGAGAAATACAACTTAGCAATGATAAGACTTATCACATGCATACTAACTGAAATCAGAAATAAACATCCTACTCATCTTGAAAATCAAACTAGATAAGTCTGTTCTTTTCTCATAAATTTAGTGCAGGTGCGGACTTTAGTATAGCACTTTCACTCCAAACATAGTTAAAATTCAGAACCCTTAGCTCTCAGAAGTTTGAGATTTTGTCACAGCAAAAAGGGCCCAAAACTCAGTAATTATGCACAACTTAGCCAAGCATAGTGCATCCCATCCAAGACTCTTCAGAAACTGATTTAGCAGCACTCAATTATGCAGCAATTAATGCAAACCACAAAATATCAGAATGCAAGTGGCTTAGACTTTAATATTTAAGGCTATTAATAAGAAGATCCTTTAGACACTATAGGATTGCAATTGAGCAATAGAACGAAATTTTTTTTAAAGTGTAGTTCAGGTTCAGGAAACATTGAAGCACAGGGTGCAAATTCACAAAATAGATTTTGACGGTGTTGTTTCCCAAAATGTAGTGAAACGGCCTATTTACCAAAATATGTTAGTCATTTGCACATTAAATTTGAGTTCAAGAATGAGGCACACAAACTTTTACTATCTGTTAGATTTTAAACCCCGCAGCCACATAAATGATGCACCAGTACAGCAAGGAATACGATTTATGAATCAAATAGTGTGTGAATATTCAAGAAAGCAATTTAATCAGCAAACCACCTTTCCTTCTTAAACAATAGCAATAGCAACAACACAGGGTCAAGGGGAATTTCTGCATTTTGTTTTTCTTAAATTAGGGAAAAATTTCCAATGTATAAGCTCAAATTCACAACCTCAATTCACAGCAGACTTAAGATAGCTACATGCTCTTCACAGTGACTATACAACTGAAATTTAGACCAAGCAATGCACTGATATATCATGACAATGTCCCATCAGCTAACTATGAAACAAAATGGTACAACAAGAAGTATGAAATCTTAAGTTTATGGAATTAACCGAGAAGGACTGCAACATCCTTAGAAATAATCAGCTGCTACAACAAAACTAACTAAAATTGTAAAAGAAAAACTGACATTTGACTGAATGTTTTACAGCTTAAAAAAGTACAACCATTTCTAGCTCAATTGACAACAAATTTATTCCAAGTACAACATGTTAGATATTTTATTATTTAAGATTATATATTTGGTGACTGGCATAAAATATATGGTAACTTTACTTCGTAAGCATGTTTAATTTAACATTTTCTATTTTCAATTAACAAAATCTAACTCATAAATATAGTGTCAAGTCACTCAAGTGACATTACAAGGACCTTATTATAGATATTCAACAAAGATTTCTTTAAACATTGGACTGACCAAACATATTTGCAATAGTTAAACAACCTATTTCTATAGAATATAAGATCTTTTCTCTCAAGCTACATATACATGAACAGGTACGCAAGTATACATCATCTCTACAAGTTCTACGAAAATACTTTTCTCTACAAAATAGTGTAAATTAATTGAAATGATAAACTATGAATGCTATGCAATAATTGATAAGTCACATGAACTGCAGGCAACCAGAATATGAAATATATATATATATATATATATATATATATATATATATAATTAACATAACAGGGGAAGATCCATTTCTAATGGCCAATGTAGGTCACAAAAAGATACTTCTTTTTTGTTTTTATAAATTTCATCAGCAAATCATAGTGCATGTGCTCTTTGTTCACCCGCATGCATGTAAACAAGAAACGAACAAAAATTACCTCAAAACTGAAATACGAACACAGCATCACAGACATGACAACACTAGGTTTCATTGACTGAAATGGCAGAGAATCAACGTAGAGCCACCAAGAATTGAAGCTTGACAGATCATGAATAGAGAGGGCTGGTGAAGGCTGAGAGAGAGAATGACGGAGGAGGAGGGAGTTCCGGCAATAATGTTACCAAAGTCTGGCTCCGACAAGGACAAGAAACAGAGATGAATCATGGTGGCTGGGGTTACATCGAAGAGGAATGGGGAAAAGGGTGAAAGATGATGGATGATGCGGTGATGTAGAAGCTGGAGACGGTAAATCTAGGGTTTTGGAAGTAGAGAGGTAAGTGAAGAAGGGGAATTACAAATTGGTTTTTGGAATTTGATATTGGGATTAAATGTGACCCCAAAAATGGGTCAAGTTCAGCCGGGTAAAATAGGAATAGAGTAAAACAATGAAGGGTAAAATGGGAAGATTAATTTTTGTTTATTTATATTTTCTTTTAATATCTTTTTTTAACACAAAATAATATTTATTAATTTTTTTACAAGCAAATACATATTAGCGACGGAAATTAGAGATGGAATAATTCCGTCTCTATTTCCGTCTCTAAATTTAGCGATGGAATTTAGTGACAGTTTTGAGACGGAATTAGACACGAAATTTAGTGACGGAAAGTTCGTGACGGATTTGAGACGGAAATTAGAGACGGAAAAAATTCCGTCGCTAATCCGTCCCTACATGAAATTAGCGACGAAAATTAGAGACGGAATTACGACGGAATAATTTCGTCTCTAATTTCTGTCGCTAATCCGTCTCTAAAATTAGCGACGGAATTATTCACGGTTTAGAGACAGAATAGCGACGGAATTAATTCTATCGCTAATTTCCGTCTCTAATTCTTTGTTTTTTTTGTAGTGATTGTACAACCCTAATTAAGAGATTGGATAATTAATGAAGACAGACCAGTTCTGGTGATCTTGTTTTGTCCAGCATTATTAAGATTTTAGAGATTGGGTAAAGCAAGGCTCAAATAAGTAGTTGTAAGAAATATCAAATTTTTTCATTCGGGAAAGATTATAAAGTGATGGAGGCAATCTACTTGAAAAATGGTTAATTAGCACCAAGAAAGAGCACATACAAATTAGACAAGCCATTTAGAAATTCAGGTATACTTCCTTCCGAATTATTGTGATGTATAACAAAAATGCTTACCAAAACCTACATAAATACCAAAAGAAAAATATACAAATGCATGTACTTCGGTTCCACATATTTATACAAGTTAATGCCTTATTGCAAGGATGGAAGATGATGGAAACATAAGTTCAGTGGTCATGACAGAAATCAAATCGTTTATTGGGAATGAAAAATATTATATTTTCGAATTGAAGATACTAAATTGTTTCATCAAAAATTCAAAACGGTTTATTTCATTTCTATTAGTGAGTAGTTAGTGATGTAAGTAGTCTTGTATTCTTGTGTAGTATTCTTGAACAGATGTGCATATCATTAGGCTTGTGTGTGTCTATATAAGGCAAGCCTAAGGTAGTCTGTAAACTAACTTCAATGTTATGAATAAGAGAAGTTCATTCTATGAACATGGTACCAAAGCCAAACCTCTAATTTTGAGCTCTATCGTGTCAACTCGAGTTCAACAAAGCAAACCCGATTTCAATCCTCATACCCGACAGTTTCATTCCCCCTCCTCTGGCCGTTTCGAGCCTCTTCCACCAAAATTCTCAATCTTTCTTCGCCATGATTAGATCTTAGTCTTCGTTGTGTTTAGATCCCAAACTAAGCGTGGTTTGTTGCCGTGTTTAGATTCCAGACGGTCATTCACCACCGTATTTGCTCCCTCCGACCAACTCTGCATCATGACGGGGAAGGTCTTCTCACTGTTCGCTACCGCAAGTGCACAATCTTGTCAAGTAATAAAGTGATAAGTAAAGATTATTCCCACGAGGATTTGAGTGACAAATTGGTCAAGCAATAGCTTAGTGAATTCAATTAAGTTGAGCCAAAACATGTTGTTGGGTTGAAAGAGAAATTTAAAACTATTCTAAGGCTAACAATTACTAAATGAAAACCAATTCTTTGATTTCAAATATTAATTAGATGAAGCCTATGATTATTTATCTCCTTTGTATTTCATAAAACTTGATGAATTTCCTCTCCACTAGTGCTTTCAATGGTGATATGTGTTAGTCCAAGGTTCAAAAGCATTTGATTACGCTTGCTCAAGTCAAAACCAAGTTTATATCCTCACTTAATATGCACAATATCTTACTACAATTAAGAGAGAATACTCATGTAGCAACAACCTTAATTGGACAATGCTAGGCTAGTAACTATATCTCTATGTTACTAACAAACCATCCATTTAATACCTAAACTTCAAGTCTAGCATAATTTTATCTAAGTTCTACAATTAAATTAACTCTCTCAGGCTTAATTTAATTGAACAAGGTAATCTAAGTGGTGGCTAATCACATAGTAGCATTAGGCACAAAATAAAATTAACACATATATCATCAACCACTAAAAGAGAGGAATAATCAAGTCTTAATCCATACAAAGGCTCAAAATAATCCTAGAAGAGAAGATTTAGCTACTCATGTTCAAATATAAAGAAATTCTACACATAGCTATTGAATACATGAAGAAGTTAAATGGAAAAGAGGAGAAAAGAAGAAAAACCAAGGTGGAAATCCCAAAATGGAAAAGAGGAGAAAAGAAGAAAAACCAAGGTGGAAATCCCAAAATCTCCCTTGAGAAGAACACCCAAGCCTATCAAATCTTTAAAATCACTTTCCCAAACTCTTCCCTTTCATGCTTCATTGTTTCCAACTGCTGAGAATGTGTTTTTTGGTGCCTTCCTCTAGGTTAAGTAGTATTTTTCCACTTCTGAAATCAAAACGCACAACTGTACTTTTTCAGGACTTGCTACAGCAAGTATGTCAACTTGTCGTAGCCAGTTATACAGAGAGTCAATTTTCCTTCAAATTCTTGACTTGCTACGGCAAGTTTGTCAACTTGTTGTGGCCAGTTACATAGAGAGCAAGAGAGAGTGCTTGCCATGGCAAGTTTACCAACTTATTGAGGCCAGTTTGTTAACTTGCTAAGGCAAGTTGCAGAAGTTCCTTCTATCTTTGCAATGCTTGACTTCCTTTGTTCTTTCCTTGTTTCTTGGTTCTTATAGGGCTTCAGAAATTGTCTTCATCCTCCTAAAAAAGAGGGAGGATTTATAAATTACAATTGAATAACAAACTATATAGGATATAACAAGATTTTTTTTTATTTTTGCTTGATACTTTGATATGCATATTTTATTCTATATACTTCTTTCTATGCATATTATGAACCCAAAAATAGGTAAAAAGAGAAGAAAATGTGCTGGAATGTTATTAACTTTTGAGAGTTAACAGTCACTGATTCAGGAAATCTGATATTCAATCATCCCTTGTTCCTTCACCCCTCTGATACACAAGCCACAATGCTCGTCCCTGCCATCCTGATTGGCTCTGACAATTATCCTGTTTGGAGTAGGTTGATACGAGTTCAGATGATCAATTAAATAGTGCAAGTGTACATTGTCGTAATCAAGTAATATAGAAGTGAGTAGAGTATCGTTCCCACGAGGATTGTTCACTAAGTACCAAAATGAGTAATTTTAATTCTATTCAGTCGATCGATTAATTGGTAATTGAGAGTGCAAAATAAAATAAAATAAAGACAATTAAATATGAATGCAAATGATATGAAAGCAAATATGAGAAAAAGCCCTAGGGATTAGATTTCACTTAACAAATTTCGGATTGAATCACTTATCTATTCTAGCCCAATTTATTCCACATGATTGATAGTCGAGTTTCCCTAATTTAATTACCAGCCTCTTCCAAGGTCAAGCAATTCTATAATCAATTGCTAATCCAATATATTCCTATATGAATTTAAGCAATTAATTATGCATTAAGATTTATGGAACTCAGTAAGACTACACAACTCATATGAATATATTCCTATTTCATATGCAAGTCATGGTTTTAAATATAGGGTCTACACACATGTATCTCCTTCCGGTCTCAACATGCATATTGAAATCATTCAAAAGATGGCCAGTCAATCAAAAGCATTAAGAATAATAATTAAAACTCAATCATGAAGGAGAAATTCAAACTAGATTCAATAAGTTAAGATTCAATCCGTCATTAGTAAGCTACGTCATCACCCTAAGAAAATGAAAGTTTAGCACATGATAAAATTAAAAACAAAACCAAAATAAATTATATAAAGCTAGAATGAAAGCCTTAGAAATACTACATAAACTTGAATATTACAATATCAAACATAAACATACAACCAAAAGAAGAATGAAAGATGAAGAAATCTAGCCGTCCATTGAGGAGGTAAAACCTTCCATGTAGGCGGCATGCAAAATGCAATATAATCCTAAGCCTTCCAAGATGGAGGCATGCAAAAAGTAATAAAATCCTAAGCCTTCCAAGATGGAGGCATACAATACATGAAATTAAATCTAGAAAATGACACAAAGAACTCAGAAATTTCAGAGAAAAATCTTTCCCGGTCAGAGAAGGATCTCTCCCGGTCGGAGAAGGGCCTCTGCTTCTCTTCCTCCCCTCTTCTCCTTGAGCTTGGCCTTGATCTCTATTTATAGGGGGGAAAAAACGTGTGCTACAGTACTTTTACTATTCCCCCGGTGGCTGCTACAGTACCTGCCGACCTGCTACTATTCCCCTGGCGGCTGCTACAGTGTCGTCGACATGCTACAGTGCTGGCGGTTGCTACAGTGATCGGTGCTGCTACAGTACTTTTTATTTTTTTTTTATTTTTGAAAAATGCTATTTATTCGAAAAAACAATATTTATTTATCAATCACACCCAAATTTATTATTTTAAATGCAAATATCGTCCATAAAATCATCATATAAGGGAAAATAAACATGCAAATATTTTACTTATCATAGGTCAATGCGTATCGCTTTGTTGGATAATCTCAAGATCACTTAGGACCGATGCAATGCCATCATTCTCTCTTGGTTGATAAACTCCGTTGACAAATCCCTTTGCAGAGTTACCACACATTTTTTAAAGTGCAAAATCTTTATTGGACGACCTGAAGGAATGCTTTGATAAGAAGATATTTCCAAGACTTTTAGTCTTCCTTATGAAATTAACATGCTAACACAAGGTAAACTATCTGTTGCTGGTTATTATTCCAAATTAAAGATCTCTGGGAAAATTTTGACAATCTTATGCCACTTCTCTCATGTGAATGTCGTACCTCACAAGACTATATAAAACTTGTCCAAGAACATCGATTATTTTAGTTCTTGATAGGTCTTAATGAGAGCTACTACCAAGCTCACAATCATGTTCTGATGTTAAACCCCCTACCTACTGTTAATCAGGCTTTCTCTATTATTTCTCAACATGAGACCTACCAGTCCTTTCATTCTAATCATTTTGAACCTTCTCCTAAGAGTTCTATGATGTTGGCACCAAGTGGGAGAGGTAGACATGGCAGAGGTTGTACCTCTCAAGGGAGAAGAGGTAATAATCAAGATAAGTGCTCATATTGACACAGGAAAGGACACAAAAAGGATTAATGTTTTCACCTTATTGGTTTCTTAGCAAATTTGAAGTTGAGGCCTATACGAGAGCCTTTAGTTCATACTACTTTTGCACTTGGATCTTCTGAATCCGTTGCTATTGCAAGGAACCTCACAACTCAACAATGGGCATGTTTGGAATAGTGGTGGAAAAAGTGGCTTATTTTCAATTTGACTTATGGAATCTTAAGATTGGGAAAAAGTAAGATTGGGTAAAATGATTAATGTTTGGATTGGCGATTGGATAAGTGCTTTTATGAAAGTGAAAAGGTGTTTGGTTTGGTTTTTGTATAAGTGGTTTTTGTGATATTTAAGAGAAAATTTTTAAAAATTATGAAAAATAAAAAAATTAACTTTAAAAATTTGGCAATGGTAAAATACATAATAAAATTACAATAAAAATGTGAATAAGTTAGAAATCATACAAACTTAAAGATTTTGATAAAGTAAAATAGAACAGAACTAAACAGATCAAAGGTCCCGTACAATTTTGTCCCTGATGGTGTCATGAACATGATTCATTTGGGTTGAAGATATCCGAGTATCATTTGTCAACGATGGCTCTTGATCTTAACTATTATCTACATAAACTACATTCTCATTTTCTGCTTTCCTAAAGTTTACATCAGTTTGAGAATTTCTTCTAATGAAATTATGTATAGCCATTGTTGCATAGACAATGCGGACTTGCGTGTCGAAGTTGTACTTGCATATATGTTGTAATATTTCAAATCTATTTTTCCACAATCCAAAAGTCCTTTCTATTGTGCACCTCAAGCTTGAATGATAAAAATTGAAGGCCTTATTTTGATTCTGGAACCCCCCTTAATTCCTAAATTCTGGGAGGTGGTAACATTCATATCTATACGGACCAAGATACCCAACTGGTGTTGGGTAGCCAGCGTTCACCAAATAATATTTTCCTTAAATGTAATATCCCAAAAAGTGATTAAGAGCTAATGACTTCAAAAGTGGATGTAATTATT
The DNA here is from genome assembly GCA_963855925.1 of Inga laurina. Lineage (NCBI taxonomy): Eukaryota > Viridiplantae > Streptophyta > Magnoliopsida > Fabales > Fabaceae > Inga > Inga laurina. The sequence goes on along the minus strand of OY979706.1, from coordinate 45,490,719 downwards.
GTTGAATAAACACTTTTGGAGAATGTGTGATGGGAATTTGGATATTTTAATGATTTCAATGGCTTCCTTGTGAAAATTCGTGTGGGGAGAGTGTTTATTGTGAAATTGGAACCATTGGGAACAATTGTGCAAAAGTTGAAAACTCTGTCCATTGAAACTCTGTACCGGGCAGCCGATTTGTATGGACGTTTTAAATGGGCAAATGGTGTCTAAAAATTCTGCAATTTTCAAGTCTTAAATTTCACATGTCAAGCTTCAAAATGGACACATAATTTGTATCATTTTGATTTGTGAGCTAAGAGTTATGGATTTTTGAAGTTTGCCCAGCGAAATTAATTATTTTCTGGAACAATATGCAAAGATTGAAATTCTGGGAATTTTGTGATTCCATCCAGAAAAATTCTATATTTTTCCTTAAAACTAGACTTAATAAGGGTTCTATAGGATTTGGAATCACTCCATTTTGATTTTTCTATAATTAGTTATGATATTTCAAAGTTTGGGCAGAAATCTGCCAGAATTTCTGAAAAATCCGAAATTGTTGGAAATTAATCAATAATTAAATATCATATAATATATGATATTAAATACCATCAGCCTTCTTTCTCCAGCCATTTTCGTGCTGTTCCAGACCTGAAACAAGAGAGAGAAGGTGCGAGAGTTTAGAGAGAGAAAGGGAAGAAATCTCACAAGGTAAGCCGATTTCTCCGACGATTTAGCTCTTAACGCGTATAACTCTGACTCTAAGCTACTCCTCTTTATTCTTTAAGGTTGTGAAGCTCAAAATTTGGTGTTTCAAGGGTTAGGGTTCAGCCACCTTGAGGAAAAGCTAGTGGGAGCTTAAGGTAACTTCCAAACCTTCGTATATTAACTATTCTGGTTGCTGTGGGCAATTTAATCGGTGAAATTTCGCCGGATTGCCATTGGTTTTAAATTTTGGAAATTGAGTTTCCTAAGGGTTATGCTGCCCAATTTTGGTTCAAATGGTAGTTATAACCTAATGTAATAGTTAATAAAGTGGTTAGGAGTATAAAGGAATGCGTTTAAGGAGCCGAAATCGTAAAACCCCGATTTTCCCCGGAGAACTCATAAATTTCGGCCAACTCTAGAAATGGGTCTTAGAGTTGGCTTTTCAATGATTTTATGGTTCCATTGCGTTCAGGAGCGAAAATTAGGTGGGGTTACAGTTGGCCACTTTTTCGAAAAAGGCCGAAAAAGCATAATTACGAAAACGCCCATAAAACCCTTGAAGTAGGGCCGCCAAGGGTAAATTTGTAATGTTACATTGAATTTGATAATTATGAGTCCGGAAATGGATTCCTTGGGCGGAAATATGTTAGGATAGCTCATATTAGAATTTTGAGAAAAGTGCAACCGGACCGGGTACAACGGGCCCGGGCCGGGCCCCTGGGGGCATTTTTGTAAAATTTCATTATAGACTCATATAACCCCAAGAAACACTATGGAAGTGTCTAAATTGTGCATTTGGAATTGTAGGATTTGATATTTGCCCTGTTTGTGATCCATCTGCGCTAGAGCACAATCTGAAAGAACAAGGTAGTAACTTTTTCTCTTATACTGTGTGTGAAACATTGTATATATGTTTGTCATGCATTGAGAATACTTTTTGAATACATTGTGATGCTTTGAGTTCACAGCGTAAGCTGACGCATAGTGATACTTTGTGATACATAGAGATCACAGCGGAAGCTGAGCATAGAGATTACAGCCATGAGTGTTGTCGTTTGTGGCGAAAGCCATGATACATTGTGATGCTTCTTAACATGATCATATATGCTATGTGTTTATACACTATATGAGTGATTTGTTACTATAGAGATTTTTTTGAATCTCATTCTTTCCATTGACTAACATTTCAGACAGGGCAAGTGGCTCCAAGGAGAAATGAACCACCAGGAGCGGTTAGGATCTTATAGAGATGTGTTGTTAGGTTGCTGGTTATCTATTTTAGACTTGGGATTACTGTTTATTTTTGAAATGTAGATATTACGTTGATGTTGGTCATGTAATCCCTTAGTTGGAACTTACAACCCTTAGTTTATACATGTATGAAACCCGGGAGTTGCCGGGAATTCGGCTATGCACTCTGATATGTATGAATGTGATTAAACTGCGCAGAGTAATTAGATTCGGAAAATGAATATGAGACCATGTTGAACGAATTTTAGAAAAGAGATTTGAGAAAAACGTAACCGTCGGTCTCTAATTCCTTTAAATTACGCATTTTTGAATCTTAATTACGGTTATCAAGGTAGGAGATTACAATTTTCCTTACAAGTGTTAAAATCATTGTAAATATGAGATTATTTGAAGAGCAAAATAAAGACAAAGAAATGTAATTGAAGTATACAAAAATATACCTTGGGGTAGATGGGGGAAATTCATGGATGGATTTGAGATAGCAAAGTGAAAAACACGAGTATCATGTGCTGAACCTTCCCATCCCGCTAACACAAACGTGAAGCACATATCTTAATGGAAAACAGCCATAACATTCTGTGTGGGATATCCCTTTCTCCTGATAAGTTCATCTCAACCCAGTCTAGTTATGACACACCTAATGTGAGTACTATTAATAGCTCAAATGGGATCCTTGAAATATAGGAAATATCAGTTATCATTTGCTATTTTTGGATGATATTGACGAAATTCAGGATCGCATGGCTTGATAATTTTGGTTGCAAGATTAAGGCAGGCCTCCAAAACTGTGTGTAGAAGCCTACTTACAGTTTTACCCGAATGTTGAAATATTTCTTGTACTAGCCCTATTTCCTACTCCGTGTCCGATAGTAAGCAAGAACATCGCAACTATTTCTTCAACATCTACATTCTTAGAATGTCTTAACCCATGCTCACCCAACTTATTGCATAAACTGTAGAATACATGTTTTTCCATTCTAAAAATCTGATGACATTTTGAACCTTTAGTTGCCAACATTTCTTGTACCCAATAGTAACCTATTCACTTACTCGTTCTACACAGTTGTTTGCACACATATGGCACCAAATATTGACAAAGTAAATGCATAATTGTTCATATTCATCTAACTCAGCCTTAATAATTGAGGCATTGTCACTATCTTCATCTTCTCCATCCCCTGCAACCTGTTTTGCTTGTTACAATTTGCCATTGATGTACCTGTGATTATGGTGAAATTGTGGTGTGCTAGTTTCGTTATTTCCCATTAAAGCAGCTGCTCTATTCATAGATACATTAACAATAACACTGACATAATCAACTTTCTACTTTTTGCTGTCGGAACTTTCTGCTTTCTGCTTTTACTAGACCCTTCACCTCTCTTCCTTTTCTGTTAGCTTCTAGATGCATGGGACTAGTGTCTGATGGTGTTTATATTGTTAATCCAAAGCTTGCCATTTCATTTGTTACTCCCATACTAACTGCAGGGTCATCATCAAAATGCTCATCCTCACTGTCCCCAGAGCCATCTTCTTCATCCATAATGGGTTTGTACACATCGTCCTCATCTTCCTCATTTGTCTGAGGTTGTGTGCAAGAGGGTGAGAAAATGTGCTCTCCCGTTGCCATGACATCCTTGAATATTATTCTTAACTCCCTTTCATGCTTTAGGCATGAGTACCTAAACTTCTTATATATGGGATTCTCCTGCATATATCAAGTAAAATGAATCAAAATGAATAGTTAAATGAATTACATACCTACTATCAAGTAGGCACACAAAAAAGCGAACTAATGAAACTTGTAAGTTGCACTGAAAATGTTTTACCCATAATTTCTCCTACCACCACTCACTCGATGCAATGACATTGTTCGTAACACAGTCTCTGCTGACATTGATATCTTTGATTAAGGAATCCCAAATCTTCAGATCTTTCCTTAAGATATCTAATATATTCTTTAATTGTTTCTTCTCATATTGTTTCCCAGTTTTTTTATTGAATGTGGTACTAAAAAAAGGTATTTTGTAGCGGTGTATTTGTAGCGATTATGTTTAACCGCTACAGATATTGACATTTGTAGTGGTTATAACACAAACTGCTACAAAATCCTAACGGCAAGTTACGTGCCAAGTGGCGCGAGTGCTTTGCAATGTTTTTTGTAGCGGTTAAAAGGAAAAAACCGCTATAAATATGGCTTGAATTTCCCTCCAAAATTGGTAGCTGTTATTTTGTAGCAGTTAGATCATATAAACTGCTACATATTCGCGACACTTGGCGCCATGAAGCCGCGCCAATAGCAAATCATTTTTATGTAGCGGTTACGATGGCATAACCGCTACAGAACCCGAAAGGTCATCACATTTGTAGTAGTTAAGTTTAGATAACTGCTACAAAAGTCGAAGGGTCTCGACATTTGTAGCGGTTATTTTATAACCGCTACTAATTTTGGATGCCCTAATTTTTTTGTAGCGGTTGATGTAGCGGTTATTTTCATAACCGCTACTAAATCCTCTATTATAAAAGTCACCGCCCCCTTCATTTTTCTGTTTGGCCATTTTGTTTCTTTGAGAGTTTTTCTTGAGATTTGAGCGTTTAGACGTCTATCGAGAAAATATTCTGCAACATTTCTCATTTTCATTTGAGGTACGGATAATATTTATTTTATTTTTATTTTTATTATAATTTTACTAATTTATGTGACTAAATGGTTTTTTTTGTTGTGAATTTTTGTAGTCGATATGGCTTCGAGGCAAGACAGGGGGAAGGAGCCCGAGGACCCCAGACCGATTCTACAAGTGGCAGTAGTAGAGGAGGGGGTAGTGGGAGGGGGCAGCGTGGTGGGAGGGCGACCACGCCATTTCAGCCCATCTCCTCACAGCAACCATAGGAGACGACCGCACCAAATGTACCTGATATAGAAGAGGGAGACATCATCGTCAATGACTTTGACGTGAACGAGGACTTCGACATCCCGATCCCCATCTGAGAGATGGAGAATTTCTTGGATGAGGAGGAGGCATGGGAGCAGAACAACCCTCAACGGTCCTCTTCTTGGTCGACTGGGTTTGAGGTGCAGGTCCAAGGTAAATATATTTTTTTATTTTATAAATTAAATATTTAAATGGGTTAATATAACTTTTGGTCCTTGAAGTTTGATCCAATTTTGGTTTTGGACCCTCAAGTTTGAAATTGGTGGTTTTGATCCCTGAAGTTCACCCAATTTTGGTTTTGGTCCCTCAAGTTTGAAATCGGTGGTTTTGGTCCCTGAAGTTTCACCTGATTTTGGTTTTGGTCTCTCAAGTTTGAAAAGGACTTGGCGACCTGGTTTTGAAATCCAACCCGACCGGGAAAAAAAACCAAGTCCTTTTCAAAATTGAGGGACCAAAACCAAAATTGGGTGAAACTTCAGGGATCAAAACCACCGATTTCAAACTTGAGGGACCAAAACCAAAATTGGGGTGAAACGTCAGGGACCAAAACCACCGATTTCAAACTTGAGGGATCAAAACCAAAATTGGATCAAACTTCAGGGACCAAAAATTATATTAACCCTATTTAAATTTATTATTAATATTAATTGTTTTTATATTATATATATATATATATATATATTATTTATTATTAATATTAATTATAAATATTTTGTTTATTTATATTATTTTATAAATTTATAGAAGAGGAAACAACTTTAAATTCAAAATGATAAATTTGAATTGCAATTTATCTAACGTTCGGCAAATTGTGCAGATGAGTAAGGGAACGTGTCCACGAGGAGGCTGGACGTGGCCGGTCTGAATAGTTTAGACTGGACACTACAAGTTGTAGTTCCGTGGAATGAGGGCAAGGACTAGCCTATCGACAATAATGGGGGTCACATGTTCAACCGCTTCCTGAACGAGCTGGCACTACTACAAAAAAGCGGTGTAATGGCGCTTATTTTAAAAAATACTTTGGCGTTTAAGAAACGTCAAAGCTTTTATTACCATTAAAAATACCTATAGTGCTTTTCAATTTACAGAAATGCGATACATTACTTGGTCAAATTAAATAAATAAATAAATTACATATGGCGTTTCATTTGACAAATTCCAAAGGAGGGGATGCCCTCCTTTGGCGCTTAAAAAACTAGCGCCAAAGGAGGGTGTCAACCCTCCTTTGGCATTTATTATTCAAACGTCAAAGGAGGGGGGCCCTTCCTTTGGCATTTGAAGATTAAACGCCAAAGGAAGGTGCCAACCCTCCATTGGCTTTTTTTCCTCAAATGCCAAGGGAGGGATACCCTCCTTTGGCATTTATTTAATAAGTGCCAAAGGAGGGCATTCAAATTTTTTAAAATAATTTTTCTAAATATTTCTTTTCCTATACGGTGTAATGCAAAAACAAATGCCTAATGACCATATATATTTTTTTAGCAAGCAAATGACCCTATATTTCGTCTAGTAGGCAAATTATAATACAAAACGATTATGGTCATTTTTTTAATTATTTTCTTTTCTTGATAAAACAAGCAAATTACAATACGATGGTAAAAAATACAAAACATTAACTACAATGATTTGTATTACAATAAAGTCACTACAATATTATTATATTTGTAAGGATAGAAATTAAAAAAACTAACAATGTATAGGAAGTTTAAGCTGACAAAGTTGAAACTTCAAATCAATACCTGAAAAATAAAAAATATGAGCAAATATATAAGAGTCATTATAGATTTTAACCAAAAAAAAAAAAAGCAAGAAAGAAAACATGGATCAAATTTTTAAAAAACAGTGCGTACAAGCTAGGGATCTCCTACTTCTACTTGCTGTCATTAAAGAGAGGAAGGAGTGGGGATAACGAATAAGAAAAGCTGGTAGACCAATAAAGTGGGAAAGTAATGGATCAAAGTTATGGGAAATGACAAGCAGGAGAGCAAAAATGGTGGGATGACAATGGCGGGGTGTTTAAATTTTGTAAACAGGGGAAGCTTTGGTGCTTCATAAAAGAGTGCCATTGCTTCCCATTGTCAAAATAAAATTTAAAAAAAAAATGGAATCTTTGGTGCTTCTTTAGGAAGGGCCAAAGCTTCTATTGTGTTTTTTATTTTTTATTTTTTTAATATGAAGTTTTGGCATTGTGTTTATGTAATTGCTTGGTTTAACTATATTTTATGTGTTGATTCTTTCTCTAACAATGGTCAAGTATATAATTAAATATCTGACATGAAATGGCTTCTTTATGTAGCAACTGCTTCCGGAATAGATAGACACATAGGCAACGGATTCCAAAATTGAGATGAAGCATAATATATATTATTAAGATAACGTTTGGAATACAACTTTAACCATGAATTAAATATGGGCCATCTTTATATTTTTTTTTTAGTTTTTTCTTTTGGAATGTGGCCTTTTTAAAAAAAAAATTGATGAACTTCAAGGAGCTCACTTAGTTTTACGCTTCATTATAAGTGCAAGTTAATACTAGTGATAACAATATATTCAAGCAGATAATATTGGATCTATAGAAAGAAAGAGCCAAAAACATGACAAACATATCGTATAACGTTATGTTGATTGTAACTATTAAACATTTACCAATAATAAATGTATAATAATATAATGACCCAAATTATAAAAAAAAACACTTAATTAAATTTATTTTATAGCTAGACACACACACAATCTAAGAAGCTGACTGAACTTTTTTTTAAAAAAATACATAGGAAGCTTTGGTACTTCCTTAGGAAGTGCCAAAGCTTCCTATTACAATATTTTTTTTTTACTTTTTTTCTTTTGGATTGTGGCCTTTCTTTTTTGATGGTTAATGCAATGGACCATTTTTTGCCTTCGATGCACCCATCTTCCAGGTATGTGACGTTAACCTGAAGGCCAACGCCGGATTTACCGACATGGGCCCCTGACAACCGACTAGTCCTGACGCCCCCAATCTGATAGGCCTGAAAGTACATAGCAAGTATATTTTTGGCCTTTCTAATTTTTTTTAAAGTACATAGGAAGCTTTGGCGTTTCCTTAGGAACCGTCAAAGCATCCTATTATAATATTTCTTTTTATTTTTAGTTTTTTCTTTTAGAATGTGGCCTTTTAAAAAAAATGTAAAAAATACATAGGAAGCTTTGGTGTTTCCTTAGGAAGCGCCAAAGCTTCCTATTGTAATATTTTTTTTTTTAGTTTTTTCTTTTCGAATGTGACCTTTTTAAAAAAAATTAGTTCTTTCTTTTGGAATGTGGCCTTTTTTTTAAAAAAAATAGTTCTTTCTTTTGGAATGTGGCCTTTTTAAAAAAAAAAAATTGATGAACTTCATGGAGCTCACTCGGGTTTACGCTTCATTATAAGTGCAAGTTAATACTAGTGACAATAATATATTCAAGCATATAATATTGGATCTATAAAAAGAAAGAACAAAAAGTATGGCAAACATATCATATAGTGCTACATTGATTGTAACTATTAAACCTTTACCAATAATAAATGTTATGACCCAAATTAAAAAAAAAAACTTCATTTAAATTTTTTTTAAATAAAGCATAATGTAAATACAATAAGCATATTACAATAGTCAGAAAGAAATTAAACTTCTTTTGTCAAACATATGTGCAAGGCCGTAGGAAGATTGAAAAGAAAGAAGAAATAATATATTAAACTTCATATTATATATATATTTTAAAAAATATAGGATGCTTTGGCGCTTCTTAAGGAAGCGCCAAAGCTTCCTATTATATTTTTATTTTTTTTGTTGTTGAAAAATATAAGAAGCTTTGGCGCTTCCACATAAAGTGCCAAAGCTTCTTATTGTTTTTTTTTTTTAAAAATATTGATGACATTGTTTAGGGCTTATTCAGGAAAGTGTCATATAAGGTTAACGTCTATTATGACGTTTATAATTGTAAGCGCCAAAGCTTCAAAATAACCTTGATTTTAAAAAATAAATAATTATCTTTGGCACTTTTTTAAAACACTGCCACAAGAGTTGCACCACTAAACCCCTTTTTTTGTAGTAGTGTGGGCTCGAATTGGATGCGGTTCCCCCTTCACTTTAGGATGTGGAGGCATGTTCCGAAGGGGCCGAAGGACCTGGCGTGGGACGAGGTGGTGCAGGTAAGTAATAATATTTAATTATATTATATTTTCTATAATTAATTTTATTTAATTAATATTTATTAATTATCTTAATTGTAATTAGTTATACTTAATTATTTTATATTGAATTGTGTTACAGCTTAGGTTTGCTGTTCGGGACAACCGGAAGAGGTACACGTTGATGAAGATGGGTGACGGCTGAAGGAACAGGAGAAACCGTATCTTCCATAGTGTGGATAAGGATGGGACAATTCCTTTGCAGCAACTGATCGAGAATGTCCCAGACGGCGTGCCGCCGAACGACTGTGCGATTTTTGTCCAGTTCAGGAGGAGCGTAGAGGGGTAGGTAATATATTTATTAGATAATTTTGATTATTAGATTTAGATTAGATTATATTTTATAATTCATATTAATATTTAATAATAATATTTTATTATATATAATTAATTATATATAATTTTTAAATTTATAATTTAAATCATAATTATTAATGCTTTTAATATTTTTTTTGTCCAAACGCTTTCTCAGAGGAACACGAGGTGCCGAGGGCAGCAGACGATCCACCACACGACAAGATCGAAGACCTTTGCTGTCACTTACAGGGAGTTGGTAACTTTCTGCGTTATCAATTACTTTTAGCAGTTTATTTCATATTATAAATTTAGTATATTATTGTTCATAATACTAATTTAATTTTATAACTTTGTAATTGTTTTAGGAGAGGAAGGCACAGCAGGAGAATTGTCATATGGACTATGGAGAGTTATATGCTATCATGCATAAACATCGTGACGGGACTGCGACCTCTCAGTAGGCAAAGGCGGCCATTGTAAGTTAATTTATTCTTATATTTCTTATAATTAACACTATTATGACAAATAATTTATAATTAATTGTTTCATAAAATGGCAGGAGCATATGCAGCAGGCACAGGCTGAGCTGTGAGAGACCCAAACACATGAGTCACAAGGGTTTGTAGAATCCACAGCTCCTTTGAAGGCGGGTCTAGGGTAGGCTGAGCACCTTGGACGCTTGCGGGGGCTAGGGATAGGCGCCAGACCTAGCATGGTCTATGGTAGGAGCGCCGCCTCTGAGGCTGGCAGCTCTAAAGCACAGATGTTCGAGGGACGAGCAGGTTGAAGAGCTATGCTTAGATTTGGCCAGGACTCAAGCTGTAATGGCTCAGCAGCAACAGATTCAGCAGATCTAGCAGCAGGCCGATTTGTACTACGCTCAGCATGCACAGTGGCACGAAATCATGAACTACATGCTCGAGCGATTGTGGAGTCATCTGTTCCCGGATGAGGCGCATCAAGAGGTTGCCCCTGTCCCTTGATTCGTCATCGAGCCTCCTCCTGTTGATGATAATGGTGCTGTTGACTCGACCCAGCGCCCCGATACAGTTGCACTAGAGGGAGGCCCACCCGAGAGAGTACTATATGAGCAGCCTCCTGCTAGTTAGATTAGGACATTTGTAATTTTTTTAAACATTTGTAAATAAACCTAGATATTTTATTTTCCAAAATTAAATTCCTGTTACGTTTTACAATAGTTATATTCATATTTTTAGAGCCTTGGTAAATTCTTATTGCATTTATTTAACGTTACATTTATATTTCTAAAAATGAAAAAAAAAATTAATAAATTATATTTGTAGTGGTTTTAATATAAAAACCACTACAAACATTTAAAAAATAAATTTATTTCTTTAAACATTGTAGCGGTTATTATAAAAAGACCGCTACAAATAGATTTGCATCTTGTAGCGGTTAACAACAATAAAACCACTACAAAAATTTTAAAAATAAAATTTTTTCTTTAAAAATTGTAGCGGTTTTTACAAAAAGACCGCTACAAATATCGGCGCCATTAGAAATTCAAATTTTAAATAGATTTGCATCTTGTAGTGGTTAAAAACAGGGAAACCGCTACAATTGTTCAAGACTGTTGGGAGAATTTGAATGCACTTTGTAGCGGTGATTAATAAAATCGCTACAAATTATTGAAATTTTAAATTTGAATTTCCCTCCCTCTTTCTTCTCAATCTGTACCAGTTTCATAATAACCGCTACAGAGTGCAACTTGAACAGTTGTAGCAGTTTTCTTGTTATAACCACTACAAGATGCAAATATTTGTAGCGGTTAATGAAAGAAAACCGCTACAAATATATTTTAGTAGTGGTTATCCTACGTAAACCGCTACAAGTTTGAAATAAATTTCTCTTTGCACTGGGCAACAATCTACAAATTTGTAGAGGTTTTGGGAACCACTACAAAATATTAAACGTTGGACAACCTTTATATAAGCTACCAGGCATTCGTAATTCTCAATTCATTCATCTTCTTCACTATACTTTCTTCTGTCTTGCTAGTAGTTATGGATAAATCATAATCAGGTTGCCCTGCAATTCTCTAAAATATTTATATGGCTTAAACAATTTCTTGGATTTCGCATTCACTCACGCCAGCTGTAATGGCAAGATCGTCTGTTCGTGTCGGAGTTGTAAGTTTAAGAAGTGGCATGCGCGACAAGTTGTTAAGGAACATTTGCTTGTGAAGCCTTTCCCGGAAGACTATACGTTCTGGGCTGTTCATGGTGAGAACACCGATATGAGATATAATTATGCTTTTCCTCAAAGTTCACAAGTGGGAGTTCAACTAGATCAATATGATCCAGTTAATGATGTTGTGCATGATACTTTTGGATTTCAAGGCGACAACTTCAACGAAGAAGTGCAAGGTTCAGAGCCGGTATTCATGAAGAATGAAGCAGCTCGGGATTTTTTCAGCTTGATGGATGAAGCATATCGTTCTTTATATCATGATTGTCGAAAATACTCTAAATTATCTTTCTTGATCATGTTATATCATATCAAGTGCATATGGAATCACAGATAAGGGAATGTCAATGTTGCTCGAATTATTACAAGATGTATTCCTCGACGTGGAGATTCCCATAATGTTTTATGAGGCCAAGAAGATTATCAACAGGTTGGGGTTGAACTATCAAAAGATTGATGCATGCCTAACGATTGTATGCTGTATTGGGGAGATGATTTCAGCAGAGAGACTTGTAAGAGATGCCATACATCGAGGTACAAGACTATCCGGAAGGGGGAAAAGCAGAGGAAGAAACCTACAAAGATTCTCAAGTACTTCCCTTTGAAACCTTACCTATAAAGATTATTTATATCATCTAAAACTGCAGAGCACATGAGGTGGCATGTCGTTGATAAGAATGAAGACAGTAAATTAAGACATCCCCGGGATGCAGATGCTTGTAAAATGTTTGACAACGACTTTTCATCTTTCACGAATGACCCCAAAAATGTTCGGCTTGCTTTGGTGACTGACGGTTTCAATCCATTTAGGAATCTTAGCACAAGTTATAGTATTTGGCCGGTAGTCTTAGTTCCCTACAACTTGCCCCCTGGATGTGTATGAAACAAAGCTCATTCATTATGTTTATGATCATTCCAGGAAAAAAGGCACCGAGCAATGAAATCGATGTGTATCTCCAACCTCTTATTGCGGAATTGCTTGACCTGTGGAATGTCAGCATCAAGACATACGACGCTTACAGGAAGACTTTGTTCAACTTGCGTGCAACCTTGATGTGAATGATTAGTGACTTTCCTGGCCTTGGCACATTATCTGGTTGGAACGTGCATAATTTTGACTTTGACGCAGTGCGTCTTCCCTACAGCCGAAAGTGGTGATTTATGGGGCATTAGAGGTTTCTCGATAAAAGGCATAAATTCAGATTGCAACGGAATCGCTTCAATGGGAAACCAAAAAAAAGAGGACCGCCACAGTCTTGATGTCATGCACATTGAAAAGAATGTTTGCGATAATGTGCTATATACGATGCTTAACGAACTCGGCAAGACAAAAGATCACCTTCAAGCTAGGAAAGATTTACGCACTATGGGAGTTCGTGAAGACGCTTGGCCAGATGAGCATAACAAATTTTAGCCGGCAAAGTTTATCCTCACAAAACCGAACAAGGAAGTCTTCCTCTTAATGTTTCCATCATTTTGGTGAAACTTTGTTCTTTCTTTCAGAAGTTGTGTTCTAAGGTTTTGATCGTTGAGGAGCTCGATCAGCTGCAATCTAAAATATTCTTACGCTTTGTCATTTGGAGATGATCTTTCCTCTGTCTTTTTTCATTGTGATGGTTCACTTTACAGTCCACCTCGTTCATGAAACAAAACTCGCTGGCCGAGTACAATATCAATGGATGTATCCGATTGAGAGGTACTCACTTTAAATATATGCTTCATTATTAGTTCCTATGTTTGCTAGTCGTCCTTTTCAGCATTTAGTATCATTTTTATCTTCTTTACTTTATAGGTATCTTGGGAAATTAAAATCTTACGTCAGGAATAAGGCGTGGCCAGAAGGTTCTATAGCTAAAGGCTATATAGGGGATGAGGTGCTATATTTTTGTTCAAGGTACTTTGATGACCTTGAGACGGCTTTCAACCACCCACCTCATGTTGACGATTATCCTGAACCTGCGCCAACATCAGAAGAATTTATCCCTCGTGTTGGTAAACCAGTTGGAGGAACTGAGAATTTCAAACTAATGGCAACTGCAAAGTTGAAGCACATAGACATTTATTGATTAATTGCACTCAAGTTGAACCTGTCATACAGTAAGAATTGTACATTCACATGTTATTCTATATCTTTCGTAACATTTTTCACTTTCATTTCACTATCGCCTTTCAATGATTAATTGCAAGGAATTCAGAAGTCATGTTAAGCGTCAACTCAGGATCTATTCACAAACATCCTCCGAAGTTGACAAAAAGGTCCACAGAGAATTCCCGAGCTGGTTTGCGCGCATAATACTAAATGACCACAACCTACACTCACCAGATTTCAGAGCTCTCACAATCGGCCCTTTTGATCATGCAAAAAGGTTTACAGCATACAATGTCAATGGTTTCAAGTTTTGCACGGTTTCACGGGATCAAGGATTGCAAACTCAAAATTCGGGTGTTCATGGCACATTTGGGACAAGGAGTTATGCGAGCAACAGTGATGCCAACATGCAATTCGGAGGCGTTCCTTATTATGGAAAGCTTCTTGATGTCGTCGAAATTAATTATCAAGGCTGCTTTACCGTGACGCTGTTCAAGTGTTTGTAGGCAAATACCACTACTTCCCGGGGACTGACAACTGATGACTTAGGGATTATATCAGTCAATTTTTCACGGCCAATTCATACAAGTAATTCTCAAGATGATGAGCCGTACATTCTTGCCTTAGAGGCACAACAGGTTTATTATGTCTAGGACAAGAGGCACAGGGATTGGCACATGGTTGTTCATTTAAAGCCATAAGACCTTTACGACATGGGTGAAGGCGATAACATCGCCTACGAGAGTGAGCCATTTCAGCCTGCCAATTTTGAAAACTTCTTCCCTGAAGGCGATGACAATTTACCTCTACTGCAGTGCATTTTTTTAATACATCACTGACAACAATTTTTCTACACAATTTCTGTAGGGATGGAGAGGATGAGTGATCAAATTCAAATTATGTTTTTATCTTTCAAAAATAAATAAATAAATAAATTCAATATTTGTAGCGGTTCAAAAACTGCTTCAAAAATATACATAACCGCTACTAATTAAAAACTGCTACAAAACGGCTACGGGTGTGTTTGGGGACCCCCTTTAAGCCCAATTGACCATCATAAGCTCAATTGTCAATTGAGAACTCAAATTTTGAGTGTTTGGAGAGGTCAATTGGCAATTGAGCTTTTGCCAAAGCCTAATTGGTGAAAGCTCAATTGGGAGAAGCTAGAAAATGGAGCTTTTGTTAAAAGCTAATGACATTTTATGCTATATTAGGTTGTCTAGAAATTAGTTATATAATATTGGCTTTTCCCATAAAATATTTTTAAAATAGTATGTAGTATTAAAAAATATTTTTTGAGTATTTTTAACCTCTTAAAATATTTTTCTAGTTATACCCACTACATAGTGTGCTATCAGACTGATTGTAATTTTACCCGCTTTCTAGTTGTAACCACTTAAAAAATATTTTTTGAGTGTTTTTAACCCCTTAAAATATTTTTTTGGTATTTTTAACCTCTTAAAATATTTTTTCAACTGTATCCAATGTGTTATAAGACTGATTACAATTTTACCTTTAATGTATTTTTTCAGCTCCAAAAATTACTTTAAAATATTTTTTGGTGCTTTTAACTCTTTAAAATAATTTTTCAGTTGTATCCAGTCTTAGGAAACTGAATACAATTTTACCTTTAATGTATTTTTTTTAGTAGCAAAGAGCACCCAAAACTATTGATTTATTGATTTCCACCCACTCTAAAATATTTTTCTAGTAGCACCTAATATTTTAAAGTAATTTTTAAATATTTACTTGATTTTTTAAATATTTTTCCACCCACTCTCTCTTACCATTATCATAAAAGCCCTTATGCTTAAGCCAATCCAAAGAAGTTTTATTTTTGCAAAAGCTCAATTGACAATCGCCAATCCAAACATAAATCACATTACATAATTTAGCTTTTACCAAAAGTAATATCACAACAAGCTCAATTGAAATAAGCCCAATTACCAATCGCGGTTCCAAACACACACTACATTGACCGCTACAAATGCTACAAAGATCCCTTTAAAAACCCCCACAACATCTCATTTCAAACACTCCCTCACTTCTTTCCACCTTACCCTTATTTCATTTTCTCTCATTTACAAATTTTTTTTTGTATGAGTTAAGGAGCTGAACAAGGTAATCAAATATGGTAACACGTTTTTAAATTTTTTATTTCAATACTTCTTTCCTTCGCATAAAATATATTCTTACTATTTTTTTTTTTTGCAGATATTTAAGAGCTTTTTCTCATTTTCACCTATTTTTCATACATAATCAAATTGTAGTAGACAACATAATAGTTCCTTTTTACCTACATATCCTCAATAATATTATCAATGCAATCTTTCTACTTATCTCACTAATTAAAATTATTCCTTTTACTTTATAAATGAGCTAAATCATTGAATAATAAGCTAATTAAATTAGCTAAACTACTAATAAAATAAAATATTTAATTTAATATTAAAAAAACTGAAACAAATGATTGTATTTTTTTTAAATTTATTTAATATTTGTAGCAGTTATTAAACCGCTACTAACTAAAGTGACTTTTCAAACGTGAATAAATTTTTTGGTGCCAAATTTGAATTTTGGATGAAATTTATAGCAGTTATATAATCGCTACTAATTAAGGCGCCATTTTTCAAATTCATATTAGTAGTGGTTTAGGAACTGCTACAAAATGGAACAAAATTTGGATTTCCCACCTTGAAAATTTCAAGTTTTGATATTTGTAGCAGTTCAATAACGGCTACAAAGGTCCCAGAAAAAGACGATAGCTCTTGGTGATGTTGTAGCTGTGGGATTCAACCACTACAAATAAAGTAGCGTTTATTTTTCTGGAGTAGCAGTTTTTAATAATCGCTACAAATACGCTAGCAACATAGGATTTAGTAGTGGTTTTATGAACCGCTACTAATATTTTTTATAGTAGTTAAAACCATTACTAATATCCATTTTTAACCGCTACAAAATCATGTTTTTTTTTGTAGTGTGGAAATAATATTCTTCCATCCCTTTGGTGTAAATGTCTGCCCTTTGCGTTCTTTTTTGTATATTTATTCTACGCATGCGTTGATAAATATCTCTGTTGACTTTAAATCCCATACAGCTTTTGTGTCCATATTTCTATACTAAAAATGTCACATATAACACAAACCAGACATAACAAAAATCCGGAATACACACATGAATACAGTAGAAATCAAACCAAAAAATCATTCAATTATTACAACATATAGATACGTGTATATATATTACAACTCCAGCAACTGTTTTCGAGAAATGCTGGAATCAAATTAATATTTATTCTATTAAAAATAAATCATATTCATGTTTATAGCTGAAAACCATTCTCGAAAACTGAAGCTCGTAGAAATAAGAAAATTCACCATTTTTGTGCTCTTTTTTCTTCTTCCTTGGATCCCATATTAATATCTGATTAAAACTTTTTTTTTTTTGTAACTTTTGCAAGAGTTGAAATTTATACAATGTATTAATTATTGAACTTCAACAGCAAAAAAAAAAAAAAAAAAAAAAACGCCCTCATTAAATTTACAATCTCACTAACCCAACTTGTTCAATTTACAAATACATCCCCAATATGAAAAAATCACTTCCCTCATAAATAAGGAATCAAAGACACATGATAGCAACACCCACAAATCAGAAGACCAGGGTTGAAGCAGATCAATAAAGAGGAGGAAAAAAAAAAATCAACGCACAGTAGCAGAACAATGATCCAATGGTTTGATTTTTGATGCAATGGCAAAATGAAACAACGTTTTACTTTACCAGGCAAACTACATCTCCGGCAAAGATTAGATGAGGAGCAGAGCGCCACTTGTGCGTCGGACACCAGAGATGAGAGAGCAGAGAGTAGATCCAAAGTTCATCTACCAAACTCAACCAAAGAGCCTCTGATGCATAGATCGGCCACCCTTAGAGTCAGAAGCTTGCCACCGGACTCAAGAAGACATCGGCCGACAGTTGTCCCAACTTGACTGGCTGGAACAACAACTTAGAGACACGTCAGATTTTCTGCTAGCCACCGCAAGCAACGCCCCAGAACAGGACCCCGTACAAGACACACCTAAAGGGAAGGAGAAATTTTGTGCTCCAACACTGTTAAGGTGGCCAACAACGTAGGGACAAAGAACGACAAGCGTGAGGAGAGGAGGAACTCGTTCAGACTTCGGACAGAAGAGAAGGGAAGAGAGAGAAAAGAAATATATGATAATGAGATGTCTGATAGTGCATTAAATGACCCATAACGGTAATAAATTCTAATCGCTAGATCATTAAGCACCAATTCTCAGCTTTTCAAATAAGTAGCTTATTTTTCACAAGCCAGATGAACCAAACGCTCAATCAATGACCACTTTAACACCACCCAGCTTTTCAATCGAGCTTATGAAGGCCCAAACACCTAAACAAACATACTGAATATGAGAAGCTGCTAAGTTTGCATGAAAAGGATTCCCATAATAGTAAGAAAGACACTCACAAAGATGCCTTGGATACTACTGTAGGTACTGTTGGAACTTCCTCTACATGTTTGATTAATTCTGTCTCTTTTACTCCTTTATGGCTATTAGACTTAGGAGCCACCGCACATGTTGTTAGCAATCTGAACTATTTGTGTACTTATAAAACTTATCATGGCCCAATTAATTAGGGTACCTAATGGTGAGAGACTAACTGTTACACACATAGGAAATGTAAAAGTTGGCAGTAATATTACTTTAGAAAATGTTCTGTATGCTCCTGGCCTGAAATTCAATTTGGTCTCTGTTTCTCAACTCACAGCCCATGAGCATTGTGTAGCTTTGTTTTTTCTTAATGTGTGTGTTTTACCGGACACCTGGAGTGGGAAGATCAAGGGGATTGGTAAACTCACTCATGGACTTTATATGCTGCAAGAAAATGTCCAATTGGATTGCCTCTTTGATTTCGCAAATACTTTTCTTTCTTCTTTGCAATCTGTTTGTACTTTGAAAGATGTAAAAGCTGAAATTTGGCATCATAGATTTGTCCATGCCTTTTCATGTGTTCTCAAAAATTTGGTCGAAATAAAGGAACACATTGCACTCTTAGATAATGCTCATTGTGATGTTTGTGAATTGAAACAGACTTAGCTCCCTTACTACTTAACTCTTCTGAAATAATCATTAACTTATACCTAAAGTGTCAAAATAACCATAAACTTTTTTTGGATGCAAAAGTAACTAAAATATGACTTCATGAACATTAATTCCTAAGTTTTTCTATTGCTTGTTCAAGTTGGAGTCCAAGTTGGTTTTAATTATGAGAAAACCAAGGGCAACGTGGATTTTCTTAGCCCTACCATATGAATATGTGATCTTCCGATCCATTGCCTCCTAGTATTAACAGACTTATCAAGGCCTGATCAACCTTGTAATGTCTTCCAACACTTTGGGTTCTTTCGTACTCAAAGGTTAAAGTGGATCACCAATCTTTGTTTAGCTTATTTGGGGTAAGTTTGCATTCGATTGGCTGTGGGTTCGTAGGATCTTTCCCTTGTGGGTTTGCACCACCTAGTTTTCCTCTCAGATATCCTCCCTTATATTCTTCTCATTGTTAGTTATGAGATTGCTTCAACATTTGCGATGACGGTACTTTTAAGGAAATTGGTTCATGTTGGGGATTTTAGCTTTTGGAGTTGCAGGGTCACAAATTTTTTTTCGCTTCGTCCTTCTCACCAGGATAAAAAAAAAAGGTGACTTCTTAAATACTAATTTATACATTTTTCTTTGACTTTTGTCATTTTAATTCCCAAACTGATAAAATACTCATGATACAAAAGCCAAAGAAAAACTTATGAATTAATTAATGTTCAAGAAATTACCTTTTAGTTACTTTTACACTACTATAAAAATAGGGATTAGTGCCGCACCTTTTATGGCACTTCTTTACTGCTTCTTTTTTAGATTTTTCTAATTTTTTTTATAAAAAAACACATTAGGTGGCGCTTCCTTAAGGAAGTGTCATAGCTGCTTTGTGACATTAGGTGGCGCTTCCTTGAAGAAGTGTCACCTAAGGTGTTTTTTTAAAAAAAAAAAAAATGAAGTAGCAACTATGGCACTTGCTTAAGGAAGTGTCACAGCTGCTACATATTTTGTGTGGCACTTGGCTTAGGAAGCGCCACACAAAGTAATTTTTAAAATTTGTTTTTTTAAATTATTCTCTCTCCTGCAATTTGCTTCTATCACATTTATCCTCTTGGTCTTCACTCCTCATCTAATACGTGTCATCACTCCTTATCCTCTTAGTCTCCACATTTTCTCCTTCTCTTCTTTTTGTCATTCATCACCGTCCCCACTTCGATCGGCACTTCCTCCTTATTCCTTTGTCACTCATCACCTTTGTGAGAATTTTCTTTTGGAAAAATTGTGGTCTGCCAGAGTTTTACATCTATAAATAATAGATCTTTAATCACTTTCCCTTCCCTGAATCTTATGCAGATGGTGACAATTCCTTCCTTCACACATGCACACACACTCTCTCTTTTCACTTGTTTCTTCTTCCATTATTTTTATACTAAGCTTCAGATTTTAGATCTGTATCGTCCAACTTAACATTTGCCATGAAGTAGTAAGTTTATTTGGTCTAATTGCTATTTTAGCTGCATTATATCACATATATAGCTTACCATCAGTTTATTTTGAATAATAGTTTCTTACTATTATGTTGCATATGTTTCTACAGGAGAAGAAATCTTTGGTTTTTTATGATGGAGAAAATGGTGTTTGTATTGTTTTATCAATTGCAGCGTTGGTAAAGAAATGTCATATTTACTTTCAAGTTTCCTGCTTTTAATTGTTCTAATTTTCCTTGATGAAGAATGCTTCTGAAATTTCTTTTCTCATTTTATTCTTGAAAAAATTATTCTCATTTTTATATGCTAAAAAATAAATGAGATAAAATTAAATGTTATTATATATAAGTTGTATTTATTTAGTAGTTATAATTTTTAGTTGTTGTAGTAATTATTAACATTGATGATTTGCATTTGATGAAGAATACTTCTGAAATTTCTTTTCTCATTTTATTCCTGAAAAAATTATTCTCATTTTTATATGCAAAAAAATAAATGAGATAAAATTAAATGTTATTATATATAAGTTGTATTTATTTAGTAGTTATAATTTTTAGTTGTTGTAGTAATTATTAACATTAATGATTTGCATAAGTAAAATAATTATTTATTTTTAACACTTGTATTTTACTTAGTAGTGATTTTGTTAATTAGTTATTTGTTAATTTATATCATTTTGGAGTTATTTAATTGTGGTTTTCTTTTTTTCATTTTGTTGTGGATATGAAAATATGTTTAAAGTGTATTATCAACTACAATTATAAGGTTCTAAAAGAAAAATACGAAAATAATTTTTTTAAAATAATACTTTAGGTGGCGCTTCCTTAAAGAAGTGCCACCTAAAGTATTATTTTTTTAAAAAAAATAATTATTGACTTCATGTGGCCTTTCTTAAAGGAAGCGCCATAGGAAGTGTTTTTTTTAAAAAAAAAAATATATACACTGCTGCGCTTCCAAGCGTTACAGCTTTTTTAAGTAGCATCTTGATATGTGGCACTTACTAAGCACCACAACTAGTTCAAATATAAGTGCCACAGCTTTATTTTTTTGTAGTAGTGTTACATCCAAAAAAAGGTTGTTTATGGTTACTTTTGCATTTTTTGAATAGAGTTAATGATTATTTTAACACCTTAACCTTTCTTTAAAATATTCAGTAATGAACGTTAACGGGCGTTTGGGATTATTAACATCATGATTAATTTTTCTCTTTTATAATGTTTATAGTTATTTTTGCTCCAAAAAATAATAATTTGTGGTTATTGTTGCAGTTTTCAGAACAAAGTTGAAGATTATTTAAACACTTTAAACCAAGTTTTAAATATATGGTCTTTCTAAGGGAATCAATTGGGTCACATGTGGTTTTTAGATGACTAAAGAATCTGATAAGTGACTGTAAAGTAAAGTGTTACAAAACTTGTTAACATGTATATCTTAAAACGGGAGTAATATTCCATATTTTGTGATATCAAATCAAATGAAATCTACTACCTGGACTTTTTCCCAAAATGGGCAAAAGGGCTTTAGATCAGAGTCCACATTACATGCAAATTATTTTTTTTACCTGACTTAGCAAAAGTACATGTCTCAATGTATTTTCCTATAGCACGTGTTTAACATACTTTTTTTGGGAAAACTACTCCAAATGTTTATTATTAGCGCAGAGGAAAACACAAACATTGTCAAGAACTTCAAATAATTTCTAATACACATAATTAGTTCAATATCATAATAATTTTCTTCTTTTTATTTTTTTGATACACATCATAATAATTTTCTTTGTCATAACCTCCAACCTCATCTATAAAGAATTGCGACAGTGACTTTTCCCATTTTCAGATTTAGCATAACTTTGTTCAGTATCGTAACTTTGTAGTGTGTGTGTGTGTGTGTGTGTGTGTGTGTGTGTGTGTGTGTGTAATAACGCAGTTCAGTTACAAGGCACCTATTACTTTACAAGGCTCCTATTACTTTATATATATATATATATAACATTATTAGTGGTACTGCTATTTAATATAAGAGCTAAATAACTAATTGGTGGATATGAAGAAAAATAGTTAAGTTATTTATTTGTAACAAATATATGTATTGGTTTCTCTAATATACTCCTTTTAATTATGTTCATTGTAACTCCCCTTGATGGAAAGTCTCTTATTATAGGGATACTTTGAAGTGAAAATCATAAATTTGAAAGGCAAATTGAATTAAGGTATTATATTTGGGAGTAAAGTGAATCCCTAATCCAGCTCTTCTATAATTAGGACCGTAAGTAATATTAACTATGACGCAGATATATGTATATGGTATGCGAATACTTTTATTTTTGAAAGATACATAGTATATATGTACACAGACTTAAGTTCATAAAACACAAATAATAATAATAATAATAATAATAATAATAATAATAATAATAATAATAATAATAATAATAATAATAATAATAATTGCAATTCAAGAAATATCCAAACTAACATACTTATATAGTCATTTAATAAAAGTACCAAGCAAAAATGATTACTTCCTCTTATATTTAATATAAGATCCACTTTAATTAAAAAAATGAACTATAAAATGAATCTTATATTATAAGTGCCTCCTGCCTAGTGCTTACTAATAGGGTATAAATAGGATCAATCTCTTCGCCTGCTCAATCATCGTCCAAATTAAAGAGAGGATAGCTTCTATAACGTATTGTTTATTAAAAAAAAACCTAATTAATGTTTTATTTTAAAAGTAAATGATAAATGTATTAGAAATAAAAAATTAATAACGCACCCTTGAACAATTATTTTTTGATGAACAATCTTGAACAAATTAGAATTTCTTAAAAAACGTGAACTTTGATGTAAATTTTCTAATTTTTACGAAGTGAGTCAAATCATCCCACTATGCTTCTATGGAGAACCTTCTATGGCGACAATGTCATGCATGGTTACCAGCTCTGCCGGAAAAGTGTAAGAAACCATATTCTCCCAACTCAGGATAGGTCTGTGGCATTAAGAAATCATATCAGACAATAATAATTTTGAATAAAACTTAGGTCCTTTTACTTATATTCATTAGGTTTAATTGTCAAATTAAATCATATCATAAGTAATACTTCATCCGATCATTAATATAAGAGCTACATAACTAATTTGAGTATATTATATCAATGAAATAAGTTGGTTAACTTTTGAACAAATGCGCTATGATCTCTCTAAAATATTTTTATGTAAAATTAAATTATATATCAGTTTATAAGTTGGATAAATTAGTTTGGGGAAAAATGATAAATATAGGAGATAAAATGTATTAAGATTATATTTTGAATAAATCAAGTAATCAACTAGCTCTTATTGATGAAGACTTTTTTGTGCGTTAGCGTTGGGGTCCATAATCAAAAATTAACTAAGGATTTCATATAGGCAAACCTAGAATCGTTCTCTCTTCTCAAGGAGCCTTTTATTGAATCATAAGTAATCTAAATGCCATGCAAATGCAATAAAACAAGGGGAAATTGGTTTTGGTTTTTTTTTCAAATTAATAGCAAAAAGAAAATGAAACTTAATTAAATGCTAAGCTACTATTTTTGGTCTTTTTATAAAAATAGGATGAATATGAAGAAATGAATCTTGGTAGCAAAGTAAATGGCTTTCCTAGCTTCTTAAAATGATTTGGGAGTTCATGTATCATCAAGTCAAAGTGAAATCCTCAAGCAAACACATTGAGTCCAATTTATCTAATTAATGACTAATTCTACTATCGCATTCATAGTCATCTCTTAGATAAATTGTTAAAAAACCACTTGAAGTGTGTTCGAAAATTATTTTGATGCACTTGTTTCCTCTTTGATGAGAGCACAAATGCAACACTCCATATGAATTAACTCAACTACACACCATAGTAATTACATACAATGCATAATCTCATTAAAACATAAAGAAATAAATTCACTACATAATCCAAGAGCATCAAAGCAAAATCCAACACAAATGTTAACCAGCAAGGACAAATGAACACTTATCTAAGTCTCACAAATATGTATCAATATAAAATCAAACCAAACAGATCACAATTAATACATATAATGAGCTAATGAAAAATTAATAAACTTCCCTTTGTAGCACATTGAAGCTCTAGCCACTCTTCACAACAGGAAGCAAGAGAATTAGTCACTCATGAAATTAGCTTCAGCAAACAAAATCATCTTCAAATTCCAAACAGCAGCCATGAATAAACAACAACAAAGGAGACAGAATCAATGGGAAATTAAATTAGAACCCATGGTGAACTGAAATGAACATATAAAACTTCAGGGGAGCCACGGTCTAAACAGGGGGGAGTCTGAGATGAGAGAAAAAGGTAGTGAAGGAAAGAAGGATCTGGGATATTGGAAGGAACCAATAGTGTTGAGGTAGGAAGATTTGTAGTGGTGAGAGTGAGGGAAGGCGATGAAGGTGGTGGTGTTTAATGGTGGCTCCCGATGATGAATCCTCTAAGAGGTGAGAAGAGGATGAAGAGCATCGGTGGTGGTGAGTGATGGTTCGACAAGGATAGAGGCGGTGTGGAGGAACTCACCAGAAACTGGAGAAATAATGCCAGAATATGGAAATAATGCCGGAAAAAGCAAACAACTGCTAGAAAATTCAAAAGACTTGCCAGAAATCACAACTAACATAAAAAATAACAGAATCAGTTGACTAACGAGGATAGGTTGGTATTTGGTGAACAAGGGACGATGGTATTTGGTATGAGTGGGTCGCTAGAACTGTGCCTCCGATGATAGTGGTGTTGAGTGGTGGTTAGCGATGGTGGTTCCAATCCGGTCTTCTTCTTCGATCGATGGTGGTTGTGGGTGGTGCTAAAACTATCTCTCCCATCTCTGTGCTCTGCTTCTCAGCTCTCCTGATCTATATGTGGTAGTGATGCAGTGTGGTGGAGAAGGTAAAGGAATGGTGATCGCTGACACCGTGGTAGAGATGGTAGTCGCCAACAAGGAAGGAAGAAAATGAAGGTGATGAGATGAAGCTTGTTCGGCGCCCCCTCCTAAATGAAACTCTCAGCTCCCCTTTTGCTAAAGAAGAAAGAGCACAATAACCTAAGTCCTTGGTTAAAACGCAAGTTTAGACTAGGGACCTATTTGAAAACTTGAAAAGTTTTGAAGAGGGACTTGAAGTGCAAATTTTTGAAATGTTGGCAGGGTCGAACTATAATTTCTCAAACATCTGGATACTTTATTATAATTTTCTTTAACCTTTTTTCCTTCACAAATGTGTGATTTTTGGGAAATTATGGGGCCCTTTTTGTAATTTTCCCCAGACCTCAATATTAATTTTGACCCTCTAAAATCTCAAATGTTCTTCCAAAACACCTACAATACAATATTAAGCACAATGTAGTGTGTAATGACCCAATTTGAGATTAAGGGCTAATAACTTTGAAATTCATTGTAATTAGTGTAATTAAACACTTTTGGAGAAATGTGATGAAAATTTAATATAAATGTACTTGGTGATGATTTAATAATCATAGTGAGAAACCAGGGGCAAAATGGTAAAATTGGAAATTTAACGACCAATTGGTCAGTTACCGAAGAGGAAACTCATTGGTGATTAGAGATCAATGGTTGAGATTTATTGTCAATGGGTCGGAATTGTATGCTTTGCATTTATGTGAGCCCATGGAGAGAGTGAGCAAGATGATGACAAGTGGCATTTTGTGGACTAAAGGATTAGGCACATAAGTCAAACAATTACTTTTTTCTCTCTTCTCTCTCCCATTCGATTTTGAGCTTTGGGAAGGGGGAAAATTCTGCACATTCACATCATCTCATCATCTCTCTCTCTCCTCACCTCCATTCCGACGATTTCAAGAAGGAAAGAGAAAAAGAAAAGCTTGATCTTTGGTGAGTAATGGTCCTTCTATGCTCAAACACTCTTCATGAAACTTATTCATAGTGTAAAGAGCTTCATCATGGTGGTTTCAGAATTTTGAAAGGTGGTAGTTTGGGTGTTGGAGCAATTTGAAAGTTGAAGAATCAAGATTTTGGCTTTGGTAAGTTGAAGTGGTAAGGATTTGATGTTTTTTGGTATATTTATTGTGATTTTTGGTTAAGGTTGATAAATTCTGGAATTTGCCCTGGTTTTATGCCAATTTTTGAATGCATGGATTATATGATGAATGATGTTGGAATTGGTTCATTGTGGAGTTATTTGAGTGTTAGATGTGGTTTGAATTTTAGAAGTGGATTGAATGAATTTGGGTATTGTGTGTGTTATAGAGACCCAAGAGTATGAATTGTTGTTAGGATGGGTTTTGAGTGTTTTGGAGGTTACCAATGGGTTTCTTATGGGATTTTAAGTGGGAATAAGATTTGTGTTGAGTTTGGGTACCATTGGGATCAGTTTTGGTAAATCTGGGAATTTCTGTCAGTTGCTGCGATCTGGCAATCTGATAAGACTCACTTGAGTGAGGATGAGTCTCACTCGAGTGTTGTGCATATTTTCGCCCAAGTTCTTCCAGTTCTTGTTGCACTTCCATGCCGAAAGTGAGAGTGCACTTCTTAACCGCAAGTGATATTGGTGATCACTCAAGTGAGCATAGGTTCACTCAAGTGAAGCTATAAGTTCATGTTAAGGGCTGTGTCTCGGGTCCTCACTCGCAGGCCGATTTTCAAAAGTGTGCTTTAACACTTGCAAGTGTAGTCTTCTCACCCCAAGTGCCTAGGATTGTGCTCGAGTGAGCCTTTTCCTCTGAAGTTGTATGTCCTCTCAAGTAAGCACTTTCTGTGTTGTACTTTCGGGGACTCAAGTGATTTTGGAATCATCACTCGAGTGTAATCCCCCATGCTCGAGTGTTGTGAGCACTTTCTGGCCATGGTTGTTGCTCACTGTCAAACACTCATGAGTGAGAGCCATTCTCACTCAAGTGCAAGTCTCTCTTCACTCGAGTGAGTCAGCTAAAAATCAGTGTTATACTTCCGAAAAGGGGTCTTCAGGGTAGTTTCTTCCAACCCTTTTAGCATGTGTTTAGGCCTCTAAGGTTCATCCTAAAGAGTTTAAATGATAACCAACTCAGAGTATTATAGAAATAAGCATTTGGAAAAGAGATTGACCGGTTGTCCCTAATTTGGTTATAGGATTTGACATTTACCAGACTCGTGAGTCCACTGTGCCAAGGAACGTCAGGAAAGAACAAGGTAGTGACTCTTCTCTTATACTGTGTGTGAATTATTGTATGTATGGTGTCATGCATTGTGTTGCTGCTGCTGCTTTATGATGCCTTGTGACGCCTTGTCGAGCTTAGTGATGCTTTGTGCCTTATGATGCTGCTGCATAGTGTTTACCGCGAAAGCGGGCATAGTAATTACAGCAAAAGTTGGCATAGTGTTTACTGCGAAAGTGGGCATTGAGATTACAGTAAAAGCTGTCGTATTGTGATTATAGCCATGAGTGTTGTCGTTCATGGCACAAGCCATGAATCATTGAGTTGTTGCTGAACATGATCACATATATGCTGTGTTTATACATTGTATGAGTGATTTGTTACTACTAGGATTCTTTAGAATCTCATTCTTTCTAATGACTAACATTTCAGACAGGGCATTAGCTCAAAAGGGAAGCGGACAACCCTGAGCGATTAGGATCTCTTAGGGACATTTTATTTGGTTGTTGGTTATCTGTTATGGTTTGGGATTACTATATGTATATGTGATGTAAATATTATTTTTGGATATGTAATCCCCTATTTTGGGAAACTATACACCCATTTCATATATACATGTAACTCGGGGTGATCGGGATTTTAGTTGTGCACTCTGATATTTATGAATGTGATTTAATTGCACAGGTAATTGTATCTGAAAGTGAATGTGGGACCACATGAATTGTGTTTTTGAACTGTTTTTCTGGATACCCCATCTTGAAGATGAGGGATTATAAATATTGTTTTTGTCTTATTGGTCTCTATTTCACTGAAATTTCATAATCCGAATATAATTACGGTTGGGGGGTTACATAGTGTTACAAGTGTAAATGGTCTATTAGAAAGTGCAAGTGTACACTATTGTAATCAAGTAATACAGAAGTGAGTAGAGTATCGTTCCCACGAGGATTGAACAATAAGTACCAAAATGGATAATTTTAATTCTATTTAGTCGATTGATTAGTTGGTGATTTAGAATACAAATAAAAATGATTAAATATGAGTGCAAATGATATGAAAGCAACTATGAGAAAAAGCCTTAGGGGTTAGATTTCACTTAACAAATTTCGAATTAAATCACATATCTATTCTAGCCCAATTTATTCCACATGATTGATAGTCAAGTTTCCCTAATTTAATTACTAGCCTCTTTGAAGGTCAAGCAATTCTATAATTTATTGCTAATCCAATATATTCCTATATGAATTTAAGCAATTAGTTATGCATTAAGATTTATGGAACTTAGTAAGACTACACAACTCATATGAATATATTCCTTTTTTATATGCAGGTCATGGTTTTAATTATAGGATTTATACACATGCATCTCCTTCCAGTCTCAACATGCATATTGAAATCATTCAAAATGTGGCTAATCAATCAAAAGCATTAAGAACAATAATTAAAACTCAATCATGAAGGAGAAATTCAAACTAGATTTAATAAGTTAAGATTCAATCCGTCATTAGTAAGTTACGTCATCACCCTAAGAAAATAGAAATTTAACACATTATGAAATTAAAAACAAAGCCAAAATAAATTGCAAACTTCATAAACATTGCATAAAACTTGAATATTAAATTCTAAAACATAAATATATAACCAAAAGACGCATGAAAATAGAGAAAATATAGCCGTCCCTTTAGAAGGTAAAACCTTCCATGTAGGTGGCGCCTATACCATTCATAAAGGAGGACTATCTAAGCCTTCCATGTAGGAGGCATGCAGGAATTAAATACAATGCATAAAATTAACTCTAAGTTGGTGTATGTGAAGAAGAGAGGAAAGTAATGGATATGAAATGGTGTGTTAAATGTGAAGGAGAGGATGGCTATATATAGGGAAGAATGGAGTAGGTGAAATGGTAGATGGAGTAGTAGATGAAATGTGATAGATGAAGTAGTAAGTGAAAAGGAAGATGAAATGTGATAGATAGAATGGTTGGTGAAATTTCACATTTTGATCTTCATAAAAGTTGTAGCTCTGGATCTTAGCTTGAAGATGCAAGTGGAAACTTCTCATTTCAATATTTGCAGCTCCAGTTATGGTAAATTAGTGGGCAAAGGTCAGACTTGAAAAAATTCACGTCCTCAAATTCCAAGCAAAATTCACAGCTCTTGGAGATATAATTAGGTTTTGGTCTCAACATAAAAGTTGTAGAGATCTTTCTTAGCTTTTTATCCATATATAGAATGTCCCAATCCGATATCTAGAGCTCCAGATATTGCTTGAAAACTAAAAAAGGGTCTGATTTAGTGTTTTTTCAAGAAATCCTATTTTATGCACAAATCATTATTTATTTATAATTACACCCAAATTCATTAAATTGAGCTCAAATATCATCCACAAAATCATCATATGTAGGAAAATAAATATGCAAATATTTTATTTATCATGTAACATCAAAAGTTCAAGAAATCATTTGTATAAATAATTAACCAATTATGACCTTTTTTCCCCTATTTACCATTAATTCAATACAAATGTCCCTAATTAAAATTAGGAAAAATCCCATATAAAGCTATTTAAAATAGGACAGTTCCAAATCAGGTTGATAAATTCAATAAATCCCTAATTGAGTCAACAACCTAATTTAGGATTTCAAAATGTGGGTAAAATGACTTTAATGTCATCTCCTCTCACATCTTTAAAGAATTTTATTGCTTTGTAACTTATGTTTTTCAATATATATATATATATATATATATATATATATATATATATATATATATATATATATATATATATATATATGATATATATATATATATATATATATATATATATATATATCAATATATATATATATGTATAGATAGGGGAAACTTTGTCTCTCGCTATATTATTCCTATATATTATCATTTTTTATGTAATCCAAACAAACATTTTTATGCAAATGCATAATCTTTTCCTAATGGTGAACCAAACAAATTCATGTAATCATCATTACATTCCATTGTATTACATTACCTCTGATTCCGTGAACCAAACGGGTTCTTATATATAATAAAATTATGAGGGTGAAAATTGAGTCAAAAAACACCGCTAAATTATTTTATACATGTTTTGTGTGTGTGTGTGTGTGTTTTTTTTTTTTTTTTTTTTAATTCTCTAATCCTAATAATCTTTGTAGGCGAGGTTTCAAAGGGAAGTACCTGAGAATCTTTGCAGGTTTCTTCTTTTGCTTTTTCCCATTCCGAATTGTCTTGTACCTCGATGTGTGGCATTTCTTACAAGTCTCCCTGCTGGAATCGTCTCCCCAATACAGCAAACAATCGTTGGGGCATGCATCAATCTTTGATAGTTTAACTCCAACCTGTTGATAATCTTCTTGTAATAATTCGAGCAACATCGACATTCCCTTATCTGTGATTCCATACAAGCATTTGATATGATACAATTTGATCAAGAAAGATAATTTAGAATATTTTTGACAACCTTGATATAAAGGACGATCTGCTTCATCCATCAAGCTGAAAAAATCCTGAGCTGCTTCATTCCTTATTAACACCGGCTCAGAACCGTGCACTTCTTCGTTGAAGTTGTCGCCTTGAAATCCAAATACATCATGCACAGCA
This sequence comes from Inga laurina, assembly GCA_963855925.1. Classification (NCBI taxonomy): domain Eukaryota; kingdom Viridiplantae; phylum Streptophyta; class Magnoliopsida; order Fabales; family Fabaceae; genus Inga; species Inga laurina. Next base: position 45,459,677 of record OY979706.1, on the reverse strand, counting down.
TCATTCACAGGATCATCTTCATCTAGTTGAACTCCTACTTGAGAACTTTAAGGAAGAGCATCATCATATCTAATGCCGGCCTTCTCACCATGAACTGCCTAGAATGTATAGTCCTCAGGTAAAGGCTTCAGAAGCAAATGTTCCTTAACAACATTTCGTGCATGCCGCTTCTTGAACTTGCATCTTCGACAGGGACAAATGATCTTGTCGTTACAGCCGGCATGAGTGAATGTGAAATCTAAGAAAATGTTTAATCCGTACAAATATTTCAGAGAATTACATGGTAACCTGATCTATGACCTATCCATAGCTACTAGTGAAAGAGAAGAAAGAATAGTGAAGAAAATGAGTGAATAGAGAATGACGAATGCCTGGAACCTTATATTTTGACATTCCAACGTTTAATATTTTGTAGCAGTTCAAAACCCGCTACAATAACTGCTATGGTACTAGACATTTGTAGCGGTTATATGTATAAAACCGCTACTAAGTTTCAAGCCGTTTGAACTTTGCACAAAGTGGGGGAAATTCAAAAATTAACCGTTGAGTATTTGTAGCGGTTATATGTATAAAACTGCTACTAAAATGAACAGTTAAGTATTTGTAGCAGTTATATGTATAAAACCACTGCTAATTTTCAAGCCGTTGGAAATTTGCACAAAGAGGGGGAAATTCAAAAATGAACCATTGAGTATTTGTAGCGTTATATATATGAAACAGCTACTAATATTAAAGCCGTTAGAAAAGAAATTGAAGAACAGGTGTTACACTTGTAGCGGTTATACATAATTAACCACTACAAATTTGACAAAGGCGGGCAAATTCCAAAGTCAAATGTTGAGTATTTGTAGCGGTTATTTATATATAACCGCTACAAATACTCAAAAATTCATTTTTGTAGCGGTTATACAACAAAACCACTACAAATATGTATATTGGTAGCGGTTTTGTTATATAACCACTACAAATATATATATAATTTTTTTAAGGTTTAGAGATATATAAATAATATTGTTGCAATTAATTCACAAATTCAACAATGCGATTTAAGAATATAGATATAACTATGGTAAACGCAATAAGAATTTAAGTTCTGAAATAAAAAATTATACATATTTATTTACAAATGTTTCAACAACAAATAAAAGAAAAGGATGTCCTAAACTAAGTAGCTGAGGGCTGATCATCTGGTACTCCCTCAAGTGGGGCTCCCTCAGGTGCTGCTGGATCTGGCCGCTGGGTAGAGTTAACCACACCATCATCATCAGGAGGAGGAGGAGTCTGGACGACGAACCGAGGGACAAGCGGAACCTACGGATACTGCTCGTCTGGGAATAGGCAACTCCATCCGTACTTGAGCAATATGTTCGTGATATCACGCCACTGCGTCTGCTGGGCGTAGATTAAATCAGCATGATCCTACATCTTCCGCTACTGCTGAGCCACGACAACCTGTGTCCGCTCCAAATTAGACTGCAGCTGCTCAACAGACTCGTCCCTCGTACATCTGACCCCTCTAGAGCTGCTAGCCTCAGTGGCGGCGCTCCTGCCGTAGACCATGCTAGGTCTGGCGCCTATCCCCATCCCCCGCACATGTCCGGGGATCTCAGCCTGACCTAGACCCACCTTCAAAGGAGCCATTGGGTCCACTGACCCCTGTGACTCCTCGGCCTGGGTCTCTCGCAACTCAGCCTGCGACTGCTGCATCTGCTCCTGCCATTTTATGAAACAATTACTTATTAGAATTTTTAATTATTAAGTTGGTTTTATAAAAATTATAATAATGAAATCACTTACAATGGCCGCCTCTGCCTACTGAGAGGTCACAGTCCCGTCACGGTGTCTGTGTGTGATCGCGTACAACTCCCCGTAGTCCGTCTGACAGTTCTCCTGCTGTGCCTTCCTCTCCTAAAACAATTACAAAATTTAATTAGTATTATGTAATAACCATTTAAAAGTCAGTGATATTATGAAAAGTTACCTGCTCGCTGTACGTGACAGAAAAGGTCTTCGATCCTGCTGTGTGGTAGATCGTCTGCTGCCCATGACACCTGGTGTTCCTCTAAGAAAGCGCCTGAAAAAAAAAATAATATTAAATGTATTAAAACAATATTAAACATTTAAAATTAATAAATTTTAAATCAAAATTAATTAAATTTAAATTATAATTTAATAATTAACAGTTACAAAATTATATATAAATAATCGAATAAATACATTACCTGCCCCTCAGCGCTCCTCCTGAACTGGATGAAACTCGCCCAGTCGTTCGGCGGGACGCCGTCTGGGACACTCTCAAGCAGCTGGTGTAGAGGCATCATCCCGTCCTTATCCACTCTGTGGAAGAGATGGTTCCTCCTGTTCCTCCAGTTGTCACCCATCTTCACTAAGGTGTACCTCTTCCGGTTGGCCTGGACAGCAAACCACAGCTGCAAAAAAATTATTTAAATATCAATAATTATAAAAATCCTATTAAAAAATATTAATTAAATATAATTTATTACAAAAAATATTAATTAAATACTATTAATTACCTGAACCACCTCCTCCCAAGCCAGGTCCTTCGGCCCCTTCGGAACGTGCCTCGACGTCTTGAAGTGAAGGGGGAACCGCATCCAATTCGAGCCCAGCTCTTTCAGGAAGGGGTTGAACAGGTGACCCCCATTGTCAATGGGCTGGTTCGTGCCCTCATTCCATAGCACTATAACTCGAAGTGTTCGGTCCATGCTGTTTAGACCGGCCACGTCCAGCTTCCTCGTCGACACATTCCCCTGCTCATCTGCACGATTTACCCCACGTTAGATAAATTGTAATTCAAATTTAATATTTCAAATTTAAATAAATAATTTATTAAATGAAAAAAATTATTTACCTTGGAGCTGCACCTCAAACCTAGTGAACCGTGAAGACGACCCTCGTGGGTTGTTCAGCTCCCGAGCCTCCTCCTCAACGAGGAACTGCTCCATCTCCCTGAGCCTAATCGGGATGTCGAAGTCCTCCGCCTCATAGTCCTCGACCCTGATATCTGCCTCCCCCAAATCAGGCACCTCTAGTGCAGTCGTCTCCTGTGGGATCACTACTACAAAAAGGGGCTTTAGTGGCGTAGCTCCTGTGGCATTTGTTTAAAGAAGCGCCAAAAATAGTTATTTATTTATTTAAAATCAAAAATACTTGAAAGCTTTGGCGCTTACAATTATAAACATCATAATTGACGTTAACCTTGCATGACGTTTCTCTGAACAAGCTCCAAACAAGGCCTTCAGTTTTTTTTTTGAAAAAACAATAGGAAGCTTTGGTGTTTTATGTGGAAACGTCAAAGCTTCCTATATTTTGTTTTTTAAGAAAAATAAAATATAATAGGAAGCTTTGGCGCTTCCTTACGAAATGCCAAAGCATCTTATATTTTTTTAAAAATATATATATAATAGGAAGTTTATGATTCCAGATTTCACGGTCATGTGGGCTGTGGAGGTAGATTGATCTTTATAGAAAATCGAAGCTTTGTCTCTGTCCAAACCAATCATGCACATCTTAAGGGTGTAAAAAGGGTCACATGCGTTCACTGAGTCAGCACAAGCAGAGTCTAACTTATATATATATATTAAAAGTATACATATGGTGTTGACAAAAAAATAGTATACATATAGTAATATATAATAATTACATTTTTACCGATATTATATATAAAATGCAATGTATATATGGTTTCCAAGATAGGAAGCTTTGGCGTTTTATAATAAAACGCCAAAGCTTCCTATATATCAAACAAAAAAAAAGGATCAAAGATGGGTGTAGATAAAAGCTTCCACATATATTTAAAAAAAAATGAAGATCTAGGAAGCTTTGGCGTTTTATAATTAAACGCCAAAGCTTCCACATATATAATAAAAAAAAACGAAGGATATGAATCATATGATCATTGCAGATTTTTTTTGGATCAAGATGGATGGGAAGCTTTGTTTTGCAAAAAAAAAATATGGGGAAGCTTGGGCGTTTTTTAACAAAACGCCAAAGCTTCCATTACAACATAAAAAACAAAGGGGAAGCTTTATTTTGCAAAAAAAAAAAAACATATGGGGAAGCTTTGGCGTTTTTTAACAAAACGCCAAAGCTTCCACAATTATTAAAAAATGAAGGATTTGGTTCAGACAAGAGCTTTGGCATTCACCGAAGGGAGAAGAATAATTGAATCACGTGAAAGCTAGCTTTGGCATTTACTGAAAATGTAAGTCAAAAAAGAATGGAGAAGAATCACGTGAAAGCTTCCATTGACAGGGCAAGTCATATTTTTTTTTCTTTGGCCATCCGACAGCTCCCTTGAAGATCAGGTTGGACATAAATCACTTTTTGTATTTGAGCATTGAAGAAGTAGTCATATTTGCATCTGCGCATTGAAGAAGATACTCACACTCTTAATCTTCCTTGCCCTCACATCCTCAGCTCCCTTGACCGTTGAAAGCCATTGTCAGAGCTCACTGTTGGGAAAGAATCACAGGTTGGCCGCGCCATTTACTTGATGAGAATCATGACTTCTTTTACAATATATATGCATTTATACTTGGTGGATCACACAATGGTTTTTTTTAATTACAACTATATTATTATGGTTGGCAATTGGCATTTCTGAAGTATTCAAAGCTGCTTGCTTTGATTCCCTGTACACAGCCCCACCATTAATTAGTTCCCTCTGATTCCCACTTTGATCCATGTTAGTGATATGAACTATATTCGTATTAATTGAAGTGACCAACAGGAAGCCATATGCGGCAGCAGGGCTCCTTATAAATGCACATGTACAAAACGCCTAGGACATGTTGTTAAAAAAATTATAATAGAAAAGAAAATTCAGTCAGCTTTAATTTAGCTTTTTTTTAATATTTTTTAAAGGAATTTTTGGCACTTTCTAAGGAAGCACCAAAGGTTTCAGTTTTGTTTTATAACATTAATGGCGCTTATATAAGAAGTGCCATAGATACTCACACCTTTTTTGGCACTTTTTATATAAGCGTCATAAAGGTAATATAAATGTTAAAAATTTTTAACACCCGCCATTGTTGCCGCCACTATCGCTTTCCTGCTTTTCTTTTCTATTTGTCCCCACCCCCTTTCCTTTGTTTGACCTAGCGACAAGTAGAAGCTTCTTTGGTCCCCCACTTGCTATTTTTTTTGTCTCCTCCTCATGCAAATATTTGTAAACATTTGTTCGCCACTTTCATTACAGCATAGAGCTTCGTTACGGTACAAAGCTTTCTCCCACACGTGTTCTTTTTCTCTTTGGCTGGTTGCAGTACAAAGCTTCCTCCCTCGTGTTCTTTTTCTTTTTGGCTGGTTGCAATACAAAGCTTCCTACAGAAGCTCTTGTAAGTGTTGTTTGTTTTTTAACATTTTATTCACATTTTTTTAATTAAAATATGTTTGACTATTATATATTTGCTTATACTTTTCTATCGAAGTACATGTTGTCAATAGTGAAAGAGTTGGGAATGGCACCGTTGAAATGGTCAAATTGGGTAGAAATGTTATAAATGTCGCTGGTAGTTTAATCAATGATTATTTTGGAACCAATTAATTTAATAAACGCAGGGTTGTATTTTTGTTGGCTTGTTATGGACCCAATTATTTTAATTATGACATGTAGTAGTGTTGGCCAATATGATTTATTTGGTGGTGAGTTGTGAACATTATTTAGATGTTGTGGGATTAATTGGTTGATTATTTGTGATTTAAGAAGAGTGTTTAATATTTTGTAAAACTTTAAATTTTGGAATGTTATGCTGCTAAATTTACTTTTTTAAAAAAATAAATAATAAATAAAGAGAACTTTAAGAGGCAAGCAACTGACCACTTATAAAAATATATATGTTTAACGTATAGATGGATCGAAAATGGATGTCATCTAATCGGTGCTCAAGAGAATATATTGATGGGGTGAAAGAGTTTATTAGATTTGCAAGCGAGCATACAAATGATCCTAACAAAATCCTATGTCATTGCTTATCTTGTTGTTATGGAAAGCGGATTAGTCCACTTGATTTGCTAGATCATTTAATGTGTCATGGAATTGATCAATCATATATACGATGGACAAGGCACGGTGAGACGGATGATGCATATCGTGGTCAAATACATACCATGATCGGTGCTTCAAATGAGTTTGACTCAAGCATGTGTGATGAAGATGATGGTCTTCAAGAAATGCTAAATGCAGTTAAAGGGGTGCTTCATAACCGTCCTCAAGAATATGAGAAGTTGAAAGGTGATGCAGAGAAGCCATTATATGCTGGTAGTACTGAATACACAAGATTGCTAGCAGTGTTGAAATTGTACAACTTTAAAGCACGCTATGGATTGAGTGATTCTGGTTTCGCCGCACTACTTGAACTTGGAAGCACAGTCTAACGAACTTAGAGACTGCTTTATGCTTAGAGCAACCCCTAACAAGCTCTTTCTTGTGCCATACAATGTAGGGTAAGTGATTTGTGACAATATTTGAATGTATGTTTTTTATTTTTTCACTTTTACCATTAAATGATTGTTCAAATAAAATTTTCAAAATGTGTTTTTAGGGAACATTGGATATTAATTGTTGTCCATCCAGTAGCAGCAGAAAACCCTCGCATTTACTATCTAGATCCTATAGAAACTGCTTATCCAGATAATCGCCCTGATATGCTGATTATCTTCAATAAGTAAGTGTATGAGTGTATGTGTAAATCTTTTCGTGTGTGATTATTGAATAACCAACATTAATCAGGAACTTCTTTGTTTTATTAGTGCATTAACCGCATATAGAGGAAAAGTTGGATTGACCTACTCTAGACGCAATGACCCGGCCAATAGCTATGCGTGGAGGAAGATTATGGTACTTATATATGAATTTACTCCATTCTTGTTAGTAAAAAAAATTTATTCAAAAATTGACATAACTATTTCATTGTATTGTTGCATTGTCCATTCTAGCCGAATGATAATGATTGTGGTTATTATGTTATGAAATTTATGAAAGATATAATTACTCATCGCCACCTTGTAATTCCTGTGAAAGTAAGTTCCCTTTAGTTGCAATTGATATTGTGTTTTAATTTTAATTGACAAAGTGTCTAAATTTAGTGATTTTCATTCTTTGTATAAATGATTGTTTATGTAGTATTATGAAGATGCACGTTGTGCTGAGCTGTCTGACCATCAAATGGATGAAATCATTAAAGAATGGTGTGAATATATGGTCAAGCAATTAGTTAATTTAGGCATGTAGCTTCTTTCTTGTCTATTCTTATTTTGTTTAATCATTTATAAAATTAGTTGTACACTATATAATCATTGTTAATACAATATATTTTGTAGTTGTTAAACATTATAATTATTCATTGTAGTTATTTGAACAAATGACCATCATCGTTTTGTATTGTAATATTTGCCTATTAGACGAAATATATGGTCATTTGCTTACTACTATATATGGTCATCAGGTATTACACTGCACAGAAAAAAAATATTTTAAAAAATTATTAAAAAAAATTAAACCTACTATGGCGTTTGAAGGTAAAATGCCAAAGGAGGGTACCCCTCCTTTGGAGTTTAAAGCAAAAACGCCAAAGGAGGGGTACCCCTCCTTTGGCACTTTCCTCCCGAAACGCTATATATAATTAATATATTTATTTAATCTAATAAAATAACGTATGGTGTTTCTGTAAATTGAAAAGCGCCACAAGAATTTTTAATGGCGTCAAAAGCTTTGGCGTTTCTTAAACGCTAAAGTATTTTATAAAATAAGCGCCATTACACTACTTTTTTGTAGTAGTGGATCGTCTGCAGTGCCTGTGGTAAGGCTGACTCCTGTGAGAGGATGGGCTGCAATGCCGTGGTCGCCCTCCCTCCATGCTGCCCCCTCCCTCTGCCCCCTGCTTTGCTGCTGCCACCCCGCAAAATCGGTCTCGGGACCTCAGTCACCTTCCCTCTATCATCTCTTGAAGCCATATCAACTACAAAATTTCAAAAACAAAACATTTTAGTCATATTATTATGTAAAAATATAATAAAAATAAAAATATGTATTGTCTCCGTACCTCAAGTGCAAATAATGAGAAATACTGCAGCAAAAACTCTTCCACAAACGCCTGAATGCTCAAATCTAAAAGAAAACACTCAAAGGAATCTCAGGAAACAAAATGGCCAAACAGAAAAGTGAAGGGAGGGCAGGCTTAAATAGGGGTGGTATTTGTAGCGATTCCTAAAATAACCGCTACAAGGCTGAAATTTGTAGCGGTTTTAGAATAACCGCTACAAATTACAAAAGTTCTGTAGCGATTATGTTACAAAACCGTTACAAATTTAGAGACCTCTCAAATTCTATAACGGTTATAGATCTATAACCGCTACAAATACTCGACCTTTCGCATTTTGTAGCGGTTTAATTGATTAAACCGATACAAATAAATGCTATTCTGTTAGAGCACATTTTGTTCGCACCAAGTGGCACCAACTTTGTAGCGGTTATAATTTAGTAACCGTTACAAATTTACCGCTACAACTTTTGGCGGGAATTACTCGCCATATTTGTAGCGGTTATTTATACTTAACCGCTACAAAAAACATTGTCAATCTGTCGCGCCTCTTGGCGCGTAGTTGGCTGCTACAAATTTGTAGCGGTTGAGGCTTGAACTGCCACGAATCTTAACATTTCTAATGGTTAATTGTAACCGCTACAATATCACCGCTACAAAATACCATTTTTTTTGTAGTGTAACTCGAGCGTTGGCCAAGAAAAAAATAGTACATGAAAAATATAATAAAAAGCAGCTGGACACGTGGTGGTACAAGAGGAGGGTTCATTGGGGGTAGTTGTGCTATCTGTTTTTGAGCCCATGACCATTAATTATTACATTTATTTCAAATTATTTTTTCCTTCAACATTTATATCAAAAATTTATGTATATGTTTCTCGGTTTCTCTTTCCCCTGTCAAATACACCCTCGAAAATTCTTAAATTTTGTCAACAAATTTAATAACTTTCAGTTTTATCCTTATTTAATAAGGAAAATTTCCCTTAATTCCCAAATACAAGAAAAAATATTAAAAAAAATCCCAATATAGATTCTTCTATCATAAAACTATATTGACAAGTCATAAATTTAGAGATTCTCAAATTGATGTGGACTTTAAAGAAGCTGAATATGAGAATATTTATATAGATAATAGTCAAGATCAAGAGCCATTATCGACAAATGATGCTCGGACATATTCAACCCAAATGAATCAAGTTAGTAACACCATCAGGGACCAAATTGTACGGGATCTTTGATCTGATTAGTTTTGTTATATTTTACTTTATCAAAAACTTTAAGTTTGTATAATTTATAATTTATAATTTATTCAAATTTTAATTGTAATTTTATTATGTATTTTACTATTGTCAAATTTTCAAAGTTAATTTTTTCATTTTCATAATTTTTAAAATTTTTCTCTTAAATATCACAAAAGTCACTTGTACAAAAGTCAAACCAAACACCTTTCACTTTTACAAAAGCCACTTATCCAATCACCAATCCAAACATTAATAATTTTACCTAATTTTACTTTTTCCCAATCTTAAGATTCCATAAGTTAAAGTAAAAATAAGTCACTTATTCAATCTTTAATCCAAACACACCCAATAACGGCCCAAAGCGGTCTAACTACTGAAATGGCTTGAAGGCAAAATCCGAGCCGTTATTGTGACCGAGTAACAGTCCAACCGATCGGACTATCCGTTCCGGTCAACCTCTAAAAACCTTGCATACAATATAATTATTTTTGAATAAAAATTTTAAATTCGTTGATCATCCTCATTATGCTGTTGATTTTGAGTCCAACGTAGCATTAAAAATCTTTAGTTCTTTCATTTAACGCTTACTCATTATTTTCTTCAGAAACCTACAATAAAATGCTTACTTTTTAAGATCAATGTTTAGTTGTTTACCTTTCAAGATCAACTTGTTAGTCTAAACTTGTATTTATCAATATGTATGATTATGAGTGCGTAGATATGTCTTCATCTCACATAAGGGAAGTTTTCAATTAATGTGTGTATCCAAGTTATATATGAAAATATCACTTTGGAGCAAGTTGGATAATACATGAAATTCAAAAATCAAGACGTAGGAAATAAAAGTAAATAAAGTATATTTAAAATGTGATCCAATAAAGTATATTTAAATTTTTAAGAAAATAAATAATTTCTCCCATAGAATTTATATAATATTTTTTTGACCAAAAAACTACTTTGACACTGCAAAATCCCAAATCAAGTATTTCTCATAAAATGAGTTGTAAGTTATTTATCCAGTTTTGTCATTTATTTATCAATTCTTGGTAATAAACATGATTTGGGATTTTACAATTTCAGAGTTTTTTTTTTCCTATCATTATCACATAAAAATACTTTGAATCACTTTGTTCCATATTTGTAATTATACAAATTCATTATCCTTTACTGTCATTTACTTATTTTCGATTTTATTTATTTATTTATTTGCCAGATTTATTATCGCTTTTAGCCGGCTAGGAATACGCAAAGAAACCAACTTGAATAAAATATACTCTTTGTCACGGCAGTTCTTGGCTTTATCTTTTATCTTTTATCTTTTTTGTTGCAAGCTCTTGTCTTTATCATGTTAATACCCTACACATGTCTCTCAAGCTTGACTTGGGGTCTAAGCCAATGAAAATCATCCTAGCACCACCAATCACAATTTATATTTACACTTCATGTTTTCTTTAACCTTGACTACTATATTGTTTTACTCTTAATCAGTTGTTGTCTTTTTTGGGGGAAAAGGTCCGTTGACATTGAAATTTCACTTCTGGCCATTGATATGTGGACAAATGACGTCGAATATAAAGCTAACACCTTGTGTTCAGATTTTTTTATCTCTTCACGACAACCACAATGAGGTCTTTCACATCCATCATCCATTTTCTTCTGTGCATAGTTTTACAAACCTCGTTGCAAGCTAGAGCTGGCATGACCGTAGGGTCCGAGAGCGATAGACTTGCTTTGCTTGCTCTGAAAGATAAGCTAATCAATGGCATTCCAGAAGCTCTATCTTCATGGAATGATTCTGTCCACTTCTGTAAATGGCAAGGTGTTTCTTGCATTCAACCTCAAATGAGAGTCTCTGCTTTGAATTTGACAAATCAAAATTTGGGTGGCACTCTTGCTCCAACATTAGGTAATTTAACTTTTCTTAAATTAGTCAATCTTTCCTACGATGGGTTACATGGAGAAATTCCCAAACAAATTGGCCATCTTCAACAATTGCTATTTTTGCTTTTGGATCATAATAATCTCCAAGGTGAGGTCCCTGTTGAACTGGCCAACTGTTCTAAACTCCAGCAGATTGTCTTCACTCACAACAATTTGGCTGGCGAAATTCCCTTCTGGTTTGGATCTATGCAACAACTTATAGTGTTGGGACTTGATGGTAATGAATTTCATGGCACGATTCCACCATCTTTGGGAAATCTTTCATCCTTAGAGCGTTTGTCTCTTTCATCTAATAATTTGGAAGGAAGTATACCTCAATCTCTAGGTGGGTTGTCAAATTTGTCATTGCTCTATCTTGGTAACAACAATCTTTCTGGTATAATCCCTTCTTCACTTTACAATCTTTCTCGCATGGAAACTTTAGGTTTGGCTTTGAACTACTTGTCTGGAACTATTCCATCAAATATTGGCCTTGCTTTTCCAATTCTTCGATTTTTTAATGTGGGACGGAACATGTTGACGGGATTTATTCCAGCTTCATTTTCCAACATCTCTCAATTGCAATTTTTTGCAATTTATGAAAATGCTTTTAGGGGGGAAGTCCCTGCCTCTTTGGGAAGGTTGCAAAGACTTCGTAAATTTGAGATTGGAAAAAATATTCTTGGGAGTAAAGACGGTCATGACTTGAATTTCCTCTCATCATTAACAAATTGTAGTCAATTGCATTCACTCGATATGTCATTTAATAAATTTAGCAGTGTATTGCCAAATTCAATTGTGAACCTCTCTTCCCAACTTGATGTGCTTAATATAGGATTCAATCATATCTTTGGAAGCATACCATACGAGATTGGGCAGTTAGATGGATTAACTTCTCTTTGTTTGTCTAATAACTTCCTTCAAGGCACAATTCCACATTCCATTGGAAAGCTTGAAAATCTTGGAAGTCTAGCCCTTGAACAAAACCAATTATCTGGTAAAATTCCTGATATATTTGGAAGTCTTACCAAGTTGATTTACCTTTCGTTGTCTAATAATAGTTTGGAGGGAACCATTCCAGGAAGCCTCAAACATTGCAAGGGTCTGGAAATCTTGTACTTAGATCAAAACAACCTGAGCGGTAATATACCAAATCTAAGTTTTGGTCATCTAGAAAGCTTAATTTTTCTTGATTTGTCTTCCAATTCCATGACTGGTCTCGTTCCACCTGACATTGGTAACATGAAGCAATTAGTGGAACTACGTCTGAGTGAAAACAATTTTTTTGGTGATATTCCTACAGAACTTGGGGAATGCGTAGAGTTGACAGATCTGTATATGAATAAGAACTTCCTCCATGGAAGTATCCCCTCATCCTTTAGTTCCTTAAAATCCCTCATCAACTTAGACCTTTCCAACAATAACTTGTCAGGCACAATACCACAAGAACTAAAAGCTCTTCCAATATTGAAGACTTTGGACCTATCTCGAAACCATTTTTATGGTGAGGTTCCAAAAGGTGGAGTGTTTGATAATATCACAGCTATTTCACTTACAGGAAATGATAATCTTTGTGGGGGAATACCTCAACTAAAGCTACCTGTATGCCCAAGTAAGTCAAAGAAGCACTTCAAAGTCATGATAATACTTATCATTGTGATAAGCGGTGCTTTTGCTTGTTACGCAATTTGCCTAATAATTTGCAAGAGAAGAAAACATAGAAAGCTGGTTTCCTCCCCATCTTCCGTAGAAAATACTCATTTGAGGGTTTCTTATAAGGAGCTACATGAGGCCACCAATGAATTTTCTTCAACCAATTTGGTTGGCGTAGGAAGCTTTGGTTGTGTATACAAAGGAACTCTTCAACACTTCGAAAGACCTATTGCTACAAAGGTGCTAAATCTTCAAGCTCATGGGGCAACAAAGAGTTTCATCACAGAATGCAAAACTCTTAGTAAAGTTCGGCATAGGAATATTTTGAAGATTTTAAGCTCCTGTTCAAGTCTTGATTACAAAGGCAATGATTTTAAGGCTCTCGTTTTTGAGTTCATGCCTAACGGGAGCTTGGAGAATTGGTTGTCAGCGAACAAACTTGGTGAACCTAGAGATTTATATATGAATTTTAGGCAAAGATTGAATGTAGCTATTGATGTAGCTCATGCTTTAGATTATCTTCATCATGGTTTAGAGGAAACAATTGTTCATTGTGACATCAAGCCAAGTAATGTTCTTCTTAGTGATGATATGGTTGCACATTTAGGAGATTTCGGATTAGCTAGGCTTCTTCGTGATGTTACAAGCTATTCTGGTGAGGGTCAAACTACATCCTCAACAATTAATGGAACAATTGGATATATTCCTCCAGGTATGACTATGTAGTTGATTTTTATTTTTCAGTAATTATTAATTAATAGAAACTAGTTTATGAACGTGTTAAAAAAATTTGTATGTTAGCAAAAGGTTTTGGGAAACGGTCCTTTTTTACCTAAACATAACTGTAAATATTATGGATTTTTGTATTCTCTAATGAACATTAATGTTTGGTTAGAGTATGGAGAAAGTGGACAAGTTACAACGCAAGGGGATATCTACAGCTTTGGGGTCCTTCTACTAGTGATGCTCACTGGAAAGAAGCCAACAGATAGCATGTTTCATGAAGATCTATGCCTACCCAAATTCTGCAAGTTAGCATTGCCAGAAGAAGTCCTTGAGATTGTGGATTCAAATTTGCTTGTTCTATCTGATAGAGATCACATGGAAGTTATGCAGAATTTAATTATGAAACGCATTATTCAAGAGTCCCTAGCTAGCTTTGCTAGGATTGGAGTGGCATGTTGTGAAGAATTGCCTGCTGAACGAATGGACATAAAACTTGTTTTAGTAGAGTTGCTTGCAATTAAGCAAAAGCTATCCACTTCTAACATTGTCATATGAATTAGCTGCATACAGCTCTTATGATGGTTCTTCTCTGTGGGTTGGTATATATTCAATAGTTGTAAGAAATAGCTAGCTTTAGATTTTAAACTGTTTGTATGAATTTCTGTTTTATGTTTTGCGTTTTATGGTTCTTTTACGGTTGAGAAAGTTTAAAAAGAAAAATTTCAGATGGACATTTGATAGTTTTTTTCCCTTATCATGAAGTTTTCATCAACTGCCTTCAGCTGTCATAAGCTACTTAATATGCGATTTTTAGCAATATTTATGAATGGACAGATCGTATGTCCATTTAATTTGCTTATTTAATCATCATTAATAATAAAATTCGGTTTATAGTATAAGTGATCGAACCATATTTTTATATAATTTTTCATAACTAAATTGGGAATTTTAATGAATTTTGTGGGACAATATTGCATGATTAAGTACTAATTTTAAGAAAAAATCCCATATAAAGCTACCTAAAATAGGAAAATTCTTAACTAGGTTGGTAAATTCAACAAATCCTTACTTGAGTCATTAACCCAATTTGGGATTTTAAAATATAGGTAAAATAACTTTAATGCCCTCCCCTTTCTTCTCTCACTCTTAAAGGAGTTTTATTGCTATATGAGTTTATTGCTCTATATATAGCAACATTAATATATAATCAAATAAAATATAATTTCTCTAAATCAAAGGATTTTTTTTATGTTCTAAAAGGATCATAAAAAAAAATTCAAGAAAAAAAAAATGGAACCATGACACATACCAACTAAAAATCATTTAATTGATATTAAAAAATTTGATTTTTTCAACCAAAAATCATTCAATTGATATTAAAGATACAAAAATATAATAAAAAATTTTGAGTTTTCTTAAAAAAATAATGTAGTTATTTTTAGCAAGTGAGACAAAAGAAAAAGAAAAGGACAATTGTCAACACCCGTTTCCATTTTGATAATCGAAGAGTAATAAAGACAAAATTCAATGGGCATACAGAAAAGTACAATTATACTGATAAAAATATTCGTTTACAACTCCGTTACTGTTCGCTAACGGAAACAGAAAATACAGCGGAAACTTAATATTTACAATTTCACCAAAATATCACAAAATAGACTAATTATGCCCACGTTCTTGACCTCGCCTCAAGACACGCGCCGCTTACTTTTCAACGTCAACGTCTTTGCCCTTTGACCCACTGGTACCCGCTGAGGTTTTTGTTTAAAAATAGGGTGAGATTCCGAAGAATCCCCGTAGAGACATAATATCATTCATAGAAAATGCGAAAAGTAAATATGTCATGCGCCAAGGTATGCACAAATTAATGAACAATATAAACACATCATCGTCATGTATACATGAGTAGGGCCCAGCCCCACAATCTACACCGGTTGGACTTCTGCCAACTCCCAGTGTAAGTGCACCTCTGGCACTAACAGCCTCTCTCTAGGCAAATCATGTTATTAAAAAGTGCATTTACAAAACAATGGCATCCACACAATCACATAACTTAGGGGTGTCCAAAGTATCCCGGTCCCGGTCCCGGAATTTTGATCCTGGAAATTTCCCGTCCCGGCCGGGGCCGGGACCAGGATCTAAGGGACCCGGGATCGGTCACATACCTTGTGATCCCAGTCCCGGTCCTGGTTTTTTTATTTTTTTTTTTTTAAATTTTTTTCTTAAAAACTAAATTATTGTTTTATTTTTATATTTTTTATCCCATAATTTAAGTTATCATTTGATAAAATATGTATCACATATTTAGTTGGAGTTAAACTATATATATTGTGATACTAATCCTACTATATAATGTATAAAAATAATAACAAAAATGATGAAGGTGATCATAATAATAATAATAAAATGTTATTCTTCAATTCTAGATCAATTTGTGTGATTATTATGGCCTTATTAGATGTTAAATAATTATTTTAAACACTAGATTATAGAAAATTTAACTAAAATAATAATATTTTTTAAATTTATTTAAAAAAAACCGGGATTTCCCGGTTTGATCCCTGTCCCTGCCGGGATTACCAGGACCGGGATGCAATCTGCATCCCGGCCAAAAACCGGGACCGGGACCGGGACCGGGAGTGGTAGATCCCGGTCCCGATCCCGGTCCCGATTTTGAACACCCCTAACATAACTTATGGCATAGTGTATGAAGGATAATGTCCCTACCTCAAAGCTTTATAATCCTCTTTTAAATGTGCCTCGAAGAACGTGTCGTATCCGGCCTCCAAATCGGTCCTAAAATATTAAATGTACCAGAAATAGGTCATAACCTATCCAAGTATCATTTTATACTCTTCCATAGTTTTTATTATGGTTATATTAGTCTATGATGAAAATTTACAAAAATGCCCCCGGGAACCCGGCCCGGCCCCGCCGTAGCCGTCCCGATGGCACGTTTTCCCAAAATTTTGACTAAGGCTATTCTGACTTATTTTCGTCCAAGGAATCCATTTCCGGGCTCGAAATCACCAAATTCACTGTAAAATTATGAAAATACCCTTGACAACCCCTATTTAGGGATTTTAGTGGCGTTTTCGTAATTATCCTTTTTCGGCCTCTACCGAAAAAGTGCCCAACTGTAACCCCGCCTATTTTTGTCCACTAAGTTCAATGGAACCATTTATTTCATGAAAATCCAACTCCTACTTCCAGATCTGGTCTGGCCGAAATATTGAGAGAAAAATAGAAAAATGGAGCTTTGTGTTTTAGCTTCCAAAACTTGTACTTTCCCACTTCTAATCCTTAGTTAACTCATTTAAACACTTCATAATCATGATTTAAAGGATTTTGGGCAGCATAACCCCTTAGGATTATGGCTTTTCCAATTTACAACTTAACCAAAAATCACATAAACCAAACAACAATCACCAACAACAACTTCAATACACAAAGAAGTTGAGATTTTGGAGATTACCTCTTGATCCTTGGTGTTTCTCTCTCTAGGACGTCCTCTCTCTCTTCTCCTTGAGCTAAGAATGAGTCTTCAAGATCATATATTCATGAAGAAACATGGTTTAGAGAAGGATCTAGGGGAAATGTTACAAGGAAAGCTTAAGAATCAACTCTTACCTTAAGATTTCTTCCTCCTCTTCCCTCTAACTCTTCAAAGTTTCTCCAAACTCTCTCCCTCTCTATGTTGGACGAAAATGCATGAAGGGAAGGGAAGGGAAAGCCTTCATAAAAATGCTCCCTTGATTCCCAACCATTGATCTCATCTAAGGTTGTTATGGTGACACATGTCAACCACCATACTTGCCTCCATGCTTGCACCATACTTCCATTTTGTGTGCACTCAACCTTGCCATGCTTCCCTTTTGTGTACACTCAACCTCAATTATCATTTCCTTCTCCCTTGGTTGGCCAAAAACGTGCTCCTTCTTATACTCCAACTAAATCAAGTGTTCCTTCCATTTACTCAAGTCAATTGGTGCAAAAGTTGGCTACCTAACCTTATGACATAAGTAAGGACTTATGACACAACAATTATCTCCATAATCTTTCATGTGGTGTTGACACTTGGTCTCATTGGATTTTGACACTTGTCTTCTCCTCCTTCGTCCCTTAATTTCTAAAATAATTAAGAGAAAAAGGAAGATTACTTTATTTCTCAAATTTTCGGAATAATGCCAATTCTGGCAGATTTCCTGCCTTAACTTTGAAAATTCATAACTAATTTTGTAGACATCATTTTAATGTGATTCCAAAGCCTATGGAACCCTTATTGAGTCTAGTTTCAAGGAAAAATATGGAATTTTACTGGATATGATCATATTATTCCCAGATTTTCAATCTTTGACCGCTGCTCCAGAAACTTTCCAGATTTTCTGGATTAACTTCAAAAATTCATATATTTTTGTACATAGCTTCAATTGAGTCATATGACCTATCAAATTAAAGCTTAGGATGTCTAATTTCACCCTATAAAATTTCATAATTTTTGGTCATCGTTTGGTCTTCCAAAACTATATGACAATCTCATTGCCTCGCAGGCGATTTCAATGAAAACACTATTCAACCTTCAATTTTCAATATTTAATTCTTTTGGCATTAAATATTCACCATTTCATTGAATATATATAATAATTACAATATATTCTTGGTGAATAAAATTTGGGATGTTACAACAACACTTGCCAAACTTTAGTTTGCAAAAATCAATTGAAATAAAAGATACTTTACCAACATTAATCTAAACAAACTCTAACTAATTTTTCCTAACGCACAAAATGGGATATTTTTTATAAAATAATTTAGTTAAGATTTCACTTTTTTAACTTTGCCATTCTTTAATATAAATTATTAATATTAATTATTTGTTTCTCTTAGAAAGGAGTTAAACTTTGATGTACTTCTAAGGATAATTAATATATTTATTTAAAAAATATTTTTTATAATGACATATAAATATACATATACATACATACATATATATATATATATTGAAAAAAATTGTTCGTGTTAATCAAATGAACTCCTTACTTAAAAATATTGTAAGTTTTTGTTCTTACCATGATAATTAATATATTTAAACTATAGATTACTCATATTTTATTCTATTAAATACTAATATTGATATATATATATATATTGAAAAACTTAAGTTACAAAGTAATAGAATTCTTTAAAGATGTGAGAGGAAATGACATTAAAGTCATTTTACCCACATTTTGATATAGTTGAAACATCAAACTTTAGGGTCTTTACTTTAAAATGTTAACTTTTAACTGCAATTTTAACAGCATGTGATGTGTAACAGACCCAAAATTCATAGGGGCTTTGTGAACACCCTATTTTGTCCTGGCCCCACTTAAACTATAAAAAAATAAAAAAAAATGAAAATCCTCTTATTATAATAATGATTGATGTCTAAATTGGCAATCATCATTAAAGGGAAAATTAAAAATAAAAAATAAAATAAAAAAAGAAAATTCCTTATATTGATGATGATTGGTGTGCAATTGCCATTGTCATTCATTAAGGAAAAATAAAAAATATTAAAAAAATACAAAAAATATCTCTCACTCATAGGTTTAAATTAGGAAATTGCTTGTAGGGAAAATATAAGAAAATAAATAAACATATGAAAATTAAAAATAATAAAAAAATCACTCATTTATGTTCATAGGTTTAAATTAGGAAATTACTTGTGGTAAAAATAAAAAAAAATTAAAAACAAAAATTTAAAAAAAAAATCTCATTGATGGTGATGAGGTCAAGCTAGGAAGTTTTATTAATAGAAAATATAAAAAAAGTAAAAAAAATTATTAAAAAAAAAAGTCTCCATTTTGGTGATTAGGTTAAGCTAGGAAGTTTTATTAATAGAAAATGAAAAAAAAAAATTAAAAATGAATAAAAAAAACTCCATTGATGATGATTTGGTCAAGTTAGAAATAGCATTTATGAAGAAAACCTTGCCTTAAGACTATAAATAGCGGAGCAAGGGTTGAAGCAAGACAGAAGAATTTGAGAAAAATTTTGGAAGAAAAGAGAGGCAAGGGCATTCTTACTGAAATATTGGTCAAATTTCCACAAGTATATTGCCTCTTGTTGCTCCTTGATTATATTATTTTTGTTCCTTTCTCTATCCTCTTCTCACCTAGCAACATTTGTTTTCTAAAATAATGGCTCTTTGACTAAAGTTATGCTTGTGGGCCACGTGTACTTCCTAAGGTATCTTGTTTGCATTTTGATGACCATTGAATGCTTGTATATTACATGATGAATATATTGGTTGCACCTTTATCTATTTTATTGCTCCACGTTTTGGCCCTTTAACATTCTTTTCTTATGAACAGTTAGAGGACCAAAAAGTTGTTTGTGTTTGTGTCTGAATGAGTGAGAGCATGATTAAGCAATAGCGTTTTTATCTTTATCACATGACACAATAAAGGGGTGAGTTTGCTTATTGCATATGGCTGTATATTTCTTCTGTTTCTTTTTATTTTCCTCATGTAGCTTACAAGTCATAAGTATGCAAGGATAAAAGGTATACATAAATCTCCTCATCTTTGGCTTCCCATTCTTTTAACTCATGTTGTTTTCTTTTTTTTTTTCTTTTTCTTTATCCCTTCCTAGGTTCTCTTTCAAAAAAGAAAAAAAAAATTAACACATTTTTACAAATGAAAATAAAATGGAAAAGCTCTCTTTCATGAAAAATAAAGAAACTGCTTTCATAAATTAAAAAAAAATACAAACCAAACAAAAAAATTATTGTTTCAAATAAATTAAATAAAATTTTCCCTAAAAACACAAACAAAGTGACACATTAGTATGTTGTTTGAAACAATGAGCACGCAGATATGTCATTGTGTTAGCATGAGTTTATGTAATGCAAGCTTGTCATGCATTAAGCACTTATCCTGCATGCATATTGGTACTGTTTCCTACTGAGATTCTCTTGAATCTCACCCTCCCCTACCAACAATTTAGACAGGTGAATATAGAAGGTACGCAGATATCAGAGAAGAGTACTGCTTGAGAGGATTGCAGTAGTGGAACGTAGACTGGAAGATGTCTCCGCTTCATTGGGACCACTAATGCAAGTGGCTACCAAGTGACTCTTAAGGCGCTACTTGACCCTTAGGTGGCATGCTCGAGTCCTTAGGGAGACGACTCTCTAGGAAAATTAGGAGTACCTAGAGAGGAAAATCCCTATGCCTATGTGGCGGAGGGGGGACAAATCCTGGTCCTGCTGTGTGTGGGAGTCCGGCACCGCTTAGCTTGTATGGCGTCCCGTGTGGGGGGGCCGTGCCGTTACAAGCTCCATCTTCTTACTCACCTTTTTCGTCGCCTGCGACAGAGAAAGTGAGGAAGAAGATGGAGAAGTGATCTAGAATAAAGGCGTGGTCGTGGAGGCTCAAGAATTGTTAATGGAGATCTTCTACTTTGTGACTGCTAATCTCTGGTTTTTCTTCACTGAAACTATGATCTTTCTAGACCTAATTCACTTGGAAAAATAAGGCCTACTAACCACACTTTCTTTTACTTCTTTTTTCCATAGTTACAAGTTGCTCAACTTTCATCCATGATGTTTTTGATTTGAGATGAGCTTTAAAAAACGAAGTCCAGAGTTCCATGCCGTGTGAAGAAAAAAAGGTTGGGAAGAGAGATGTACTCCAAGCCAAAAGCCGATTCTAAAGTGTCTGACTACATTGGGAAGGAGGAAGCAATTTAATTCATCTCCTAGTACTGTGAAGCCTAAGGGCCTAAATAGTAAAGACTAACTGATATTACGTTTTTTTGACTCTTGATTTTTATTTTAAAATATTTTTATTAATATTAAACATCAATTTTAAAATTGTTGAAGGACAAAAGTTTTTTGAGCACTGTCGTGTCTGCCAGCTGCCACCACATAATATTCACATAGGCCATTATTTTATTTTTTACTTTTGGTTGAAGAAGGTCATCTTTTAATGTTTTCGTTTCTTATTGTACCATTATTTTTTACAATTGATGAGGTTTTTAAATGGTGATTGTGACTTTACTAATTTTATATAAAATTAGATTAATGATTAATTATTGTAATATATATATATATACGTTATTTTTAAATTTAATATTATGTCACCGGTCCGACTAAGCGGCTCAACTGTTTCAACCAATTGAACCTTGACCCGCTAGCCTTTTCGGCTCGACGACCGGTCCGGCTTTTAAAACATTGGTATATTCAGTTGACAAATAGGAAAATTATAAACCCAAAACAAGATTGATGCTGCTCATGACTTACATGGATAAACAAATCTGTATGTGTTTTTCGATCATATAGAATCAGCTCAGTTCTTGCACCCACCTTCTTTAGAGCATCAGCAAACTCTTTACTGCAAAGTGTCAACTTATCAAAATCTAGAAGCATATGTCACCAAAAAAACAAAGAAAATCTAAAAGCGACAAGTAAAGCCACAAGCTGTTCCATGAAAAAAGTACTAGTTTAGAAAAGCTAAAGATAGAATTTAAGCTTCCACAGAATATTATATGTAATAATATTTTGACCAAAAAATTATCACAGACACTAGAAAGGAAAAAACAACCTAATGTGCCAATAAAGTTGCTTACTGTAATGATGTTAAGAGCTAATGAGGATTTATAATAGCACAAATAGCATAGATTGTAAGAATATCATCAAGATGCTTCAAAAATATAATAGATAACCTAACACCATAGAATTTTTAAGACTTCATACTAACCTGGATTCTGATGGTATGAAAAAATCATCACTGCCGTGAAACAGAATAATAGGTGGCAAGAGAAGAATGGCGTCTTTAAAGCTCGCTGAACTTTGACTTCTGGGGAAAACTTCCTCAAAGATTGTTCACCTTCCATTATGCTGCAATGGAACTCAGTCTTACAAGGAGTCAACACCAGTTTTTTTTTTTGGGCCTTTTGTTTTGGCCTGGGAGGAGGGTGGGGCAGGGTAAGCAAGAGGAGGCAAAACTAGGTAACTGCAATTAACAAGTTTTAGTGAAGATGCCTGAAAAAAATAGAACGAGACAAGCCACGTTGATGAAAGTGATCCACTAAATCCACCAAGTTGTACCTGCAAACATATAATAACAAGGTTAATAGATGTGCACTTGATCATTGTGGACCATTTGAGAGAGAAATATTATTAAGAATCTTTGAATAAAAGCATAGTACATATGGGCCTTTATATAGGCAAACTTTAGAATTTAATTGAATCAAATATAATCAAAATAACTAAAATATAATATCCTAAGATATAATATATTTATATCTAATCCTAAAATATAATAAACACACAATATTCCCACACTCTCTCTCAAGTTGGATCATAGATGTTAATCATGTCCAAGTTGCTTATACAACTTTCAAATGGAAGTTTAAACAATCCTTTTGTCAACACATTCGCAGCTTGAAGATTTGTCGAGGATAAGTGAGACGTATGACCCCTTCTTCGACTTTCTCCCTAATGAAGTATCTATCTATCTCAACATGTTTCGATCGTTCATGCTTAATAGGATTTAAGGCTATGCTTATGGTGGCCTTATTATCGCAATAGAGTTTCAGCAGTAAATCCAAGCTGACTTGTATCTTATCTAGGACCTGTTTTAGCCACAATTCCTCCATAATCGCTTGAGCCAATGCCCTTAACTTATATTCAACACTGCTCTTAGGCGCAACCCTTTGTTTCTGGCTCTTCCAGGTAACCAAGTTTCCCTATACAAAGGAGCAATAACCAAAGGTTGATCTTTGGTTAGGATGAGTTCCTCCCTAATCTGCATCAGTGTATATTTCTATAGTTCTCTGCTCCTGTTTCAAGAAGAATAACCCTCTTCCTGGGGTGCCCTTTAGATACCTCAGGATTCTATAGGCTGCATCTATGTGCCTCTTATTTGGCTCACTCATGTACTGACTAGCCACACTTACTACAAAGGCTATATTAGGTCTTGTGAGAGAGATAAATCAACTTCACAACAAGTCTCTAATATATTCCTTTATCAACAGCTTCGTTGGCTCCTTGTTCTTGATCTTCTTCTTCTCCTCCTCCTTCTTCTTCAGTCTCATCATCTAAGTCACCTTCTTCTAACTCTTCTTCACTATTTTGCTTAGATTTCTTCTTCTTATTTTTCTAGACCACAATAAGAGTTGGCTCTATGTTACAACCCAACATGCATGTTTCCTTTAGAAGATCAAGTATATACTTTCTCTAAGAGATATAGATGCCTAGTCTTGGCTTGGCAACCTCCATCCCAAGAAAAAACTTCAAGTTTCCGAGATCATTGACTTCAAATTCTCTCCCAAGTACAATTTTTATCATTGATATTTCCTCAATATGATCTCCTGTAAGGATTATGTCATCAACATACACAATGAGGTTGTCCTTTTTTTCATCCTCTGTTTTGTCAAACATTGTATGATCTGATAATCCTTTTTTGTAGCCCTTTGACTTTAAGACTTTTGAGAACCTGTCAAACCATGCCCTAGGAGACTGCTTCAGACCATATAGAGATTTCTTCTGTTTGCATACATGATCAATTTTGCCCTTTTCAAAACCTAGAGGTAAGGTCATGTATACTTCTTCTTTTAGATCGCTATTGAGAAAGGCATTCTTGATGTTTAGCTAGTAAAGTGGCCACTCTAAATTGGCTACCACAGACAATAGAATTCTAATAGTGTTTAGCTTTGTCACTGGTACAAATGTTTCTTGATAATCAAGACCATATGTCTGAGCGAACCCTCTTGCTACCAGGCGGGCTTTAACTTGTCTAGAGTACCATTAGCCAAATATTTAGGGGTAAATACCCATTTGCAGCTTACAAGTTTCTTACCTCTAGGCTTTCAACTATGTCCCATGTTCCATTCATTTCTAATGCTCTCATTTCCTTCATCACCACATTTTTTCATTATAGTATCTCCAGTGCCTCTTGGACGTTGTTAGGAATGCAAACTTTATTCATATTAGTAACAAACACTTGGTAACAAGGAGAAAGATCCTTATAAGTTATGTGTTTTTCAATTGGGTGCAGTGTGCAAAATCGAGGTTGTTTCTTGAGAGCAATAGGCAAATCAAGGTCAAATTATTCACTAACTTGTTCAGGAACTTGGATATCAACCTCTTTAGCTACTATTGTTTATACTTCTTCTATACCGCAAGAACTACCACCTATTATGATTCCTTTAGTGCTTTAGGTACAAGGTGTTCTCCTTACTTAGATTGTTGCTTTTATGAGTACACCAACCCATCCTTATACTTTTTTTCTGCTTTTCTGTATCTCCCCCAGTTTGTGCATTTTGTTATGAGGTTTGCATAAGGGAAGTTGAAGGTAGTGGTAATGTCACTAGTAGGGAAGGTGAAGGTGGTGGTAGTGGCTCTAACTCTAATGATGGTATGGGTGGTAATAATGGTGCGAATTGTTCAAGAAGAATGTACCCTTTATTGGGTTCTAATTCCCAAGTCTGAGGTTTATCACCCATGCTCTCCCCCTGAATTGAAGACTTGGGATAGAAGGAACCTTTTCATGAAAGGCGACATCAAATCTTACACATGAAAGGTGACATCAAATGTGCATTTTAAAATTGGGTCAAAGCATATGTACCCCTTTTTAGTAGAAGAGATTTTGAGAAATATACATTTCATGGCACGAGGGTCAAATTTATTGTTGGGATACACATGAACAAACGTGGAGCAGCCAAACACACAAAAGGGAAGGTTGCATTCAAGGTGGGTAGTATGAAAGACGCTTTGTATCCGTTTCATAGGGGTTTCAAAGGATATGACTCAATTTGTCATTCGATTAATAAGGTAGGTGGCAAGTAAAATGTTACCACCCCAATAGAACTTGGGCACATTGCAAGTGAGCATAAGTGATGGAGCAACTTCTAGGATATGCCGATTTCTTCTCTCTACGATTCCATTATGTTGGGGTGAGTTAATACAAGAGCTTTTATGGAAAATACCTAGTGTTTGGAGGATGGTACTCAGGGTGTGGTTGAAATACTCAGTGTTACTATCACTATGCAAGAATTTGATGCTCATGTCAAATTGGTTCTTCACCAATGTGAAGAATTTCATGAATGCAGAGGGAGCCTCAAACTTGCCTTTTAAGAGGTAAATCAATCAAAGGCGAGTGTAGTCATCTATGAAGGAAATGGACCATTTGGTTTTGGTACAGTTTGGAATACGAGAGGGTCCCCACAAGTCACTATAGACAATAGTGAACAATTTATGGCAATCAGTCATATGATCTAATGCCTTAGAATCAACAATTAACCCAGGTGTCTTTCATGATGTTTTGAGAGCTTGAAGAAAGTCACCTCTTTTAGCCAAGAATGCAGACACAAAGTTTGAAAGTTGAATTGCAATCACTACTGGTTCGGAGAGTTATTGACACAATATGATACCGTTATTGTAGACCAGCTTGGAAATGCCGAGGCACAAAAGCACATGGATTAGGAGCTTTACATATGCATTCTGATCTCCACGAGTCTCTGAAACCATTATATTCTGGTACAACATCCTTTAAGCAATAGGGATGCAAACATGGGATACCCACATCACTACACTAAAAAAACCTTCGTGTAGTATGTTTGACCAATTGCCACTAGAAAAAAAACTTTAAGGGAAGGCTTCTTAGAGTCAAGAAGAACTAGTATTAATGGAAACCACACGTGAACACTGGAAGAGAAAGCCACGGCCAGAGTAGTAGTGTCACGCGCTCTAACGTGCCATGACGCGTCCCCTAACGCAGAGCACTTTAGTGGCATGTGTCAGTGCCACGCATCTCTGTTCTTCATCAAACTCCAAAGGCTAGCTTATCAGACATTTCCCGTCCTCCTGGGGTAGGTGGTGAGAGTTAGAACTCTCCCTAATAGTAAGTGCACCAATGCCCTAAGCCCCAGAACTAAGAAATACATACGTTACTTTGCCTAATGAGAATTTAGGGCCTGTAGCTTTGATACCATATTGACCATTTGAGAGAGAAATATTATTATGAATCCTTGAATAAAATATAGTGCACATGTGCCTTTATATAAGCAAACTTTAGAATCTAATTTAATCTAATCTAATCAAAATAAATCATAATAACTAAGATATAATATCCTAAGACATAATGTATCCATATCTATCCTAAGAGATAATATATCTATATCTAATCCGAAAATATAATAAATACACAATATTCCCACAATCATGTATAAACTAATCGATCAATGAACAAAAGCAAATCATTTATCAATTCATCCCATGCTGTCTCCACGCCAGCAAACATGCAACCACATTTTTGTTGCAAAAAAGTTGGAATCTATGGGTGCAAATATAGCATCCTTGAAACCCAACCTAAATTCTTCTTTAAATTAGGGGAATTGGACTTCCTACCATAGGTTTTGGCTCTGTAGAAGATGATGTAGAAATGAGCTATGGTGGGTGAAAACTCCAACATGTGCTCACACTAAGATTGAATTTCCCAAATTTGAAGATGGGGATCCTAGTAGGTGGAGTCTCGAGGCTGAGAAATATTTTAATCACTACCAAACTCCAGATTCAAATGTTGATGTGGCATCAACGTATCGGGAAGGAGATGCATAGATCTCTTTGCATAGCCAGATGTTGTTCGTACAATTTTGTACTGGGATGAGTTGGTCCAAGCATAAGTAGACCTTTATGGCCCACTGGAATATCAAAATCGTGATGAGTTTCTTAGTGGTATAAAGCAAACCAGTACTGTAGAGTAATATTGTCAGGAATTTGTAAAAAGATTTGCTAAAGCCAAAACTAGATAGAGCGTTGTTTATTAGGAGTTTTCCTTAGTGGCTTGAGGGAGGAACAAAACAAAAATCTGAAGTTGCAGTTTATCAGCTATGTGTAAGTTATAAATCAATGCTTATGGCTTTAGAATCTGAGGTCAAATCCCAGAATGCACTTGCACCTAATGTCCCTTTTCTCCATTGTCATATATGTTTGGAAATGTAATCTATGGTTTACTTGAATCAGGTAATTAGCATGATGACATTATCACTTAGCAAACATTAATAGCATGAAAATATGCAATGATGAGCAAAGTACCTTAGCAAGACAATTAATTATAATCACTTGAGTTGCTTTGAAGGCAATTAAAGGATCCAATCAGCCATCATAAGATGTTATCTTTATTTCAACCATCAAACTCTTAGGCTTTCCTTAGGATTTTTTTAATCCGCTTTCATAATTTAATGCCCATGTCCACAGAGGATACAACCACAAGGCAATAACTCTCTTAAGCTCCAAACTTATAATACTATAACAGACATGAAAACTATCACAAACAATGATTTAGTCAAAGACATCTTAATTGACATAAGGCTCATAGTAAGGAACTCCATCCATCAATAGAGAATCAAGACTATTGATCATCATATTTTCATAAAAGCAAGAGTGTTTTACCCTCCAGATAATCCAAAATAACCTTTTATCTGGGAGATACTCCAAGAAACTCTATCTCCTTTTCCAGATTCTCTGATTGCTTGGTCCAATAAAGCACAAGCAGAAATATGAGCACTAGCAGATTGCCCCATTAGATAAATCCTACAATAAATTTATCAGTTTAAAAAAAAAATCAATCTTTCAGTTGAATGTGAAGTGAGGTTCTTATTTAGTGTGGCATGAAACCTTACTTCCAATTTAGCACTTTGCTTTTAAGCAACAAAAGAAGGAATAAATAGAGTATGCTAAGTTAAAAGTTCAAACATTAAGGCACACCAAATCATAATTGAGAGATTGAGTTATAAGTAAATTTAAAAATTGAAATATTAAAAGATTAATGTTGCCTTTTTTTATGCATTATTATGCTAATGAATAATTCAAAAATTACTTGTAGTCTTGCCCTCCCTCTTTTCTTTTGTTCTATGTTTTGATTAAAATAGTGTAATTTCATTTAAGATTTGAATAATATTATGAATAAGATATTGGTCACAAAAGAGTGTTTTTATCTATGTGTGTATGTAAGTAATTACGTATGTATTTCATTTTTTATGTTTATTAACACTATTTTTTTTCAAATATTTTACAGCACATTACACATCCTTCTTTAACTATTTTATTTAATCATAAAAGTCTGCAGCAAATTAAAAATTTACAAAAGAAATTTAAAAAATATTATTTTTCTATTATTCAACACCAGGATAATTCTTGTTTTTTTTTTTTTTTTGTGGGTTTAATATAATCTTTGCTCCCTTAAGTTTGCCCTTATTTTGGTTTTAGTCCCTCAAATTTTAAATAATAAGTTTTGGTCTCTCAAGTTTTATTTAATTTAAAACATTTGTCCCTATAACTCAATAAAAACCTGTATTATTTTGTCTCTAGAGGGACCAAAACCAATGGTTTGAAATTGAAGAAACCAAAACCAAAATGAGGGTAAATTTGAATAACCAAAGATGATATTAACCCCTCTTTTTTAGAACAATTATAGTTCATAGTTAAAAAAAATTATTCTCACATAAACCCAATAGAATTTTGCTCTAAATAAGTTTTTTTTTTATACAAGCTCTAAATAAGCTAATGCTGCAGACAAAATAATTGTCTTAGGCAAAAGGCCCAGAAAAAAAAAAAAACACTTATGTCACATGAAGCATTGAAACTTCTCTACTCCAAACATTGTTGGGCTTCATCAAGAATATAATTAAGGGGCCCAGCCTGTTTTGGAGTTGTTTAACTTATTTTACAGTATATTTGGGCCTAAAGAATTAAAAAGATCATGGGCTTATATCAACAACGTAGAACTTCTTTACCCTCATTTAGTACTTAACAGTAATTCAAAGATTGAAACTATAGGTGTCTAATGTGCCTTTTCTAATGTGCTCTCTAATGTCCCCTTATAATTTCATAACTTCCCAAGTGTCCTGTCCTTATTTCTTGTGATCCTTAGATTATATATAAAATAAGTAACATTTTAAAATCTTGTAAACAAAAAATGAAGTTTTGAATTTTTATGATTTTTTTAAAAATCATTGCACTATTTTAGAGTGTTTTTTTTTTTAGAAAATGTCCCAAACCAACTTGCATGTCTATATCTATTTCTTTTAAAATGACCTCAAACTTTATTTAACGTTCATAAGTATATACTGTCTATTGTCCTCAATATATGACGTATTTTGAAAGTTAATCTTGACCCTAAATATAAGACATAGTTTTTATATTTGTCAATATTTTTCTAATTTACCCCTATTGATATTTCTTCAATAATAATCAGGAGGAGAGGAAATGAAGGAATTAAATAAGATGATGAGGGTGTTTAAAAAAATACATGTCAAATTAACTAATCTCCTTAATCTAATCAAATTAAGTAAATATGTCTTATATTAAGGATAAAAGTATAGTGAATCTTATTTTTCAATTTGTGTAATAAGATTTATTGTGAATTCTTATTTAAAAAAGATTAAATGTGAATTGTAAAATTAATTTAAGACAATATGAATGAGAAGTTTAGAACATCGAAAAATAATTATTAGAGGACATTCAAACTTGACCAAAATGATGATTTATGCGTAGTCACCCGTGGATATTAGTCATATCAGCTTTCTACCATCCATATACTCCATCCAGTCCTATTTATAAGCAACTTTTCTCTTGATTGCATAAAACGAACTGATAGTTAAAAACAATAAATGTGTAAAAAATGCTATATTTTTCCATATATACTCCTATTTATGAAAAGAGTATAGGAGAGAGAATAGATAAAAAGTATGAGAGATAATGAGTATAAAATATCAGAGAGAATGAGCATTTAATAAGGGTAAAATAGAAAAAAGAAGCTAACATTTTCAAACAAAAAGTGAAAGTTGCTTATAAAAGGAATCAACCCTATAAGAGAGAAAGTTATTTATAAATAGAGCCAGATGGAGTATCATTATTTTTCGATCATAATATTTTCAAACTTAACCAGAATGATGATTTGAGATCCCAATTGGATACCTAAAAAATGCTTATTTACATAAATAAAGACAAAAATCATCTCACATACTTACCTCGTACACCATAAACCACAATTGAAAAACTGCTTTATGTCACACCCCTCAATCTCTGACTGGACCCCACTTACTGGTACCAGATCACCTGGCCTGGAGGCACCTGCCTCGGGGTCGAGGGATGGACTCACAAGGAGTATTTGCACACCCCTTGTGCATTTCTTTCGCCTCCGCAAGTATCGAACACTTGACCTGGAGGTAAGTACAAGTGTTTGGTGATACTTGCTACCATTGAGCTAGTAAAAATGTCAACTCTCGTTTCAATTTCGATAATCGAAGAGTAATAAAGACGGAATTCAATGGGCATACAGAAAAGTACAATTATATTATTAATAATAATATTCGTTAACAATTCTAATATCGTTCATCGACGAAAACAGAAAATACAACGGAAGTTTTTATATTTACAATTTTTACCAAAATATCACAAAATAGACTAATTATGACCACGTTCTTGTCCTTACCTCGAAACACGTGTCATTTACTTTCCAGTGTCTATGTCTTTTCCCTTTGTCCCACTGGTACCCGCTGAGGTGTTTATTTAAAAATAGGGTGAGATTCCGAAGAACCCCAGTAAAAACATGCTATCATTCATAGAAAATGCGAAAAATAAATATGATATATGTCATATATGCACCAATTAATGAACATTATAAACATATCATCTGCATGTATACATGAGTAAGGCCTAACCCCACTATTCTGCACCGGTTGGATTTTCACCAACTCCAGTGTAAGTGCCTCTGACACTTATGGCCCATCTCTGGGCAAATCGTGTTGATTAATAAAGCACATTTACAAACATTGGCATCCACACAATCATATAACTATGGCATAGTATATGAAGGATAATGTCCCTACCTCAAAGCTTTAATATCCCCTTTTTAAATGTGCCTCGAAGAACGTGTTGTATCCGACCTCCAAATCGGTCCTAAAATATTAAATGTACCAGAAATATGTCATAACATATCCAAGTATCATTTTAGACTCTTCCATAATGTTTATTGTGGTTATATTAGTCTATGATGAAAATTTACAAAAATGCCCCCGGGAACCCGGCCCGGCCCCATCGTACCCGGTCCGATGGCACGTTTTCCTAAATTTTTTACTAAGGCTATTTTGACTAATTTTCGCTCAAGGAATCCATTTACGGGCTTGAAATTACCAAATTCACTGTCAAATTATGAAAATACCCTTGACAACCCCTATTTAGTGATTTCAGTGGCGTTTTCGTAATTATGCTTTTTCGGCCTCTACCGAAAAAGTGTCTAACTGTAACCCCACCTATTTTTTCCCACTGAGTCCAATGGAACCATTTATTTCATAAAAATCAAACTCCTACTACCAGTTCTGGTCTGGCCGAAATATTGAAGGGAAAATAGAAAAATGGAGCTTTGTGTTTTAACTTCTAAAACTTGTACTTTTCCACTTCTAATCCTTAGTTAACTCATTTAAACACTTCATAATCATGATTTAAAGGATTTTGGGCAACATAACTCATTAGGGTCATGGCTTTTCTAATTTTACAACCTAACCCAAAAATCACATAACCAAACAACAATCACCAACAACAACTTCCATACACTAAGAAGTTGAGGTTTTGGAGATTACCTCTTGATTCTTGATGTTTCTCTCTCTAGGACGTCCTCTCTCTCTTCTCCTTGAGTTAAGAATGAGTCTTCAAGATCATAGATTCATGAAGAAACATGGTTTAGAGAAGGATCTAGGGGAAATGTTACAAGGAAAGCTTAAGAATCAACTCTTACCTTAAGATTTCTTCTTCCTCTTCCCTCTAACTCTTCAAAGTTTCTCCAAACTCTCTCCCTATCTATGTTGAACGAAAATGCATGAAGGGAAGGGAAGAGAAAGCCTTCATAAAAATGCTCTCTTGATTCCCAACCGTTGATCTCATCTAAGGTTGTTATAGTGACACATGCCAACCACCATACTTTCCTCCATGCTTGCACCATACTTCCATTTTGTGTGCACTCAACCTTGATTATCATTTCCTTCTTCCTTGGTTGGCCAAAAATGTGCTCCCTCTTATGCTCCAACTAAATCAAGTGTTCCTTCCATTTACTCAAGTCAATTAGTACAAGAGTTGGCTACCTAACCTTATGAATAAGTAAGGACTTATGACACAACAATTATTTTCATCATCTTTCATGTGGTGTTGACACTTGGTCTCATTGGATTTTGACACTTGTATTCTCCTCCTTCATCCTTTAATTTCTAAAATAATTAAGAGAAAAAGAAAGATTACTTTATTTCTTAAATTTTTGGAATAATGCCAATTCTGGCAGATTTTCTGCCTTAACTTTGAAAAATCATAACTAATTTTGTAGACATTGCTTCGAAGCGATTCCAAAGCCTATGAAACCCTCATTAAGTCTAGTTTCAAAGAAAAATATGGAATTTTACTGGATATGATCATATTATTCCCAGATTTTCAATCTTTGACCGCTGCTCCAGAAACTTTCCAGATTTTCTGGATTAACTTCAAAAAATTCATATATTTTTGTACATAGCTTCAATTGAGTCATATGACCTATTAAATTAAAGCTTAGGATGTCTACTTTCACCCTGTAAAATTTCATAACTTTTGATCATCATTTGGTATTCCAAAACCACATGACAAACTCACTGCCTCGCAGGCGATTTCACTGAAACCACTATTCCACTTTCAATTTTTAATATTTAATTTCATTGGCCTTAAATATTCACCATTTCATTGAATTTATATAATAATTATAATATATTCTTAATGAATAAAATTTGAAATGTTACACTTTAGAGTACTTCAATCACCATTTCAAACAAACACTAAATATTCATTTTGAATTGTTCAAATCATATAACTTGCACATATATGTATGTACGAAACATAAAAGTTTCAATGCTATTGTTACTAAGTAGATTGAATTTTAGTTTTGGTCCCTGTAGTTCCAAATTATTGATTTTAATTCCAAAAATTTCATTAAATTTTTGTTTGAGTTTAGCAATTAGTTCCTTGACATTTAACTTTGTCCAAAAATTAGTTCCTTGCACATATATGAGCCATGAACACTATGATTTATTCTTCAAATTCCATATGATATATGAAACCAACTTCTGTTCTCTCAAGAAGCATCTTGTGCTGTTGTGCATGATATGAATTGCATCTCAAGGAGAGGTCGGCCGCGGCGGCGTTGCAGGGCAAACAAGGCCATCCTTTCCTGCCCTACATTTAGTAGCAAAGAGGCCAGGAGGGTATTTTCCATAGAGATTAATGTACTTAAACATGGTAGTGGCACAATCATTGGTCAAGTCATTCAACACATTAGCATAAGGGCAAGCAAATTGTTTGAATGCTGCACAACACTTGCTTGCTGGGTATTTGGGTGCTTTGCATTTGCTTGTTATAATTGTGTAGTTTAAGAACTCGAAATTCACAGGACACTCTGCACCAACCAAATAGGGGGAAAAGTAGAACTTAGTAGTTAGTACCTGAAATTTATCAAAAATTAATTATTGATCATAAAAGCACGATTTTCTTCAATATATATACCTCTTAAAATGTTAAAATCAATTTTTAACCTAAACTCGTGATTTTGTTATAAGGCAATCGCACCACCTCAAAAAAATATATTTTCAAAATCAAACCCATAAATCAATTTTATTGAAAATCTATTCTTCTGGTTTTTGATTCAAAAGGGCCTTTGAAATTTAAACCACTTAAATTCATAAAAGTTATGGTCTAATTTTGTCTCGAAGATTTCCATATATTCCGAAATTTTTATCAAATCAATATCATCTCAAAGGTATTAAAAATGGGGCAAAGTCATTGTAACCATTAAAAAATTAATATTGACTATTAACATTTTTAACGTCGGCATACCTTTTTTTTAACACTTTTAATGTGATATTGATTAAAAAAATTTCATATACCCACTAATTTTATGCAAAAACTTTTGGGAGCAAAATTGAACCATAACCCTTCATATAATTTGGTCACATTATTTGCTCAAGCAAAAAATAAAAGCAAAAAAGAACAGATCCATATTCCGTTAAACAGAGGCAACGAATTTATGCTTTCTCAAAGTACAAGAGGTATATAAAATGAAATAGAAATAATAATAATATATCTGTAGATCCAAGGTAGTGAACCTTTTTTAGCCTGAAGAAGATTCCGGCCAATCTGTGGCTGAGGATCAAATGTAGTATCTGCAATTACAACATAAACAGCTCAAAAGATGAGAAGAAAAAAATAAGACGAGATTGGCGAAGATTACAAAACAAATTAACATCACAGAGAAGCTACGTGATGTTCAAAATCAAGATTGAAGTAGAGATTACCAGAAATCAAAGAAGCAGACGGACCACACATGAAGAAGAGAAGAAGAAGAAGAAGAACTTCACAAAATGCCCAGAAATGTTGATTCATGGCCATCAAGTAGTACTCAATTTCGGAGGTTTCTTATTTGTGAACCGAGAGGGGATAAAACCAGCGACCTTGCTCTGTTCTCTTTAATAATTGTGGATTTTGAAAAGTCAATAAGTCACAACCCATGCGTTGAAAATTCAAAATTCAGAGCGACATTTATGAGGTTGGACAGAAAACAGTATCAAATCGGACATTTATGAGTTATGACAGAAAATAATAATATTGATTCCCACGCTAGCCCCTTCCATTACATTAGACCTAACTTTTGTTGGTGTTCTCAAAGAGTTACTAAAGATTGTATTGGTCTTAAATACGTGTCCGATCTCATTTATAAGACCATCTAAACAATAAGGTTAGAAAATAGGGCCGAACTCATTAGGTTGACCTATTTAAGTTTATTTAATGAGGTAACTTATATTAAGGTTACAAAAAATATGAGTTAATATCACTTTTGGTCCTTACAATCTATTTTTATTTTGATTTTAGTCCCTATAGTTTTCAACAGTAAGTTTTGGTCCTGAAGTTTCTCTCCGTCTCAAACGTTAGTCCTTGTAATTCAATAAGGACCTAAAGTTGGGGTTAACGGTATTAAATTTACTTATGTGGCATGCTTATTAGACATATATGCTTGGTGTTATGTCCTACATCGGCTGGAGAAGGAAACAAAAGACGCCTTATAAAGCTCTATATACCTCTCCCTTTCAAAGCGTTTTAAAGCCATGAAAGGAGACGAGAACCCCAAGGCAGACAATACCGAGAACGAGGTGTTGTTCTATTATAATTGGTATCAGAACCAGGCTCTGATCAATGTTCCAATGAAAATGCACTTAGTGCCGGGTTAAAAAAATAAAAATGCATTATTGTTTGTATTAACCCAACAAATATTATCTTTAGTCTTTAATATATAAAAAACTACTTAATTAATTTATGATCAAATCTAATCCCCAACTAATTTTTATATTAAGGGCGGGAGAGAGTACTCTATCTCTGCCCTACAAATAGGACTAGATGGGCATAATACCCTAATCTATTTTTCTCACAAATTTATAATTTTTTTCTAGACCCTCTCTATTGATTATATATATTAAGAGAGTTTTCTATTTACCAAAAAAAAAACAAGAAGAGGGTTTTCTATCAAATGAGTAATTTTCAATTCAAAATATTAAAAAATATACTTTAAGGAAAATCGACACATTATTTTTACAAATAACTAATTTAACTAATTTTTTTAACCTCTGCAAATTAGTTGTTTAACTTTTACATTTATATTAGACGAATATAATAAGCACGTTGACATGAGTTAAAATAAAATTATTTTCACACACTTACCTTATACAATATAAATCATAATTAAAAAGTTAGTTTTGAAGGTTGCATGATTCCAAACAAGTTTTAAATTAGAGATACTAGAGAATGGTATATGAAAAACCATGGTTTTTCGAAGGTTTTGATGGTTTATGACTTAATGTTTGAATAATTTAACCTACCTTTTGACTTTTTGAGGTTACAAGGACAAATATATATTAGACGCGATCTAGTGGTCCCAAGAGTTTAATGACATAAAAATCAAGATATATATAATATTTTGTTTATTTGTGTTATCATGGTCATTTTCTCTGAACATTCTTTTTTTATTTTATTTCGTTCTCGATTCTGTTCAATTCCTTGTACAAAACGATTAGCGAGTTTTGATTTTATCCCACATTTCTATTAATTTTATTCTTACATATCTGTAAAATTATATTTAGTTTAGTCCTAAAAGTCAAATTATTAATACAATTAATTGATTCATTGATGAGTTCAGGGTCATTGAATGCATGTATTAAAATGTTAACAAAGATATGAATCCTTGCTCATACCTTGAGGAAGAAGGGAAGGGATAACAAGAGGATGTTTGCAAGAA
Organism: Inga laurina; assembly: GCA_963855925.1. Classification (NCBI taxonomy): domain Eukaryota; kingdom Viridiplantae; phylum Streptophyta; class Magnoliopsida; order Fabales; family Fabaceae; genus Inga; species Inga laurina. The sequence continues at coordinate 45,422,729 of OY979706.1, read as the reverse complement.
TTTTACGAATATATAATTGAAAGGGAAAAATAATATATAACCAAATTGAAACACTCAGGGTTTATAATTCTCCTCATTACAAAAAAATACTAAATTTTTGACGGAATTTGCTACAGAATTCAGAGTTTCTGACGGAATAAATTTTGTCACTAATAATAGTATGATAAACCAATGACTGAATTTCGGTCCAAAATTTGCGACAGAATTCCGTTGGAAATTTCTTCGCAAAATTATTTTTTATTTTTAAAATGCCACGTGGCAACTTCGGCGGTCGTCACCTCATTACCAGCGGTGGCGCATGGCAGCTCCAACAGCCTCCACCTTGTTGTCGGCTCCCAGATCCGCCACGTGTCGTAACCTCTGTTTTTCTGAAAATGCAACTCAACTTGCCCTTCTTTGATTCGAACCTACGACCTCATCTGTACGGGCACAATGCCTTACCAAATGAGCTCAACTGCTTGGGTGTTTTATTATCACACAATTATATATATATAATCTTATCATATATAATCAATTATTTATAAATATATATTTGTTTCTTATATATAAATGTAATAATAATATAAAATAATTTTATATATTCTTATAATTTTTAATATAAATTAACTTCAAATTAAAATATTTTACATTTTAAATAAATTTCATATGACTATATTTTTGTCTAATTTCTAAAATTAATTTTTTTTATTAACATTAATTAATAACTAATAAATAATTACTAACTACTAATTTTTTATTAATATTAATTAATAACTAATAAATTTTATTTTTTATAAATAAATTTTTATATGACCATTTTACCCTTATATGGATCAAAGCCTATGATTGGAAACTGGAGGAGCCAAAACCAAAATGAGAAAAAACTTGAGGGATGAAATTTGGTATTAGCCCAAATTTTTAAATATTTATATGGCTAATAATATCATAATTTTAATTTTTATAAATATATTTTTTTAAAATTAAATTTAATTAAAAATAATATATTTTTTATTTTTCCGACGGAATTAGCCACGGAATTTTTCTGTCCGTTGGAAACTTTTCCGACAGAATTTCCGTGGCTAATTTGCCACGGAAAAAATTCTATTGAAAAATTTTCCAACAAATATTCGTCGGAATTTGCCATGGAAATTGTTTCTGTAGCAAATTCCATCGGAAATTTAATATTTTTTTGTAGTGATCTATTGATCATATATACACAATTAGGTTGGCAGAATAATCATGAGTTCAATCAAAGTATACCCTTTTTTCAGTTAGTATTTACTCTTTAGTCTTTATCCTTTGAATTATTGTCATCAAATTGGTGTCTTGTTGATCTAATTAAAAAAGATACGATGTGACTAGTATTTCTCAAGTATTGATTCATATATTATTATCAATATGAGAATTTTATTAACCTCAAATCAGATTTGCTGAGTTGACTCAAAACTCATGAAACAATCAACTGGTTGGTTTGGCTGAGCCCCCAACTCGAGATAGAGCTAACTCTTGAGGTAACTCGGGACAACCTTACCCTAACTTGAGCGACTCTTCTGAGTTAACTTTTTTCCCTTTACATGGGCAATCCAGATTCATATTGACAAGAGGAAGGAGAGATGAATAAGAAGGGGAGGAAAGGAGCAATAGTTGGTGATGTTGTAGAGACCTGAAAAGGAAAGACGAAGTTGGAGAGATTTGAGATATGTGAAGCTCACTCCCCATCGGTGATGTTGATGTGGTTCAAGAACAGTCAAAGACAGAGGCTGCGATGGTGCAACCTTCTTCATCAAACCGCATTTTATTCAAACTTTCAAAGGCAAGATGTTAACACCCGGTTCCATTTTGATATACACAGAGAAATAGAGACCAAGTTCCACAGGCATACAAAAAAGTACATGTATATTGATAAAAGTATTTGTTTACAGTCCAGAGTCAAGATAGAGAATGCAACAATATTTACAACTATTCCAAAATATACAAAAGTAATTTTTAAACAGACTATCTATAATCACGAACTTTAGCTTTACCTCAAGACACGTTCCTGTCAATTCCCTTTGTCTACGTCCTTACCTTTTATCCACTGGCACCCGCTAAGATGTTTGGTTTAGAAAAAAGGGGTGAGATTCCAAGGAATCCCAATAGAAACATGCTATCGTTCATATAAAATGTGAAAAGTAAATATGATATGCGTCATGTATACACCAATTAATGAACAATATAACACATCATCGTCATATCATCATCACACCATCGTCATGTATACATGAGTAGGGCCTAACCCCACTAATCATACACCGGTTGGGTTTTTACCCAACTACCAGTGTAAATGCACCTCTGGCACTAACTACCTCTTCTAGGTAAATCATGTTGATTAATATAGCTCAAACAATGGCAAATACACAATTATATAAACTATAGCATGATGTATAAAAGATAATGTTCCTACCTCAAAGTTTATCACCCCCATATCGCTTGTCTCGTAAAACGTGTCAACGTTAGGCTCTCGACTCAGTCCTAAAATATTAAATGTAAAAAAATTAGGTTAAAACCCATTCATGTATCATTTCAGGCACTACCATAGTGTTTCTTGTAGTTATATTAGCCTACGGTGAAAATTTATCAAAATACCTCTAAGACCCCAACCCGAATGTACTTTTTTCAAAATTTTGACTAGGGCTATTCTAATGTATTTTCGTCCAAAAAATCCATTTCCAAGCTCGTATTTATCAAATTCAATGTCAAATTATGAAATTGCCCTTAGCAGATCCGCTTTAAGGGTTTTAGGGGCATTTTAGTAATTATGTTTTTTTAGACTTTTCCAAAAAAAATGACCAACTATAACCCTACCTAATTTTCCCTCCTAAACTCAATGGAATCATCAAATCATTGAAAATCTAACTCCTCCCCCCCAGAACAGGGCTAGCCGAAACATAGCTTAAGAAAAGGAAAAATTAAAGTTTTGTGTTTTACCCTCTAAAGCTTATTCCTTTCCATTTCTAATCCCTTATTAAGCCATTCAAACATATACTAACCATGATTTAAAGAAATTTAGGCAGTATAACCCCTTAAGGTTAGCACTTTCCAGATTTACAAACTCAACCATAAATTACTAAATCCAACCATAAACATCAACAACAACAACATACTAGTATGGATTTAAGATTTGTGAAATTATCTCTTGAGTTCTTAAACTTGCTCTCCCTAGGCATCCTCCTCTCTCTCTCTCTCCTTGAGCTTAAGATGACTTGCTATACCATAGATTCCATAGAGAAGAAGAGTTTAGAGAAGAATCTTATGCAAGATTAGAAGAAAAATCTTAAAGAAATCACTACTTACCTTAATCGTTCTCTTCTTCCTTCTCTCTAGCTTAAGGTTTCTTAAGCTCTCTCTCTCTCTTCTTTTCTCTAGCTTAGGATGTGAAAATGGAGTGAAAAAGATGAAGAAGATTTGTTTTATCATATATCCTATTTTCCTTTGAATTACTTGATTATTTCACTTCCAAAATTACCTACTTTTTGACTTTTGTGTGCATGCAACATGGTTTTAAACTCAGTTGTATTACAACTCATGTTTTCCCTTCTTGCTTTACGTGAAATGACTAGAGGAAAGGTGAAATGGCTTCATAAAGATATCCTACCTTACCTCTTAATTAATAAATGCTAGAAAATAGAAATTATGACATAAGTCTTATCTACTTCCAACTTGTGTTATAAAGTCCAATTGGTTTTCAACTAATTTTTCTCTCTTTTCCCTCTAGTCCAACATGCCACTTGTTAGAATCGGCAGGCACAGCGGAAGGATTTTAAAAAAAATTTCACCGATCCTAATCGAGGATCTATCAACGGCGTTTAAACCAAGTTAGAAGGATTCATACCTTTTATGATTCAGGGTTTTCACAATCTTTAGGAGCCAACACGTCAGGTCCGCTCCCTCTACCGATATCCACACGAATGCTCCCCAACCGAGACTGCGTGCTAGCGCCTCTAATGTCTCCTAAGGTTTCCCTTGTGGCTCTCAATTCTAATGTGTATCCCAGTATATCTGCTCTATCAAGTTTATAACCTATGAGGGCTATTTTCAAATTTCAAAATTAATCATCATTAATTTTGAAATTAATTAACTATTAATTATCTTGATGAGATAATTAAATAAATTCAGCTTAAATTAAATCTGTCCAACAGTTTTAATTTAACCTATTTATTTAATCCAAATAAAGAGCCATTAGATTTAAGTTATCTTCATAAATTAAATCTGAGATACCATATCTCTATCATGTTACTTATTAGATTTAATTTATCTTAATAAATTAAATTTAAAACTAACACAATATAATAATATCATATAATATATATATACATATATATATAATATGTATTTCGAAAATACATATCTATATAATATTATTAACAAATTTTTTATATTACATATATACATATATATAAATATAAAATTCGTCCACCCTAATTAAACATTATCTCGTGTTGGGCCATTCTTGTGTGCGACCCTGTATGCCCATATGAAGTTGGCAGTGGGCCAATAACTGTACTAACCCACAAGTCGCAAGTGGCCTCTAGCAAGACATCACGACTACCCAATTCATATGAGGATCGTTAACACGATGCAACCTGTCATACAACCATGTCACATCCCTTTTGTCACACGATATATCGGTCAAGGATGAGGCATGGATAATGTCATCCTCTTATTCCTGACTATTACTTTCTCAATTCCTGAGTAGTCTGACAATAGAAATGAAAACTCCTTTCCATTGTAGTATGGCCATACATTTCTCAAACTTACTCATCGAGGGGCCCAGTAATATCTCTCTACTAATGTGAGGGACAAATTCCATCTTGATCATTCATATTTCTCTGCATAAAAAACCACCAAGCCCGACTGTAGCCTTTATCATCACCCGGTCAAAGGTGACTTTTGACTAGTTCAAAGCTTAGCAACTCTCATGTAGGAATCCATAATGACCTCAGGTCAAAGGGCATTGTGACGTGGTTATACATGAGAAAAGCTTATGATTTGATCCATGTAGCTTTCTCATAGTGGGTCGGTCCAGCACCTTGTACTCTTACAAGTGCCTAAGACTTTAATTCGTATCTCCATATCTTATCAAAGTCATACTGATCTTGTTTCATCTCTGCTCCCGCATAGATGACTGACCAGGGACATTTTAGGACAATCTTTATGAATTATTCAAGGATACAATTATCACAGTTAACATGCAAATAATATGATAACAGAATAGAGAAATTTTATTAAATTAATAATATTCAAAGTACAATGATTGGCCCTTTGGGCACAATTTCCAACACCACTTTGGTCCTTAAAAAGCCAAATGGACTTTCATTCCATTAGTCTTATGCTTCTTGCTCCAAGAAACAATATCTTAACGTAATAACACATGTGCTCATATTCAACTATTATTGTTTATTCCTTTTGGCTTGGATTAAGGACACTTGACATGGTTATGAGCCAAATAATTATTTTCCCCTCTTATTTCCTTATTCCACAATTTACACAATTACCAACACATTTTATTTTTCAATGTTCTGAATAGCTGGCCTTCTTGGCATATTTTCTGCTCAAATTTTAAAAAATCATAACTAATTTGTAGACCTTATTTTGGAGCGATTTCAAAGGCTATAGAACCCTTATTGAGTTTAGTTTCAAGAAAAAAATATAGCATTTTATTAGATGGAAGCACAAAATTCCCAAATTTTCAATTTTGCATGTTATTCCAGAAAATAATCAAGGCAAAATTCAAAATCCTTTGTATATAGCTTCAATTGATTCATATAACCTATCAAATTAAAGCTTAGGATGTCTAATTTCACCATGTAAAATTTCATAATTTTTTCTCATCATTTGGTTTTCCAAAACCACATGACAAACTCACTGCCTTACAGGCGATTTCACTGAAAACACTGTTCACCTTTCAATTTTGAATATTTAATTCTTTTTACCATAAGTATTCATCATTTTATTGAATATATAATATAACTACAATATATTCTTGGTGAATAAAATTTGGGGTGTTACACAAGACGGAGAGGAGACGAAAGCTTGACATGAGGCTGAAACGACGTTGTGGCATGCAATAAGGAGTGATAACTAGGGTTGTATTTAGGGGTGAGCAACGGGCGGGCGGGGCTGCCCCTTGCGCCAACCCGTGACCCGCCCGTTTATATTAAACAGGTACGGGGCACCCCGTACCCGTGACTGAACCCGTTTAACCCGTGCAAAAACGGGCACGGGTTAAACGGGTATTCTTAAACGGGTCCGGGCAATCCGTTTAAGAATCTGCCCAGTTTTTAAAAAAAAAAATTTTAAAAAAACACTCAACGTTTCAGCATCAGCAGACTGCCCTCCATTACCAGCTACCACAAGAAGTCTAATCCTTCACATTCATCAAATATTTATGGAAGAAAAATACTCCACAATGAAATTAAAAATACAACAAAAGGCATAACCCCTCAAAGTATCCCCAAAGAGACACAGCCGAGAATTAAAAGGCTAAAAGGCGGAAATTTTTTTCATAAGTTATCATCCATGAGACCATGATCATCTATTAAAAATATTTGAGAACTAAAGGCCTTATCATCCATGAATCCATGATCATCAAAGTTCTGAGCATCCAAATACAAAAGCTGAGTTCAAACTTCATGCATCAGAATTCAGAACTTCACAATTCTGTCAATTCATAATGAAATTAAAAACACAAGAAAAAGCATAACCCCTCAAAGTATCCCCAAAGAGAAACAGACAAGAATTAAAAGGCTAAAAGGCAGAAATTTTTTTCAGAAGCTATCATCCATGAGTCCATGATAATCTATTAAAAAACTTGAGAACTAAAGGCCTTATCATCCATGAATCCATGATCATCAAAGTTCACAGCATCCAAATCCAAAAGTTGAGTTCAAACTTCATGCATCATAATTTAGAACCTCAAAATTCTATCAATTCACAAGTCACAAAAAAACAAAATACTAGTAATTGAAGTTCAAACTTGAATAACTTCAATCATAAAAAATTCATCATCTATTTATCTTCAACCGCAAATCTTCACTGTTCAGATTCACCTTCTGCTGCTGCATCTTCCTCTACAAAACCAATGAAGATAAATCTGATTGATCAATTTGCAGCTTCCTCGTGCACATTTTGTGGTGGAATCTGTGCCATGCTTCTATGTCCCCTGCATCATGAAAGTTTCATTAATCAGTATCTCAAAGAAAGTGATGGCTATTTATAAGAATAAAAATAAAAGGGACTTGAGGTTCAAAATGATTCTTCATTATAGAGTTCCTATTAGTGAGAGGAGGGGGGTTGTTCTACATGACTCATAAACTAATGCAAAGTGTGGTTGAATCAAACTAAATATACAATTTACCCGTAAAAATTATATTTAGTCCTTGCTTGCATTCCTTTTTTCCCCTTTCAAAGTTTTGCAACTTGTTACAATTTCTACACATGCAGAGTTAATCCTCCAAAGTCAAGTAAACATCTAATCCAGAATTATCAGGGATGACATTCTTACTTAGGCTTCATAGTACCATCATTTGATTTCTTTAAAGAGAGGAAAAAAAATCACAGACTTGCCATTGAGATGGCAATTTCTTTTAAAATTTGGTATAAAGCCAGCAAGCACTAGCGAACCTTAAGCCCTGTTCAAGCCAAATTGCAATTGTTTACGGAAATGAGATGCCACTCAGTTCTAACTTCATCATCGGAAATAATTCAAAAAAATAGGAACTCTATAACATATAATATATATTCTTCATTATTTTTCAATTAACAATATGCTAAAGATAATGAGATATGAGACACACAACTTCAAAACTACGAGCATTGAAAAATGAAAATGTCTCACCTACACAAGGATTCAATTTTCGATTTATCATAGATTTGGTTCATAAAAAATATGACATTTTTTTTTCACAGAATGAGGCCAAAAGTGAAAAGAAGCATTAAAATCTCAGTAGAGATTATCCAAAACTCTGTAGCAGAACAAAAAATGAACAAACACTAGAGCCAATACTAATAAATTCACGTCATCTAGCTTTTTACACACTGAAGAAAGCAGTATATCTTCATAGAAGAAGGCCAAAACTGCAAATCTAATCCACCTACATTCCATTACACAAGATTTCGCAGAAAGCCAGAAATTAAAGTCATGCAGTAGCTAGCTACCTGTTTACACATTTCAAAAAGCCCTAAATCACACCTCAAACAGATCACTATATCAGTTCAAAAAAAAATTGGGAAGTAAGACCTTGATCTCAAGCAGAAACACTTATAGATTTGAGCCGTACATGTAAATCGAAAGTTGCCCAGTTGAGGTCCCCTGTCTGCGATGGGCCGACGAGAAAGAGAGTTGACATTGGGGGCGAACGCCTGACGAACTAACAGCCTGACGGGGAGAGGACGTTGTCGAACTTGAAGCCTAGAAGGAAAACTCGCGGCGAGGTTGAGGCCTGACTCTGTCGGCTGTCGCCGACAGCCATCGAAAGGGAGCACTGGATCGAAGGGTGAAAGGCTGTCGCAGGCTAGCGGTGGCGACTTGCGGCGAGCCGACGATAACGGAAGGACCAAAGAAAGATGAGACTCGACCTTCGAGAGTCTCGGCCTCGCGTCGTGCAGAGATGAACTGATGAAGTATGAAGAAGGGAATTTTAGGGTTCACGTTTTCATTCTCTTTCCCTCATTTGTGACACACACAGGAACACCCACACCGCCACACGAAGAGCATTACATAAAAAAAAAATTAAACGGGTAACGGGCGGGTGCGGGGTGCCTGGTGGCTCAACCCGTGTCCCGCCCGTTTAATATAAATGGGTACGGGCAGCCCGTACCCGTAACGGGCCCTGATCTGGGCGGGCTTAAACGGGCCAAAAACTCCGGGCTGCGGGCGGACGGGCGGGTTACGGGTTCTTTGCTCACCCCTAGTTGTATTGAGTGATGTAAATGGGTTTTGGCTTTTTCTTTCTAAAAGAAATTAAGGCTTCAAAGATTTTTAAAAAATGAGTGAGAATATGTGTTTTAAATATTTAAAAAATGTTTTCGTAATAATATAATGTTTTATTGTAATGCAAGGTATTGAGTTGATATTTAATATTGGGAATAAGAAATCAGTTACTTTCTAATATGCTCTTTATCCAGTTATCCCTAATGTCCAACTATAATTTCTTTTTAATATAAATAAATTGTTGTTTTATCAAAAAAGGAATTTGGATGGTATTTAAATTATTTTTAAAATTTTTATTTCTTAACGATCTGATCTCGATTTGACTTCAATCTAACCACTAACCCTTGACCTATGTCTTGATTGATTCAAAGGCTAGTTCGGGTTTAATGACATTGGTCTTTACTAGTCAGAGTACAAATAATGTGACACTAGTCAGAGTACAAATAATGTGACACATTATGAACACTTGGTAGTGATGGAGACAAGCTTGATGAAGGTGGTGAAGAACTTGATGGAGGAGGCGAAGAAGACCTAAAGAAAAGGAAGAGAAATTCTTTTTTAAAAAAGATTAAAAATAATTAGAGATGATGTAATTATAAAGAAGGGAGAGAAGATGACATGTATGATTTAATATGATACAGGCACTTTTGCACCTGAAATTCGATTATGATGTGAGAAGCATATTTTGAAAAAGATTGTAGGTATTTTTGCACCTTTGTAAAAATATATTTTGAAAAACTAACAGATTTTAAATGGAGTTAACGGAAATGACATTTTTACTTCATTTTGAAAAGTCCATATGTATTTTTGCACTTGAGGCTTGATTACGGTGTTAGCAGTGTTTTTTGAAAAAGATCATAGGTATTTTCGCACCTTTACGTTTTTTTTCTTTTCTTCTCATTTTTGTTCTCCTTTGTTTTTCTCAATCTTCATATTCTCCTTCACTCTTCATTTTCAGTCCTTCATCCTCATTCTTTCAGGGCCATTTCCTTTTTTATTTAATTTAGATATGTTTTTATTGGTCATTTTCTCTAACTATTGTGCTTTATCAACAACCAAACCTTTAAATAAATTGTTAATCAAGAGGTTCCGCTCAATAACTCTGCTAAGTGTTTTCTTTGGTCTTCCCTACCCCTTTTCATAAGACTTCATACATTGCTTAATCAACTCTTCTCATTGACATTGGCTACAATGTTTTAAAAGCCGGATCGGACGTCGAGCCGGAAAGGTCAGCGGGTCAAGGTTCAACCGGTTGAGCCGTTTAGCCGAACCGGTGACGTAATAATTAAATTTAAAAATATTATATATATATATATATATATATATATATATATATTACAATAATTAGTCATTAGTCTAACTTTATATACAATAATTAGTCATTAGTCTAACTTCATATGAAGTTAGTAAAGTCACAAAACACCATTTAAAAACCTCATCAATTGTCACCTATCAAGATAAATGCTTAAAATACCAACCACTCAAGGGTTATACAAATCTGATTATGTTAATATGTTATTCTGGTATAAAATTATTAAAATAAAATAACTCAATTAATATGTTCTTCTTTTTTTAAACAATTCTAAACATGTATATCTAACAACCTCAAACAATTTTTCTTCATTTTAATTTCTCTCCAAATCCAATTACTAAAAAGCAGTATATCACCAAACTTTTAATAAAATGGCCTACACCTTCCACAAAATCACACATTCCACTCTTATTCTCAAAGACCAACATCATGGTTTTAGGTCTAAATTATTAATACAAGGCTTGCCAAAGAGGATGGGAAAAAAGAGATGGTTGAGTTTTTTAAAATAAATCATTTTTTAAAAATAATGTGGGGCTCACCAATAAAAAGTAACGGAAGTTTGCTCCCAATAATGGAGGTAATACTTTTGCCCCATTTTAATAAATTTATGGGCATTTTTAGGTCGAAGTAAAATATATGGTGTCAAGTACACATATAAGGAAAGTATACATCGATACGTCACAGCCATAACAACAAGAACGTAGAGGCAAGAAAGAGGTACAAGAGAGATATTTCTTTGAAATGACATCTAGAGGCCCTTTCAACCCATTTATTAACATCCAACATAATAGAAACAAGCTTACAATGTTAGATATTTTATTATTATATTATATTGTGTTAGAAATTTAAATAAAATATCATAAGTGTAATCCAGTTGTCAGCTTTGACCTTCTATTTTAATTAAAAGTCTTCCGTTGTTGCTTTGTATATGAGATTCTATATGCATTTATTTCGTATTAATATGGTTTAGTTTGTCCCACACATAATAGTTTAGAGTTCTACTACACTTTTTAGGCAAGAAGATTAATCCTATTCTTGTCACTTTCATGTGTTTCCTTGCTTTATTAACACTCAAACCAATTCCATAAAATGTGAGACAATTGGTTAAGATTTGAATCCAATAACCAAGGTAACTAATTCTAAACAAGTTCATATGGTTTAAGCAAGTTCATAAGGTAATCTCAATGAGTATGAGAAGTATTTTTTTTAATCCTATTATATCTATGGAATACAACTAACTCATCCTAAAAGGTACACAAGTCACTTGAGGGTATTTAGACTAACTATTTGGAAGTGATTTTATAGTACATGTGATAAGTATGAAAATAATTTTGTTTCGGCTTCAATGCATAAAAGTGTCAACAAGGCGTCAAAGAGTCATAGGCCATATAGCCAATACACATTCCCAAAGATAAGAGTGTCAACAGTATATATGCTATGATGTGAATTATGTTATCACACAAACTAGATTAACACATACAAAGAGCCAGATGCAACTTTTTTTTTTTGGACTGAGAGTTAGATGCAACTTAGCAGCACACAAGTTGAGATAAATATTTGCAATACTCATGCCCAATAATTTGCAAATGAAACCCATGTCTATAACTGTCTAGATAAATATTTGCAACTTATCTTTTAAATAACACACTTTGAGATTTAATAATTGTTAATTATATTAATTTTTGGAATTGAATTTCCTCCTAAATTCATAGTTGTTATTTCTCTAAGTATGACCTTAAGTTGAGTTTTTATTTTAAAAAATGATTCTATCCATGTCCTACAGTATTTCCAGTGGCGAGTCTAGTAGCTTTTTGCTGTTAAATATTAAAACTAAGATTTAATATATAAAATTAAAAAACATGAAAAAAAAATAAGAAAATTAATAAAATAACCAAATGAGTAATTGCAAACTATTGTACTATTATTTGAAAACAGTAAAAAGTAATAATATCATTAAACAATCACCATTTAATATGGAAAACAAAAACATTCGTTATTATTCTTTTTGCCCGCAAAACCATTCGTTATCTATTATCTGTTATATCTATAAAAAGTTTGTAGTAACCATGTATACTAATAGCATTAATTTTTTAACTTAGATAAGCGAAGTCATACATACTATTAGTGTTAATTTTTTAACCTTGATTAGTGAAGCCAAATGCTATTTAAAGTTTAAACCGTTAAATTAAAGATAAAAAGCCACCTCACAAAAGTGTACAGGACATGAGTTTTTTTTTTTTTTTTTTTGGAAAAAAAAATGACACAAGCTATTCAAATTTTCATATATCCTTTGATGATTGGGTTAAGGGATTGAAAATAAAATATATATTTTTTGATAATATTGTAAATAAAATATTAAAAATTTTGGAAGTGACCTATAATTGACTTTAATATTTTAAAAAAATTTGTTTAGAAAATTATGGGAAAGATTGTTTGGGAGAAAAAAAAGCTACTTGAATGTTAATAGTAAATTATTTGGAAAATGAAAAGACACTTGAAAACTATCTATGAAATATTAAATGTCAATATGAAGCAAGTGCTTTGACTATTCAACCATACACCTTTCATAAACCTACCAAAAAAAAGTCAGTTAAATGTTAATTATAAATCGGTCAGAAAATGAAAAGTCACTTAAAAACTTGAAGTATTATATTACCAAAAAAAAAAAAAGCTTATAGTATTAGTGAATAAGCCACATCACAAAACAAGCTTTTTTAGAAAACTATGGGAAAGATTGTTTGGGAGGAAAAAAGCTACTTGAATGTTAATTGTGAATTGTTTAGAAAATGAAAAGACACTTGAATATTATCTATGAAATATTAAATGTCAATATGAAGCAAATGCTTTTACTATTCAACTGTACACTTTTCATATGCATGTCAAAACAAGCCAATTGAATGTTAATTATAAATTGGTCGGAAAATGTGTAACACCCCAAATTTTATTCACAAAAAATATATTGTAATTATTGGAATAATTCAATAAAATGGTGAATATTCATGAATTTGAATCTTGTGAATTTTGAAATATTCATATTTATAAGGAAATAGGTAAATTAATTCAAAAATTGAATTAAATTACAAAGGGGATAGAAAAATCATAATTTTGCCAATTTAGCCCAAGATTAATTATTTTCCAATTAATTGGAGTTAATCTCAATTAATCAAGGAAAATAAAAGAAAATGTATAATGAGATTATTCTTGGTGGAATAAATCAAGAATTGAGAAATTAAGGGGGAGTATACATAAAATCAATTATGTCAATTGTGAAATTGAGCAAAACAATTGTTCTCTTCCCTCCCTCTCATTATTTTAGTCCATACATGAAAGAAAAAGAAAAAAAATGTTTAATACATGAATCTCTCAATGATGACAAATGTGGAGTGCACTCTAAGTGAAGACATGTGCATGGTGGTCATAATGAAAAGGTATGGCATAAAGAAGAGGGTATGGTGGGAGGTATGGGAGGAGGAATGGTGTGCATGCAAGGTGGTGTAATCTTGACCCTTGATTATATCAATGGCTAGGAGGAAAGATGAGGGACTTAATAAAACATGTTCTTTTCCCTTCCCTTCATACACTTCACGCACAAAGCAAAGAGAAGAGAGAGAGTGTGTGAGCTTGGGAGTTCCTGGTGATTTAGAAAGCAAAAGGAAGCAAGAGTTAAGGTAAGAGCTTGTTTTCAAGTGAATAAGCTTCCTATATTATGTAGTTCATCCCCTAATCTTTTGTTCTTCATGGGAATCATGGTTTAGCAAGCTATTCTTCAAGGTTGAGGAGAGAGAGAGGACTTCCTAGAGAGAGAAACGCCAAGGATCAAGAGGTAATCTCCAAAACCTCAACTTCTTGGTGTATTGAAGTTGTTGTTAGTAATTATTTTTGGTTTTGTGATTTTTGGGTTGAGTTGTAAAATTAGAAAAGTCATAACCCTAAGGGGTTATACTGCCCAAAATCCTTTAAATCATGGTTAAGAAGTGTTTAAGTAAGTTAATCAAGGATTAGAAGTGGAAAAGTACAAGTTTTTGGAGCTAAAACACAAAACCTGATTTTGTCTATTTTTGCCTAATAATTTCGGCTAGAACCAGAACTGATAGTAGGAGTTGAATTTTCATGAAATAAATGGTTCCATTGGACTCAGTTGGCAAAAATAGGTGAGGTTACAATTAGACACTTTTTCGATAGAGGCCGAAAAATATAATTATGAAAACGCCACTGAAATCCCTAAATAGGGGTTGTCAAGGGTATTTTCATAATTTGATAGTGAATTTGGTAATTTTGAACCTGGAAATAGATTCCTTGGGCAAAAATAAGGCAGAATAGCCTTAGTCAAAATTTTGAAAAAACGTGCCATTAGGCCGGTACGGCGGGGCCGAGCCGAGGTCCCGGGGGTATTTTAGTAAATTTTCACCATAGACTAATATAACCACAAGAAACACTATGGAAGAGTCTAAAATGATACTTGGATAGGTTATGACCTATTTGTTGTACATTTAATATTTTAGGACCGAGTCGAGAGCCGGAACGACATGCTTTACGAGACACCGTTAAACAGAGGATTATAAATAGTTGAGGTAGGGACATTATCCTTCATACATTATGCCATAAGTTATGTGATTGTGTGGATGTCAATGTTTGTAAATACGCTTTATTAATAAACACGATTTGCCCAGAGAGGGGCCAGAAGTGTCAAAGGCACTTACACTGGAGTTGGTGAAAACCCAACCGATGCAGAATAGTGGGGCTAGGCCCTACTCATATATACATGTAAATGATATGTTTATAATGTTTATTAATTGGTGCATACATGGCATATATCATATTTACTTTTCGCATTTTCTATGAACGATAGCATGTTTCTACTGGGGTTCTCCGGAATCTCACCCTATTTTTAATAAACACCTCAGCGAGGACCAGTTGGGCAAAGGGAAAAGAGGTAGATGCCAGAAAGTGAACGGCACGTGTCTCAAAGCGAGGATAATATCGTGGTCATAATTAGTCTATTTTGTGATATTTTGGTGAAATTTGTAAATATTACAACTTCCGCTGTATTTTCTGTTTTCGTAGACGAATGACGTTGGGATTGTAAACGAATATTTTTATCAGTATAATTGTACTTTTCTGTATGCCCATTGAATTCCGTCTTTATTACTCTTTATTAACACCCATTTCCGTTTTGATAATCGAAGAGTAATAAAGACAAAATTCAATGGGCATACAGAAAAGTACAATTATACTGATAAAAATATTCGTTTACAATCCCAACGTTGTTCGTTTACAATTCTGATATTGTTCGTCGACGGAAACAGAAAATACAGCGGAAGTTTAAATATTTACAAATTATCCAAAATACTAAGGCATAGACTAAAGCATAACCACGTTCATATCCTCGCCTCGAGACACATGCCACTCACTTTTCAGTGTCAATGTCTTTGCCCTTTGGCCCACTGGTACCCGCTGAGGTGTTTATTTAAAAATAGGGTGAGATTCCGAAGAATCTCCGTAGAGACATAATATCGTTCATAGAAAATGCGAAAAGTAAATATGACATGCGCCAAGGTATGCACAAATTAATGAACAATATAAACACATCATCGTCATGTATACATGAGTAGGGCCTAGCCCCACAATCTACACCGGTTGGACTTCTGCCAACTCCCAGTGTAAGTGCACCTCTGGCACTAACAGCCCCTCTCTAGGCAAATCATGTTGATTAATAAAGTGCATTTACAAAACAATGGCATCCACACAATCACATAACTTATGGCATAGTGTATGAAGGATAATGTCCCTACCTCAAAGCTTTAATATCCCCTATTTAATAGTGTCTCGTAAAGCGTGCTGTCTCGGCGTCCGACTCGATCCTATAATATTAAATGTATCAGAAATAGGTCATAACCTATACAAGTATCATTTTAGACTATTCCATAGTGTTTATTGTGGTTATATTAGTCTATGGTGAAAATTTACAAAAATGCCCCCGGGAACCCGGCCCGATGACGCGTTTTCCCAAAATTTTGACTAAGGCTATTCTGACTTATTTTCGCCCAAGGAATCCATTTCCGGGCTCAAAATTACCAAATTCACTATCAAATTACGAAAATACCCTTGACAGCCCCTATTTAGTGATTTCAGTGGCGTTTTTGTAATTATGCTTTTTCGGCCTCTACCGAAAAAGTGCCCAACTGTAACCCCACCTATTTTTGCCCACTGAGTCCAATGGAACCATTTATTTCATGAAAAGCCAACTCCTACTACCAGTTCTGGTTCTGGCCGAAATATTAGGGAAAAAATGGAAAAATGAGGTTTTGTGTTCTAGTTTCCAAAACTTATACCTTTTCACTTCTAACCCTTGATTAACTCATTTAAACACTTCATAATCATGATTTAAAGGATTTTGGGCAGCATAACCCCTTAGGGTTATGGCTTTTCTAATTTTACAACTCAACTCAAAAATCATAAAAACCAAACAATAATTATCAACAACAACTCAAGAAGGTAAGATCATGAAGTTACCCTCTTTGGCTACTTGGTTTCCTCTTACCCTAAGCTCCTCCTCCTTCTCTTCTTGATCTCAAAGTGTGTCTTCACCACCATGGATTCATGAGAAACGAGTTTAGAGAAGAATCTAAGGAAATGTCATAAAAAAAAACCAAAGGAACCACCTTACCTTGACCTCTTCTTCTTCCTTCTCTCTAATCTCAAGCTTCACAAAATCACTCTCTCTTCCTTTTTCCTATGACTTGTGCATGAAGTGTACATGAAAGAGGAAGGAGTTTGTGTTTAATAAATTGGTCTTCTTCCTTCCTAACCATTGATTCCATCAAGGGCCTAAGTTGTGACACTTGTCACCATTCCCTTCCCTTCACAATTATTCCATTGTCTTGCCATCAATTTGAATCAATTTCTTCCTTTTCTTCCTCCAAAAATCTGTCCCTCTCATCCTCTCTTACAAGACAAGTTAGCTTCTTACATGTCATCATATGTGTCCTCTTCCAATCACTCAAGTATTCCACTCCTTCACTCAAGCTTCTCTTCCCATTCTTACACTCAACATTAATCTACCAACTCACTCAACCTTATGCCATCCCTTGTCATCATTTAGGTCCCATTGGGTTTGATTAACTTTTCCCCTATTTTTCTATGCATTGAACGAAAATAATGAGAGGAAGGGAGGAGAAAAATTGTTTTGCATAATTACACAATTCACATAATTGATTTTATGTATAATCCCCCTTAATTTCTCAATTCTTGATTTATTCCACTAGGAATAATCACATTATGCATTTTCCTTTATTTTCCTTGATTAATTGAAATTAACTCCAATTAATTAGAAAATAATTAATCTTGGGCTAAATTGGCAAAATTATGATTTTGCTATCCCCTTTGTAATTTAATTCAATTCTTGAATCAATTTGCCCATTTCCTTATGAACATAAATATTTCAAAATTCATAAGATCCAAATTCATGAATATTCACCATTTTATTGAATTATTCAAATAATTACAATATATTTTTTGTGAATAAAATTTGGGGTGTTACACTCTTCGATTATCGAAATGGAAACGGGTGTTGACAAAATGAAAAGCCTCTTAAAAGCTTGTAGTATTATATTACCAAAAAAAAAAGCTTGTAGTATTAGTGAAAAAGCCACCTCACAAAACAAGTTTTTTTATAAAACTATGGGAAAGAATGTTTGGGAGAAAAAAAGCTACTTGAATGTTAATTGTGAATTGTTTGGAAAATAAAAAGATACTTAAATATTATCTATAAAATATTAAATGTCAATATGAAGCAAGTGTTTTTACTATTTAACAATACACCATTCATATGCCTGTCAAAACAAGCCAGTTGAATGTTACTCCCTTCGGTCCTAATTATAGGACAACATTTGAGAGTTGATCTTGGTCCTAATTATAGGACAAAGTTTTAATTTTTGTTAATTTTTTTTCCTAAAATACCCCCAATTGATATTTTATCAATAATAATGAAACACAATATATATTTTTTTGGTCATCGTGGTTCTCTAAATCATCTCCTGCGCATGTTTTACACTTTTCTTGGGGCCCTTAAAAAACATGAAGATATAATCTGGTTAAATTAATTAAGATTTATTTAAGAAAAGAAATAAAAATTTTAACGATTTAGATTTACTATATATTATATATCCTATCTATCGCTTAAATTGCGCGGTCGCTGGTAACTGAAACTAAAAATGATGGTTTGAAAAGGTGATGTGACTCAATTACCCTCTAAAAGATGTCGTTTTCTTCTTGTAAAAGTGGCGTAAAGATTGGGATGAGCAGTTGTTATAAGGTAATTCGGAGGACAAAAGGAGGGCTAAATTAGGAAAATAAATAAAATTAACTAATTTAACTATTATTCTTAATTTCTCCAAATTTAGGTAAATATGTCCTATAATTAGGACCGAAGGGAGTAATAGTGAAAAAGCCACCTCACAAAACTGACAAAAGTGTGCATAAGACGTGAGTTTTTTTGGGGGGGGGGAAAGGACATGTGCTTGCCATTTAGATTACTGCAAGCGCACGGGTCGCAAGTAATAGTATAGTGATAAAAAGAGTATCGTTCTATAAGGACTATAACGAAAATGAGCAAATTATTATAACCATGTTATTAACTAGGTTGAATGAAAACATTTGAAATTGAGTAAATCAAATAAGGAATTTTGATGAAAACAATAAAGTAAAAGAATAGCAATTGGAAAATTGATTCTATTTCAAGAGATTAAAGGCTTAAGATTACTTCTTTCCTATTGCATTTTATGAAACTCTGCAACTAAATCACTTATGCTAGTTGAATAACTCTATATGCTAGTCGAAGATTCTAAAATCATCAACCAAGCTCTCTCAAGTCAAGATTGATTTTTAATCTTCATTAAAAATATTCAATTTCTTGTCCATAATTAATGAAAACCATGTTTTAAAAACAATTCTTCATTAAACTATGTTAGGTTGTTAGATATATCTCTATTCAAACAATAAACTATCTATCTAATCCATAAACTTGAAGTCTAACTTGAGTTCTACAACCAAAATAACTTTCTCAAGCATCATTCAATTGAACTAATCTAATCATGTGGTGATCAAGCAGAAGATAATCATTAAGCATAAAGAAAAATCAGGATATATTCTCAATAACTAGCAAAAATAAGAAAATCTAGTAGTTTCAATCCATACAATGGGTAAAAGTAATCTTAAATGAGAGTTTTAGCTACTCATAATCAATACAAGCCAAAAACTAAGCTTAAGACTCATGTTCATATCAGCACAATGGGAAGAAAAGAGAGAAAAACCAGAAAAAATAAAGAAGACCCTTGAATCTCTCCAAAAATCTCCTCCAAGAGTCCCAAAATGCTCCAAGAGCTCTCTCCCAAGTAGCCTCCCTTTGTGCCAGCCTTTCTTCTGTCTAAAATATCAATTTCAACGCCCCTTCTTAGGTTAAAAGGTCCCAGATTCATCACTTTTTCAAAACGCGCAGCGTCAGTTTCGCAACTTTGCTGTTGCTTCGCTACAGTGAAGCAACATTGACGTGGTCAAAAATGTCTATTTTTGCAGTGCTTTTGCGTTTGCTTCACTGTAACGAGGCAACAGTGAATGCACACAAAAAGATCCATTTTTTGGGTGTTTTCACTATTGTGCTTTCATAGCGAAGCAAAAGTGATTGGAAATGTCTTCAAGCTACTTCTTCTATCTTCTTTTTTTGAATTTTATTCTTTTTTCCCCACTTCCAATTATCCTTGTAAATTTCTACATTTTGTCCTCATCCTCCTACAAAGAGAGGGAGTTTATGAGCTTTCTAATTTCTTCAATTTAATCCAAACTTCTATACATTTATGTCAAAATTTGATAATTGCCACAACATTTTAATCACATCACATTTTTCTTCATATGTATGAATTTTATGCACAATTTGAGTTCAAAACCAACAAATATATTAAAAAAATGTGATGAAATATAAGAATTTCTAGAGAATAACAACATGAGCCATTCAAGTTTTTAGATATCTTATATCTTTTGATGATTGGGCCAAGGGGTTGAAAAAAAATATATTTTTGATCATACTGAAAATAAAATATTAAAATTTTGGGAGTAATCTGAAACTGATTCTAACATTCTAATCTAACAAATTAAAAGTATAAACTTTTTTAGAAAACTATGAGAAAGATAGTTTGGGGAAAAATACTACTTGAATATTAATTATGAATCGTTTGGAAAATGAAAAGACGCTTGAATATTATCTATGAAATAATAAATGTCAATGGAAAGCAAGTACATTTACTACTCAACTGTACACCTTTCATATGCCTACTAAAAAAATCCAATTGAAAGTTAATTATAAATCAGTCAAAAAGTAAAAAGTCCCTTGATTTTTAATTGTGTTGACAACATTTAATTTTCCTCTTCAAGTTAACTATATACTCATGCTGTATATTGTTCCTCTTTATTCATGTTTTAGAGTTCTACTAGAACTTATTGTTAGAATTTTAACATTAATGTTTTAAAAAAAAGTCACATATTACATAAAATCAAGGAAATTTTAGTATATACTATTCCCTCTAGTCCTTTTTATAAGCAACTTTTTTCTTAATTGTGTAAAAGAAACTAGTGGTTAAGATTAGTCAAAAACAATAAATGTATTAAAAATGTCATGCCTTTTTCCAAATATGCCCATATTTATGAAAAGAACATATGAGAGAGAATGAGTAACAAATGATAAAATGAAGAGACAATTAGTGGTTCATTATATAAAAATGAGTATTTAATATTGGTAGAAAAGGAAAAAATGGTTTAAATTTCAAGACACAAAAAACAAGTTGCTTATATTAAGGACCAGCCGTGAGAAAGAGAAAGTTACTTATAAATAGGACCGGAGTTAGTAAGATATAACATTGAGCTAATAAAAGGGCGGGAAAAAAAAGTATTTAGAACTAACCATTGGAACATTTATGCATTTTGATTACTTGGTTTTGTTCTCTTTATTAAAAACATTGAATTGTCATAAATCACCATAATTGTGAAGTTTAGAAATTGTCATATTTAATCATCATCAAACCACTTTTAATTAACATTATGGCTCATTAACGGTCAAGTTACGTTCCCTACTTGTAAAAGGCAATAAGTAGTGTATAGTCAGTGTACACCAAACTCTATCCTCGGACCTCCCTCCTCTCTCCTTTTGAGTTGTACTACTATTAGGGTTGTTTGCTATACAGAAAATAAGACAATGGAAAAGGAAAATCATCATTTTCCATCATGGTGGGCGCATTTGGCTGCCAAATTTCCCAATGGAAAAATGGGATATGGAAAATCTGGAAAACAATTTTACCCTTCGAGCAGATCTTGACAACTTGAGAGAATTTAGACTCAATCGATGACAAGGCTACCCACGAAGAAGGAAGAGACTGGGAGGCATGTAACTATGAGGTAATCAGGATTTAGGTCATAATTAAAGATGATGAAGGAGTATGAGCTGCCATAGCCGGCGGAGGAGGACGGAGTAGGTGTTGGTTGGGCGTCAGTGAAGATGGTGATGAAAAGTTGTTGGGCGTCGAAGATTCAAGTAAAGAGACTAGAAAGGTTTGGAAGACTTGGGAGAGAAGTGAGAGAAATTCAAGAAGGTTCTATTACTAAATCATTATGCTAACAACCTTTGATTTTCTTCTTCAAGCTAATTACATATTCATGTTGGATGTTCTTCTTTTTTATTTAGGTATTTATAGCCCGTTTGGTTTGATTACATGAGAGAGAATTACATGTAATCCTGATGCAATAGAGTGATTATAGTGTTTGGTTGCATTTATGTAATGTAAACATGATTACATTTTGTAATCCTGATTACATCATTTGATGTAATCAGGATTACACTTGCTATACTGATGAATGAGGATGCAGACATCCTGTAATCAAGTGAAAATGACACTATTGCCATCATAATTTTTTAAATTGACCAAAGTGTCTACCCATAATATTAAATAATTTTAATTATCACCATTAAATATTAAAAAATAATTAATAATATAGAAACTTAAGAAATATTCCCCATCAAAAATTTAAAAATTATATTCCACCTTTAAAAAAAATTAAAATATATCATTAAATAATATTTCCATCATTAAATATTAAAAAAATTAACATGAACCCAACCTATAAACTAAATAATTTTTCATCATTGAATATTAAAAAATTACCATAAACCCAACGTGCACATTGCACAGAATTAAAAAATTATCATGAATCCAATGTGTACATTATTATATATGTAGACAGTGGTAATTTTGTCCCTTGCTATATTATTCCCATATATTTCTTATTTTCAATATAATCCAACCAAACATTGTTATGTATATGTATCATTTTTCTCTAATGATGAACCAAACAAATTATGTAATCATCATTATATTACATTCCATTACATTACCTTCAATTCTGTGAACCAAACAGGCACTTAAAGTTCTACCAGAACTTAAATGTTGGAATTTTAACATCAATATTTCAAAAGACAAAATTACATAGGGCTATTAATTGGGGGAGGGGGATATTAATATACTTTTAATATATTAGAGGTAAAATTGAAATGCAAAATATTTCAAGATGCTAGATGTCCCTACAAATATTTCATGGAGCTGCATAAATTGACTTTCAATCACTATTATATTGTAAAAATATTTCCAAAGCTTTCAACAACGACATTAATTGTTACTGTTGTGAGTCACTTTTAGTAATGGTGTTGAAAACTATCGTTGGAGAAAAGTTTCAACTAGCCGTCACTTGTGTACAAATAAATGGATTTTTTTAGAGGGGAGAAACAGAATTTCCTTGAAATAAAATAGTGAAATACACACACACACACACACACACACACACACACACCTACGTACTTCAAATATGATACCCAAACCACCAGTATGATTATTCGGAAAACACAAAAAAAGCATAAACTTCTTCCCATGAATAAAAAACAACTACTTGGTCTTTGCTTAATAACTTACACCACTTAAAAAAATTAAACTAACAAAAAAACTATTTACAAGTGCAACCAACCAAAAATTTTGAAACACTTGAGATAGTTTTTCATGATCTGTTTTAAAATTTACATAATCTAATATACAACCTGTGCATCACATGAGGAGAAGCCTCTAGTTTATTTATTATTTCCAAAGTTGACATTAAATATATGGATATCATATAGATGTTTCGGATCCCCTTTTTGATTGAATAAAAGGAATTAAATGTCCACGTGCAATATATGAGGTATGTTTTTATTTATAATAAAAATATAATGAATATTAAATCACTAAATAATAAGTAATAAATTTATTTTTCAATATTAAGATAATGCATAATTTTTTGTCATTGCATGGTTAAAAAATTAAGGAAAATAATAAAAAATACCATTTGAATTACAAAAACCCAAAATGTCATGTGAATTAACAAAGGGCAAGTGGGTAGTCAAGTATAAATCAGAGATTTTGAAGTTTTAGTGTTTTTACCAAAATACCCCTTACTTTTTTTCCTTAGAAAAAGGGTAAGAACCCTCGCCGACAGAGCTCTGCTAAGATATGTTTTTAGAAAACTCAAGTTGTCAATATAGATACCCAACTTGTTAATTGTGATTCTTAAATTGTTGTTCTCTATAGTTGAGTAGTCAAGGTCGCCTGACAGGGGATGACTTCAAAACATGGCCTATAAGGTTATTGATATTTGGGGAGTTTAAGTTATCAATATGAATACTCAAGTTGTTAATTGTAATTCTTGAGTTGTCATTCTCTATACCTAAGTAATCAATATCGTCTGATAGGAGTGGCTTCAAAATATTACTTACAAGGTTGTTGACATTTGGAAAGCTCAAATTGTCAATATGGATACCCAATTTGTTAATTGCAATTTATAAGTTGTCATTCTCTATACTTAAGTAGTTAATGCTGCCTGACAAAATGTGACCTACAAGGTTATTAATATTTGGGGAGTTCAAGTTGTCAATATGGATGCCTAAGTTGTAAGTTGTGATTCTTTATATCTAAGTAGTCAATATCACTTGACAAAATATAACCTGCAAGGTTGTTGATATTTGAGGAGCTCAACTTGTCAATATGGATACTCAAGTTGTTAATTGGGATTCTTAAATTGTCATTCTCTATACCTAAGTAGTCAACATCGCCGAACAAAAATAACCTATAAGGTTATTGACATTTGAGGAGCTCAAGTTGTTAATATGGATACTCTTGTTGACATTTGGTGAGCTCAAGTTATTAATATGGATACTCAAGTTGTTAATTGTGAGTTTTAAATTGTCATTCTCTATATCTAAGTAGTCAACATGGCTTGACAAAATATGACCTACAAGGTTGTTGACATTTATGGATCTCAAGTTGTTAATTTGAATACCCTAATTATTAATTACGATTATTAAATTGTTATTCTCCATACCTAAGAGTCACTGTTACTTGACAAGGGTGTCTTCTAAATATCTCATCAGAGCTCTGGCCCCTTGAGCCAAAGCTGTGGCAACTGGCCAACCTATGGGGCGGTGCCAGACAATGGAGCTCCAATGCAGGCAGCCAGCAAAGCTATGACGAGAGAGGTTTCTTGCCCTTTTTAAAAAAATGTGAGGTGCATTTGGTCAAAACACCAAAACTTTAAAATCCTATATTCCTATTGATTATGCACTTATCCTTTTGCTAATTTATATGACATTTGGGGTTTTTGCAATTCAAATTGTAATTTTTTGTCATTTTTCCAAAAAACTAACTACCCATGTTTTTTTTCGGCAACTATCCATGTTGAATACTCCCTTCGATCTTTAATATAAGATATATTTGGAGAGATAATCTTGATCTTAAATATAAGACAGTTTTTATATTTGTCAATATTTTTCTAAGTTAGCCCTAGTGGTGCTTCCTCAACAATAATCAAGCAAGAGAGGGAGGGAATTAAGAAAGGTGATTAAGATATTTTAGAAAATACATGTCATATTAATTAACTTAACCAACTTCCTTAAGCTAATTAAATTAGGTAAATATGTTTTATATTAAGGATCGGATGAGAGTATATAAAAAAATGTTTTGTTTTGTGATGATAAAAGCATATTAAATGTTTAACCAGTAAAGATATGTTTTATTAGTAAGAATGATATTATACAAATTAATTATTTTTAATTTATGTTTAAGGCTCCTCACTAATCTAGTAACCTAAACTTGCTTCAAATCTTAAATTAAATTGTGGGTTTTTTTTTTTTTTTTTTTAAATCTCTCTTGGTCATGGTCTTTGGGGTCAGTGACCTCCACCTCGATATAATGAACACTGTCCAAACTTGGCCGGTCGCAGCAATATTGAGCTTCTTGTTGGTTCCTTTTTCCTCTACCCAATTTCTCATTCTCTCTGTATAGCTGTTCGTATTTTCCAGGTCGTCTCTCTGTTGTTCTGTACGAGGAAGAACCCTAGATCTAAATCGATCGGAGACCCGAAGATTGGTGTTCGACGGTCTATCTCTCTCATCTCAGAATCCTTCGGTAAAATCCCCCAACTCAATTTTTCTTTTTCTTTTTTTTTATTGTTTCCTGTTTGTATTTTTAACCAATTCTCTTAATCTTGACGTGGAGACAATTGCCCACGTTCAATCGTTACGTAGTGAATTTGGTAAGTCTATATGTATTTCGCGGGGTCTCTCACTTTTCCCATTTCAATCAGTGATGGCCGCTTGCATTTTGATTTATCATTGAATCGTTCGGGTGTGATTCGTTTTTCCCCCTCAAAACCCCTTTGGATGATATGAGAAAAAAGTTAGCTGATTGCTTTTTCTTTGTAACGGATTATTGGAAGATGGGTATTTCTGACGCCCTTTCTGTGGAAAGGATTTTAATGTTTTTTTGAGGATTCCGGAATTTCGGTAAAGGAAGAAGAGGCCAAGGTGAAAGTCATGGGAGTTATTGGTTCCTGGTTCATTGTGGATAACTCTATCTGTTTGTGCGTATATTACAGGAGAGGTTTTGAGACATTTTGCTCCTG
Organism: Inga laurina; assembly: GCA_963855925.1. Taxonomy (NCBI): domain Eukaryota; kingdom Viridiplantae; phylum Streptophyta; class Magnoliopsida; order Fabales; family Fabaceae; genus Inga; species Inga laurina. Next base: position 45,396,444 of record OY979706.1, on the reverse strand, counting down.
AATTCTAGGAGTTCTGCAAGGGGGTAAAGCTTCAGGCTATTGCAAGAAATGGATCCTGCTCGCTATGGGCTACATCAAGGCTGGGATAATAACAGCGTAATTGTGGTTTCCTCCTTAAATATTCACCTATATGGGATGATTATTCAAAGAAACTATTAGGGTTCATGTGATTTTTTACCGGGCTTCTCACCCTTAGAGATTATGAAAGAGAGCTGTGGGGCAGTGAGGATATGGACTGGCTTTGCCTAACCTCGTGTCATCATTGATTATTTGTTGCTGACATAACTTATTCTCTTGAATCCACAGGCTCTTGAGGGTTATGGTGCGGCTCATGAGCCAAATTATCGGTGAGTGCTGCCTGTCATTTATCATCACCATTGTGGTAATATAATGCTCGTGGGTAAATTTTTGTCTTAAGCAAGTTATTTCTGAATTTTAATGCTTTGTAGTTTTATGGTAAGTATTTCTTGTATGAACGTGCAATGTGGCCTGTTTTTTGAGCTTTGCATGCTGTAAGCTTTGAACTATAAGGATGCATACTCATTTGATGCATGGAAACACATTTTATCCTTTTCTTCCCTCCCATTTTATCCCTTCTTTTGCAGGGTTGGTGGTTCATATGATGAAAGGAGGTTTATAGATGAAAGGTACTCAAGGGATAATATATACCAGAGAGGTGCCTTTCACCGTGATGGTTTGGATAGGGAGGCATATCCTCCATCAGGACCTGCTGTTGGCCATTGGAGTGAATCCAAACGGAGAGGTTATGATGAGGACTATTTGCTGGACAAGGAATCTAGACGTCTTCAGAGGCCCTATTATGATTCATATCAGCAGATTGATGCTTTCAGGGATAAGGAGGTTGACATGTATCCAGAATTTGAAAAATTTCAAGATGGCTATGCCAGCATTGAAAACTATGATGATCGAGGATATGATAAACCTGGTAGGTTTGGGGGTCATGATCGGGATGACTATCCATACGATGATTATGGCTATGGGTCTCGTACATCCCATCATTATAGGGAGGATAGCCATGATAGGGATATTGATCATGTCCGTCATAGTCATGATTCTGATTATGGGAGAGCCAGAAGAGATAGCAATTGGAGGCGACGTGAATCTCGTGACCGGGAACATGATAGAAGATATCCGAGTAGGGAAAGAGATTTGAGTCCACATAGGAGGCATGAGCGGTCCCGGTCCCGTTCTCGGTCTTCTTCTCAATCTCGATCCCGATCCCGATCCCACTCTCATTCTCATTCACACTCTCGTTCCCAATCTCATGGATATGATGATCGTCCAAGATCAAGGTCCCCACGAGGTCGAAGTCATGGTCGAAGTTATCGAGAAGACAGCTATCCTGATAGTCGGTATGAGAGAAGTGAAAAGCGAAGGGATCGTGAAGAGAAGAGGCGTGATCATTATTCAGTGGTATGTGTCAAATGGTGTTTGTGTTCTTTGAGTTTATTATCTTGGATGTATCGCTGAAGGAGGATTTGATGTAAATTATTTTTTTTTTTCTAGGCTCCATCTGCTACTGTTGTTGTTAAAGGTCTTTCACAAAATGCCAACGAAGAAGATCTATACCAGATTCTTGTAATGCACTCTCCCTGGTTGGCTTGTTTGATTATTCCAATTTACCCTTCTAAGTTTTTCTAATGTTATTTTGGCATCAATATTGTGCTTTCTTATCAGGCGGAATGGGGGCCTCTTCGGCATGTTCGTGTTATAAAGGAGCGAAATTCTGGCATTTCTCGTGGATTTGCTTTTATTGATTTTCCTTCTGTGGTATTTTCAATGATTACTTTCTGATATCTTGTAACTTACTTTTAAGAGTGATATAATGAGATAAGTATTATGGGTTAGGGAGCTGCACGGGCAATGATGGACAAACTTGGAGATGATGGTCTTGTCGTGGATGGTAGAAGGCTTTTCTTTGAATATAGGTACTTTTGTGCTACATTAATTTCATCACTTTGAGTGTTATTTGAATTATCTGTATTCTGTGAGTTAAAGTTCTGTGCAGTCAAACCCTTTGCTTGTAAGCATTTTGTTGCAACTTGAGCTGTATCTTGCTGCAGTAGTAAGCCAACTGGAGGTCCAGGTGGACCTTTTGGTCAAGAGGGATCTATGAAATCAGGTCATAATCATAAAAGCATTACAGTACCATCTGATTGGATGTGCACCATATGTGGTTACATCAATTTTGCCCGACGAACATCCTGCTATCAGGTTCATATTTTTATTTGCCTGGCATTGCTTGTTTTTAATTTGATCCATTCTCCAGTCCTGTTATCTCCAGTTGTCTTGTCTAATTACTATAGGGAGGCATGCTTATTGCTTAATCATTAAGTAAAATATTTTTTTATATTTATTAATATGGTATTGATGCAATCCATCCTCACTATTGCAGTGTAATGAACCACGAAGTGAGGATGCTCCTGCGGCAGATATTACTTTGTCAAATCCAACAGCCTTAGGAAAGAAAGGATCAGAGGCAGGTCAGAATAACTACCATCTCTAGCATGTAAGTGATTTTTTTTTTTTTTTTGGCCCCGGCAATTAGCTAAGATATATGTAATCAGGTCCAACTCATGTATTGGTTGTTCGTGGTTTGGACGAAAATGCTGATGAGGAAATGCTTCGCTATGAGTTCTCCAAGCATGCTCCAATTAAGGTGTGTTTGCAACTTTTATTATCCTCTTTTATGATAGAGCAGTGTAGATGTTCTTGTTTGTTTCAAGCTATGTTCTCTAAATCATCATGTCTATCAATTGCAGGACCTGCGTCTTGTGAGAGACAAGTTTACTCATGTCTCCAGGGGATTTGCTTTTGTACATTTTTATTCGGTATGCTCATTTATGATAAATGATAAAGCAATTATCTCTTCATATTTTTAGTGTTTAAAAATATGATAAAAGTAAATGCAGTTGAATGCATCTGACATTGTTTATTAAGAGATGTTTATATGAGTTGATGATATTCTCTTCCAGGTAAAGGGGGAACTATTTGTATTTATTTAGATTCATTGCATTTCCTATCAAAGTTCTTTATGTTTGATAGGGTTTAAGAATGTTGTGTTATTTGAAGTGAGCTTTTAGCTATTTGTCATAGCGCACAGTTTTCATTTTTGGGAGGTCATTTGGAAACTTATTATGTTTTTTTAATTAATTTAAATAAAGTTCAGTACCTTTTGGTATGAGTTTTTTTCTTTCCAAGTTTTTTCTTGCTTTCTAAATTTGAGATTTTCTATGACTTCCTCAGAAACTTAGCTTACGCATATTATCTACAAACAAGTTAATAGCTGTTCCTTTGTGCTAGCTTGACTCCTTTGCATTTGATGCTGTTAATTTACTTTTTTCCTAAAAAGAATGATAAAAAAACTTCGGAAAGGCACTGCGTTAATTGATTTGCGCTTGACAAGAAATTTATTTATAGGTAGAGGATGCCACCAAGGCTCTTGAAGCAACAAATGGAACAACCCTTGAGAAGAACGGACAGATTCTAAGAGTGGCATATGCAAAAAGTATCCTGGGTCCTGGATCAGGAACATCAGGTGCTTCCCAGTCAAGTAGTTTAGCAGCTGCTGCTATTGAGGCCGCGACATTTGCTCAGCAGGTTTCCCTCCTATTTCATTTATGTTATGCACTTTGTCATGGAGTCTTAATATGGTTATGCTCTTTTGTAATTTTAATGGCTAATGTTGTCAAATGATTTATTGCATTTTTTTGGGCTTCATTTAGCTGTTAAAGTAAAGCAAGTTACTACCATTAGAATGAAATTTGATGGGAAAAAGCAGGGTCTTCTGCTTGCCTTTTCCATTGAGTTACTGTAAAAGGCCTTTGATATCATAATCCCGTGATGCCACATTGTTCTAAGGCTTATTGCTATCAAAATTCTAGAACAACGCAAGATTATCTATTTTAATGTCAAATCTTTATTATTATTAATGATTGTTTTTGAAATGTAGATGATACTTAGAATGGATATGCTGCTTTGTTAAGATTTTATTTTGGGTGATTGTTTACTTTTATGGTGATATGGGTCTTATTTCTCACAGTTTTATAATGTGTTGAGTCATCTAGTTTTTTTTTTTTTTTTTCCTTTGCCTTCAGTCATGTGTACCATATGTTATAGACATATGCTAAGATCCATGTAAAGTTTTGTTATACGTCGTGCCTAAAATCTTGCTACCTAATTTGTGATTAATTCAATAATATTTTGCAACTCTTGCTGAATATTGATTAATCTAGTGTAATGTTTTCCTTACTAACGGTGGTACTTTTTCATATGTGCTGTCAAGTCAATGATTAATGTCTTGTCCTTTTTGCTTTTCATCAGTATGATTCTGTTGGATGGGCTCCTAAAGAATACAATCCGGATGACAAACAATCTACCGGTCAAGAGCAAACTGGTGCAGCTCAGACAGATGCATTGGCTCCACAAGCAGGCTTTGTTTGGGACGAAGCATCTGGTTATTACTATGATGCTGCTTCAGGGTTTTACTATGATGGGAATACTGGTATTTTATCTTGCTACACTTTGCAGCTGTTAATTCTGCAGTTATTTTGAGAAAATTTGTTCTTATTCAACTACTATTTAGTGGTATGGATTAGCTGGTCAATTATCAGGCTGTCTGCAAACCTTCATTTCCCCATTTCTTTTTTCAAGCATTTTGGTTCTTTATACTAATAAGGTCTTGCTTATTTTAAAAAAAAGGTCTTAAATTTTCTTTCTTCTTATGCCTGCCAAATACGTGTGCGCTTATGCTATGTGAGATTGTACTTATTATAGCTCAGATGTTGTAGTTTAGCCTTTATTTTAGCAGTATTTAACAGACTCAACAATGCAACTATACTTGTGAATTTTTGTTTTTGTACTCCATACCATTCTGATTTTTTTCTCCTCATGCCATTTTATGATGTGTAGGTCTTTACTATGATGGTAATAATGGGATTTGGTATTCTTATGATCACAATACTCAGCAATATATCCCTTGCACTGATCAAACTGAGAATAAAGCTCCTAGTAATCAGTCTGAACCTTCCAAGGTGTCTGGCAGTTCCAGCAGTAAAAAAGTTATCATTTCTGCACCTGCCACTACTGTTTCATCTGCTGAGAAGCCAGCTTCTTTGGCAGACGCAGTTCAAGCTGCTGCAACCGCTGCCATAGCTGCAGAGAAGAAAGAAAAAGAAAAATTGAAGGAGATAAAGCTTGCTTCCAAAAGCAGTATTCTGGCTAACAAAAAGAAAATGAATAATGTGTTGACAATGTGGAAGCAGAGGAGCCATGAGGGTCAGGCTACTCGTGTGGCTCTGGAAGACAATCACCAATCCACATCCATTGATGATAGGTCTTCTGGATATCCCACAAAGAGCAAGTTCAAGAGTGATTTTGGAGATACTAGGGAGAATAATGCGTCCACCTCAGGGATTCCCACTGCCCCTGCTTCTCAGGCTGTTGCTTCTGATTTTCAGGTTCAGCCACGACCTGTTAGTAATAGCCTTGGAGGCACTCTGATGGGGGTTATAAGGGGCTCTGGAAGAGGGATCATTAAATCTGATAGTTCTTACTCAGGACCTACAGCTTCAGCTATTGCATGTGCATCAGGAGCATCTTCATCAACTGTAGATGCTCCGACAGTTGCAACTCCCTTTAGAACAAATGTCTCTGCACTGGGTTCATATGCTACTCCTGCCACTGGTGGAAGTGGCCGAAGAAGGTTTTCAGAGTTGCCTCATTCTGCTTCAGTCCCCAAGGAACAACCGCAAACAACCTACAGGGATCGTGCAGCTGAGAGGAGAAGTTTGTATGGTTCATCATTGTCAGTTGGGGATGATTTGGCTGATCTGGAATCTGGTGATCCAAGTAAGATTGCTTAATTTATTTCAGGTTTCATTGCTTTTAAATTTGGACAATTTGGAAAAATTTGCTGAACTTTTGAGGAAAAGTGATTATTTATAAATGCTTCAGAATATAGTTTGCTTCCTGTAAGGCTCTGATTATAGGGGTAGATTTAGTTTCAAGTTTATGTTAGGGTTTTGAGATGTGGGGTTCTATGCATATCTTGGAAATGTGTCTATTTGATGACTAGAGGTCTGAATTGATGTGGCAACTTAGGGTTTAGAGAGGCTGTTCGTTTTTTTATGCATAAATAAAAATTTACGTTCCTATTGCAGATATTCCTGCGAAAGGAAATTAAATAAGATCAAGTTAATCTATTAAGTGCTAATTTTTTCCAGCTAATGAAAGTGGACTTAACTCTGTAGTGAGGTAGTTAACATCATTCTTGGAAAACATAAAATAAAATAACGGTTGCTTTTCTGTTCATGACAAGTGATGCGTTGCTATCAAATGTCACTGTTCAATCTTTGGAAAATCTTCAATAAGAAAGCTATAAGCTTTGAAGCTCATAGGCTCATTGGTAACTTTACTTTGATGTGTGCATTGACTTTTGAGAAAAAATTTGTTTTTTACCATATGACCTTTGAAGATCAAGATTTTGCATCGAGGAAGGGTGATCCAATGCCTTTCCCTCCTGGGGTTGGTGGAGGACGTGTGGTTGGAGATGCCAACCTTGATACCTACGAGGTGATTACAGCTGACAAAGCAATTGATGAGAACAATGTTGGCAATCGGATGCTCCGCAACATGGGATGGCAAGAAGGCTTGGTATCATTTCATTCTCTTTGCACTGCATGAGCTGGCATATACTTTAGTATTAAGTGTATTTGCTAGAGCTTATGTGTATTTGGAGTGATTGCTGACCTTAATTTTGACTGGTTAGCATACTTCCTATTTTATTTTGGGGGCAAATTGGTACCTTTATTTCAGATATACAACAAATGCAGGGGCTTTTAGGTGATTTCCCTGGAATTCTGAATGCAAGGCCATTTAATTCGAGAGTTAAGAAGTTCATATCCTGAGAACACAACATAACACCCTTGCATTTATTGTACATGTGGAAGATGGACATTTTTTTGCGGGGGTTCATTTAGTCAGTTCTTCATCATCTCATATTTGGTTGATAATCTAATGCTCTTGTTTTCTCCAACTTGGGTTGTTTTTTTTTTTTGGGGAGGAACTAATTATTCACGTTTACAAAATGATTTCCTTCTAGACAATTTAGTATACTCCTTTTATATCACTTCTATAAGGACCTGAAGACTTGGATGCAATGCCCCTCGATACTTGGTATTTCTTCACATCAGATCTGCCGAAGGATACTGACATTCTCATATTTGGGTTTTGTTTCCTCTTGTTTCGTGAATAATTTGATGAGCAGGGCCTAGGTAAGGATGGAAGTGGAATGACAGAGCCTGTCCAAGCACAAGCCGCAGATAGTAGAGCAGGACTTGGAAGTCAGCAGAAAAAGTTGGATCCTAGCCTTGAGGTTCAGGCTGGAGATAGTTACAAGACGCTTATTCACAAGAAAGCACTCGCCAGATTTTGGGAAATGTCGTAAGAGTTCAGGTCTGAAAAATTTATCTTCTGAGAATATGATGATTAGGGCTCTGCTGGTATATTTTCCTCTTGTAAAGTTGCTGACTGGACACGCATATAAATTGTCAAGTTTTGAAAATTTTATTTTATTTTCAGCTTCTGTTTGAATAACTGCTTTTTATTGAACGCTCAGGCAATTAAAAGGGTTTTAAACCTTGGGTGGTCATTTTTGCCTTTCTTTTTCTTTATTTTTCTTTCCTCCTACCTTCTTCAAGAACGGGGGAAGTTGGGATTATGACAATCACAAGTCCTTAGGCTCCATCTTTCATCCCGGAGTTACTTTTCATGAAACAGGAACACCGGACATGAAGGAAAATGAGAACGGAATCCTAATGTGATTTTTGTGTAGTCTGTGTTTAAAATTTGAATAATGGAATGTTAACTTTTAAGATAGCAAGATGCCAAAATACAGCTCTTGAAGCAATCGTAAAACTGGAACGGACACCCAATCTTTGCATTGGAGTTGTTAAGAGCCCCTACCAGTTAGTCTGGTGTTTGGCTGGACAAGCAAATCTCACTGATCTTTGTGTGGCTGTACAAGGTTCTGTTCGAGTCTCCCCTCTGTCCATGCCCCTTCTGGCCTGGATGAGGGTGAACTTGTTTTGGGACAGAAATTCAAATGTCACTATGAAATTTTATGAAGTGCAAATGGTCACATGACTAGGCCTACCAGGAAAATGTCAAGTTCCATCTGCTCTTTTGATCATTTTGATGGGAAATTGCTTTCTTGGAAGCCCAAAGTGATGTGTACCAATCTGCGGATTGTGGTCCTTCCCTCCTTTTTCCCTTCCCTTTGTGGAGAAAAAATTTCATGATGCTAATCATTGCCTTAGGCCATATAGTGTTGGACTTCATGAAGGAGAGAGCAGAGGCTTTATAGTGAGATGATTTATCATGTGAATGTCTTTAGATTCTTGTTTTCGTTAGTTAACAATGTCAAATTTTAATATTTTGTTTAGTAGGAGTACAAAGTTCATTTCTTAATTATTTCACATTCCCTTTCCCTCTCATGCGCCTAACTAGCTAGTGGATCCAATGTGGCTTTAATCTGGCCCTACCCATTATATTGCGACGGATTTTACTCTTGAAAAACTATACTATGGAACCTGTTAGATGTAGTGTGGGCCAATGAAACAAAGAACAGACTTGGGCTCGTAGTTTAGTGCTATCATATATTTAAATATTTGTGTTGTTCTACTTGATTGTCCTTAATAATATTAAGGCTTAAGTATATGTTTGGTCATTTAAGTTTACATAAAGTTTTATTTTAGTTATTTAAATTTATGAAATGTATTTTTAGTCTTTTAATCTTAACTCTGTCAGTTTCATTTAACAGAAAATGACGGCTCAACAAAATTTACATGGTGACCCTATAATTAAATGTTGACAAAACATCCTTAAATTTTAAAATATAAAAATGGCTATAATATTTAATTGTGGAGTCACCATGTAAATTTGCCAAGTCAACTTTTTTTACTAAATGAAACTAACGATCTTCAAGGGATTATAAATAAACTTAAATTTAATGGATTAAAATGAAACTTGATGTGAACTTAAAGGTTCTTTAATGTCAATCTTGCAAAATGTTATAGAGGACATTTGCATTTGGAGGAGTTGTTAGTTGTGGTAGAAACATACTTAGGCCCTCTGGTTTCTCCATTAATTCTCTCTCTTTCCACCACAGCAGACTCCCAGCACCTTCATTGGCATCTTTGGATGGTTTTTAATTCGGCCAATAATATGTGGATGATTTAACTTCCAACCTTGATAATCTAATTCGTGTCTTTTATGTTGCTAACTACCTAGTTTTGGCTATTGACAATTCGAATCTATAATCTATAATTGTTGCATATATAAGCCAACTGTTATGGCTTTTTTCTGTGCCAATAAGAATATAATTGTTTTTCACTGACAAGGCTATTTTGCCAAATTTTCACTTCAAGCAAGGCTAGAAAGCGCAAAGACATAAGCCCCATATTTTTGAATGATTGAGAGCACCAATTTCATCTATAAATAGTGAATATTAACAGCTCAGTCATTTGATCAAGAGGTCTATAAATCTGGTAGTTTTTGTTTCCAGCTTTAAAGTTTATTGGAGGTTACCCACCAAATTGGATTCTGAACTTAGGACATGGATTGTTCCTCATTCATCTAAACTTCCTAAATTGGAAATTAGATGGTTCAGATTTAATTTTTGTATAACTATGTTATTTTTTTTTTATCTTAAATACTCATTGAAATCATGAATTTACAAGTCCAAATACGACATTCAGCACTCAAAGTAAATTTGCGGATCCCAATATAAAATTTTTCCAATAAAAGAATGCAAATTTTACACTCCTCTGATTTATTATTTTTTATAAGAACCTGATAATTGAATTATGCGGTTAAAGAAATTAGTCTATGTTAGTTTGGAGTACTATTTTTTTTTTTTTCATGTATGTCTTTATTTATAAGGGGCAAATAAGAAAGAGAAATAGATTTAAAGCATAACATTTCCTTTGCTGAAGAAAGGTGAATTTTATTTAGTATTCTTGCATTCACAAATAAATTTCATATTTCTTTTCATGCATGCCCTTATCTATAAGGGCAAATAAGAAAGAGAAATAGATTTAAAACATAACATTTCTTCACTGGAAGAAATGTGAATTTTATTTAACATTCTTGCATTCACAAATAAATTTCGTTTATTTCTAATTCTTAAAAGCCATAATTTTCTACATTCTTGCATATTATGGTGCGATATATAAAGATAATGTATATCCAAGTATAGAATTCAAGTAATGAATCATATCAATACTATTGTTAAAAAAAAAAAATCATATTAAGACGAGTGCTATACATAACTTTAGAGATGGTTAACATTTCATATTAATATTGATGATAAATAAAAATCAAGGAACCAAGACAGTTATATGTTAATCTCCAATTTATACAAAATGTAATCATTTACGAATGCACACTTGCATCCGCGTGTGTATAAGTTAATTGCTATTTCTTTGGTCCAAGTGTATAAATTAATTGTTATTAATGAATCTGTGTGTGGGGGCATATATTTATAGACGTAAATTATTTGAGTATTTAATTATTTATATTGGTCCATAACGAGGATCTTATATTTGAGGGAAAAAATAATAATAATGGAGATCCCATGTAAGTCATTCCCCTAGGGTGATCGGATATCCTGCCGACAAATGCCACTATCACTTCCCGAATATGTTAATGTTGGGTCATATTTTGACAATGACACGGCAATACATGCATTCAATATTTAAGACAAATAACTTCCTCAAGGTCATTAATGCACATATCTAGAACGTTTATGTACATACTCATGTCCCCACTCTCATGGGCCCACCAAGATGGCTAAACATCAACCCCCTCTTTTTTTTCCCATCTCTCTTTGGGTCAGTGACTAAAATCTATTCATAAAATACAGTATTGTGATCAAAATTCTCAAGAGGGCATCAAAAAGAAGAAAATTTTGTGAGCTATAAAGCATTTTTTGTATTCGCCTTCTATTCTCTCAATTATCAAAGGATACAATTTGCGCACCAAACAAAGGGGCTGTATCCCAATAGGTTCATGTCTGTTTCTTCCAAGTTCCAAGTGGTAATGCTTGGATGGCTTGCGCAAGCACTCTGCCTCAGCCTGGTTCGTGTGAGTTTGTAACAAGTCTTCTATATTTTTTATGACATGTCAGGGACTCCTGATTGCAAATCTTGGTGACAATTCAACAGAACAATCTCCTTTGCTGCAATAAGATTTCAAATTAACTCAGCTTTTCCTTGCAAAAAAAAGGAAAAAAAGGATGCAAGTTTTGGGTGATCAAAAAGATGTTTAAACCTTGGAGGACCATATTGAATAATGATGTATCATTGGAAAATTAAAAAAGGAATCATAGTAGTCCGAATGAAGTCAAACAACAACGTAGGTGACTGTCCATTCGAAGACACCTCAACAATTGTTATAAATCTTTAAGTAAGCCGCATCATATTTTATATATACATAGAGAGAGAGATGGTTAACCCCTTCCTCACCCTCCTCCCCATTGTAACTTCAAGATGACGAAGTTTACTTCTACCAACTCTTCCATAGAAAGTACTCTCTCCGGTCTTAAATATCAAAGCCAAAAACAAGTTTACTTATGTCCTACTATATAAGATTTCAATTTACTTTGTCTCTGAAATTTATAATTTTTCCCAAACTATCCCTTTTGAGTGCACAGTAAGGGAGTTTTCATCAAAAGGTGGTTTCAAAGCAAATAATGATTAGAGGGTGGTTTAGGAAAATCAACATATTATTTACAAATAACTAATTTGACTAATTTCCTTAATCTCTATAAATTAGTTATCTAGCCCTTATATTACAGACAGAAAGGAGTATAGCATTGTTCTCTCGATTGAAATGGGATCATACTGGAATGAAGTGAATTTCATGCTAGAAGCAACTTACTCGACACTTTGATTCCTGCAAGTTATCCAGCAACTCAGAAATCTCAAGCTGCTTCATCATTGTAGCTTGTAGCACCTGTGTTAACAGCAAACATACATATATTGAAGCTATCACTACCAGCAGAAAAATACTAAGTTATGGGCCACGGAAGAAATTAGAGGCATACCCTCTTCGTCTTTTCAAGGTCAAACTCAACCGATTTAATCCTATCTAAGGATTCCATTAGCATTTCCTCCTTCTCCAGAGGCATAGCAGTAGGTTTGTTGCTAAGTTCCTCAAATGCTTTTTCTAGTTTCTGAAGACGTTGTTCATACTGTTCATGAGGAAAACTACAATCCCTTTCATCAACTGCTCCAACTGCTGGTGATGGGTTATTTGTGTCAAGTTCAACAGGATCGGGTGGGGAATCATTGATCTGAGATCTCCAAACTTCAAACTTTAGACCACAGAAGTACGCAACAAGCTTATCCAGGAAAGATAACATAACTCTTGCAACATAAAAGAAATCCCTTCTCTCCATTTTCTCCTTAAAAATGCTGAGCCAATGCCTGAGTAAAATGCCTGAAATAGTGTGTGATGCTGTGTAAGTTCCAAAAAGAAAGACGATGATGAATACATGCCAGTTATATTGTTAGACTTAACATAAATAGTACCAAGCCAAACAAACTATAATAATACATAAACTTAATTCCAATTTTTCAAGCTGAAAGTTAGAAATAAGCCATATTTACGATGTATATTCTACTATGCATTGGTTAAAGAAAATAAAACTGGTCAAATTTTACTTAAACAGCACCTTCTGAATTTCCCCTGCTAGCAATAGTCCTCGTATCAGCATTTTGAAGAGGCTGATCCTCAGTATGGCAACAATTATAACTTTTGACCACTTTCTCCACAGCTGGAATGCTATCATCACAACTATAGTAGCCCTTGGATTCTAATACCCTGACCTGCAGAGAGACAGATTTTTTCATCAATACATAACAAAGAAATGCACTCAATAATATGTAGAGACAGGATCATCATATGAATCTCATCTAACTGCATCAAAACTCACTTCTTCATGGACCGGGTCTAAACGAGAATAAGTAGAACTCCTCTGTCCCAAGGGAGAACTGGGATCATCAATATCAGAACCTGATTCAGCTGTTGACGTATCACTAAATCTTCCCTGAGAAATGAGGAAAGGCAGAAATTTAAACCAAATATGTAATAACTAGAAAAAACACACTAACATTCTAATATTCTTCTGTCAAGAAGACTGAGACTCACCTTCAATGGGCGTAACTGAATGCGAGGGCCAAAATTCTGCTGGTCACTGGATACTCTTGTGATTTGTCTCACAAATGTTCCCTCCGAATTATGTACCAGCTACAATCAGAATATCCACATTGATTACCAAATAATACTTTGACAAAATAATTTTCAGCCTAGAACAAATCTACCAGTTTCCACTCTAGTATAGGAGTAGCATATATAATACTCCTCCGGTCCTTAATATAAGACAAATATGAGAAGTTGATCTTGGTTCTAAATATAAGACATATTATTTATATTTGTTAATGTTTTCCTAATTTACTCTTATTGATACTCCCTCAATTATAATCAAAGAAGAGAGAAGGAGAGAATTAAGGGAGATAACTAGGGTGTTTTAGAAAATACATATCATATTAACTAACTTCCTTAATCTAATCAAATTAGGTAAATATGTCTTATATTAAGGACCGGAGGAGCATATCAAGAACAGAATACCTTCATGATATCAGGATCGTTCCATGGACCCTTGTTGGACCTAAGACATCCACCGTCTACAGGACATGTACATGATCCTCCCAAAAAGTCTGGTAGTTGGCTGAAAATAAGCATTTACAAAATAATAAATATTCAATAATAAAAATTGAAATTACAACACACCCTGATGGAGGCACATATGCTTACCTAGAGTCAATGACCTCAAGTAGTTTATATGAATATTTGGGTTCAAGAACCTGTAAATTTGTGAGATGGATAACATTACAACAGAACTACAAGCAAAAGGCATGAAAGAAAGCTGATAGTTAAATTTTCACCTGTATCTTTGCTATAGTTTTGGCATCAAGAAACTTTTGAGCAGCAGGCCAAAGCATTTTTTTGAAGCCAGTGCCAGCATTGACAATATACATCCGATGTAAAGTCTATTTAAGAAAAAAGTTTATATAAACAGGAAGCAAAGCATTGAAAACCAACTAATTAGAAAAGTTAAAGAGATAGAGACCTCAGGATAGTAACAGTTATCTATTTTTGACAGAGTGGCCAAGAGATTAGCAGCAGTAGGTGAGAAGTTTTTCATTCCCTGCAGCACAAAATAATAAAGTAGTTCAATGCAAGTATGAATTATAAAGCATAGAACGAACAAATAACGGAAATATATAACATTTCATTCCTGCAACATATAAATTTGATGAAGTTAGTTTAGTTCAGTGCAACATACCAAGCCCTGTACGTCCAATATTGTTGTTGTCGAACAAATCCGTCTCTTTGCTGCAATGGAACATGCAGGGAATTTCTCCTGCAGAGTCCTCTCAAACTCTTGGACATGATATTTCACATACCGATCAATTGTAGTTATGCGCATGAGGCGGCTTGGATGAGCTTTCCCAAGTCTCTCAATGTAAACCGGCCTACCTTCCTTATCAATTCCATGATAACCTTGTGGATAATACTGCAATACTTCTTCAAGCTCTTCAAATTCAAAATCCTTCAAAGATCACTATGGCATTAGACACAAACACAAACTGAATCAAGTGTATTTTAACATAAAAAGCATGCTGATGCTATAATAAAAAAATATAAAGCAATATAATTTGCCATTTGAATCCCGTCATTAAATGAAAAAAATCAATGAATTCAATTTATATTTCAAATGTAAGCTTGGTTAGGGTGAAAATATATGTTTTACTTCTGTTACGCTGAAAAATCCTATGGTCTAAGAATATGCCTCGAGTCTCGAGAATGCTCAATAAATTATTATTCTTACCTCAGGGATGGAATCTGCTCCATATTCTTTTCTCCATGTAAGCATTTCTTCCCACATCTGGATAGTCTTCTCAATGCTAAAATCCCTAGCTTTCAGAAATCTGCATGGAAAATACGGAGGGTTGGTGAGTATGCAAGAGTAAAAGGCACATTTCTCTGACATTTAAAATGCTTAAACCAAGGCAAAAGAACCAAATAGAAAATAAAAGAAAGAAATAAGGCTATGAAACTGTCTTGGCCCATTGGAGTTGCAGTAGTAGCAAAGAAAGAATAGGTCAGTGAGTGAGAGTAAAAAAGGAGCGGTTCATGTGAATGAGGAAAAAAAACTTGGCATTAAAAATGCAGACCTCATTCACCCAAAAAACAGACGAAAAAGAAAAAAGAAATGCGCCCATAAACAAGGAGGAAAAAGTTGAGAAACGGTTGTCTATTTACTTGAATACTAGGAATGATTGAAAGACCAGACCTTAACAATGTATGATAGTCATCATGCCTACCAGGCAATGATCCTCTCTCACACAGTTTTTGACGCAATTCGAGGACAGCAGTCTCCTCTTGTGCATCTCGCACATCCTCAATGGAAACGGATGGAACCCTGTAGTCGATTTTTTTTTTCCCTCTTTTCTTAAGAGAATGAGTGAACTTCGATGAAGCATTTATTGCTTTCTTTTTTAGTGTTCCAATTTTGGACCGCCGCCTTTCATCCTCCGAGTACTCAAAATCCCACCTCCTCTCTCTAATTTCATCATGAATACCAATCCCTTCAATGCCTTCGACAACACATCATAAGAAAAAGCAGTCAGATATTAGCTTTGTTAGCCCAAAAAAAATATTCACCATTAGCTTGGTTATTTGCACCAATAAATAGTGCATATTAAGACTCTTGAAAAGCATAAAACACTGACTGATAGTTATAGCAAGCATACCTGACATTCTAGTCTAGTAGACAAAGACTATAGTCGATCCTACTCGTTAAAACGAAGAGGCGAGCTCACAGCAGAGTCAGGCTGTACATAGTAACATACTGCTCCAGCCTCCAGACCGCCATAAATTTACGCAGGAAGAAGTTAGGAGTCAAGTTTAGGAAAGTATGCGCATTTATTAGATCTGGCCCAAAAAAAAAAGTGTATTTAGTGGAGAGGTTAGAGGTATACATCTCTGCACGAATTACGATCTGTAGATGCATGAATCCCTGAAGAAGTAATTAATACATTTGTTCTTACCAAAGATAGGACAACAATGGAAGCCCTTCGAAGCCAAAGAAGCTATTATAGAGCGCCGTCAGCTACCCCTGCAACAACAACAAATGGTATTTAGTCGGCAAGAACAATAAAACAGCGCAAGCATCTAGCGGAAGCAAAACATAATAATACTTGTTCATACTAATTTAAGCAAACTTGTAGAACTGATTACCTAGCTCATTTGATAGTTTTTCCCTCAAAAATCTTGAGAAAAAAATAAATAAAATTGAGAAAGCGGAATAAACGAAACCATTAAAAAAAACGGCATAGGTATAACAGAACAGATAAAATCGACATTTTTGTTCCATCCGAGCTAAAACTGTAGCGAATCAGATTCACACCACCGCGTTTGCACCAATCACAATTAGGTTGCGGTTTGTTGCTTCTTATCAAGAACAACTGAACAAACCAGCTCCTAATTCTTCTGGAGATACAAGAGGAAAGAAACAAAAAGTAAAGATAGATGGAAGAAACAAAAAGCAGCATATATTTGTTAAGTGTGAAACTTCACGAAGAAAGTAAAATCGTCGCGAATTAGAAAACGGAACCGAAGCAAGAACCTACCGAAACCGGAAGCCGCATTGAACCGAACAATGCCGATACGGAAAGCACGGATAAAAAACAAAAGAGAAACCTCCACTACCACGAGACACTTGTTAAAAAAAACAAATCCATGAAAAAGAAAAAGCAAAAACAAAAACAGAAGTGGAAGCAGGGGAGGACACCGACAGAGAAGAAGAAGAGGAAGCAGTGGTAGAATTGAAGAGAGAGAAAGACGGAGACATACCTGAGTGCAATCTGGAGCAGGAGAGAGAGGCAGGGATTACAGAGTAGATTGGGAAGGTGAAGCTCAAAGAACGAGAGAGAGAGAGAGAGAGAGAGAGAGAGATTGTCGAGGTGGAATGGAAGAAGCAAAATGGGGGAAAGCAGAAAAATGAAGATGTCTTGCTTCCTTTCGCTCTCTCTTCGGGACGCTTTTCTACGTTACTTTTCTTTGCTTAGAGTGTTCTCGGTTACTTTAAATATGTAATAAATTAAGGGATTTTAAATTTAAAAAAATTAATATATGTATATATATTAATTAATTAATTAAATAAGTTAAATTTTAAACGGTATTGATACAATAATTTGTCTTTTTATAATTGTTCTTAAGCTGCTCAATTATACAAAAATCCATTTAAACTTTGAATTATGTAAATAATTATTTTAACATTTAAAACTTAATAAAAAATTATTCTAAACTTTTAAGCTTGTATGAGTAACTTCAAATCATCAATTATATACCATTTACACTGTTTTTGTATACTTATAACATCCATAAATTATTTCTATAACTTCCTTAAACTTTAAAGTATATATGCAAATGGATAATTAAAAAAATTAACGATGGTTGAGGGTCTTGTGTATGATTTACCCAATTTTTTTTATGAACTCGCCTAATTTTTTTAAAAAAATAATAAATTAGGTTCGGCCACCCATGAAATGTGTGACGCTGCCTTTTCTTTTTGCAATAGATTTTATTGTCCATCTCTCTCTCTCTCTCTCTCTCAAGTGTCATATGAAGAGTATAAATTTTTCATAACTTCATTAATTGTTTTTTGTGCTTTTTGTGGTTCAGTCCTTGGGTTCATCCAAATCCAATATTAAGATTTTTAATTTTAAAAATCACCCAATAAAACAAAAGAAAAGGAATTAATTTTAATTTCCCCAATAACTAGCTTTAATTCCCAACCATTTCTTTACTACTTTGTTTTGCCTTTTATTGTGAATGGATGCAGTACATATTCTAGATCAAGATTCCTTATTCGTTATTGATTTTAAATCCTTCACCCTTTTTTTTTCTCTTGCCTTCACATCCTTCATATTTTATTTGAATGCTTTAGATTTTATTTTTAAATTATATTCCTCTTGTCCAAACTATATGGCAAAGTTAAGCGATTTGCAGGAGGAATAATTAAGAATTGTTTCGGTTCTATATTTTATTTTTAAAATCAATATAAATATTAAAATTCTGTACTAAAAATAAATAAATCAATATTCAAATTTGATAAAAAAAAAATAGACCGACTTAATTAAATATGGACGATTGGACGATGAACACAGATAAGCATTGTTTTAAATTTTGTGTTAGAAAATTATTTTTTATTTTTATTTTTCTCATTTAAAAAAAATATATAAACCGGCTAAATATAGTATAGATTGTTGAACGGTTAACACCGAACACAGATAAGCATCAAATCTTGTATATCTGACATTATGATTTATGATTACGAGCATCAGAAATTATCTTTCATATCAATCCTTTATAGATAAGGTGTTTTATTTTATTCGTATGTTTCATAATTAAAAAAAATTATCTTTTCAATCTAATCCCTAACATTGATCAAAAAAAAAAAAATCTAATCCCTAACATATAGAAAATTTTCAGTGTGATCCCTAATAATAAAATCATTATTAATAATTCCATTTTCAATTAAAAAATTCATATTAAAATTATTACTATTAATAATATTGGTTTTTTAGACAGATTAAATAAAAAACATATTTTCGGAAGGATTAAATTGCAAAGTATTTCGTTTAAAAGGTAAAGGTTTTTCTCAATAGCTTATTAAAAAAGTAAATCAAAAATAAATTACAGCCTTACAAGGTTACATCACTCCAAATATGGAATTGGATCGGACGAAGACTTGGACAATTATTAAATTTGGTTTAATTTGTTGGTATTCTAATTCGTTTACCCAAGTTGATTATAATTTCGTTTGTTTATGCCTTTAGACTATAGAGTGCTACATTATATAATTATTTAATTGACCTAGTAAAGTTATATTGTGCTGATTTTTCACCTTTTAGCTGTTTGGGGTATCCGTTGCTTTATGCCATCTTACTTTTTCAATGTCTGTTCATTTCAATTCAGATCCATTTCCCAACACCACACAACAACACTTTGATTTCACACTCTAAAGTTTAAATTTGTAATTTTTCAAGAATTTTCGTAAAACAGTTAATACTCACTTGTATCTTTGGGTTAATATAATTTTTAATTTTTGAAGTTGGATTCATTTTGGTTTTGGTATCTTAAATTTGAAATTGGTGATATTAGTCTCTGAAGTTTGACCCGATTTTAGTTTTAATTTCTCAAGTTTGAAATCGATGGTTTCGGCCCCTGAAGTTTGACTCGATTTTGGTTTTAATCCCTCAAATTTAAAAAAGACTTGGGGACCCAGTTATGAAACCTAGACCGGACTGGAAAAAAATAAAGTCTTTTTCAAAATTGAGAAACCAAAACTAAAATCGGGTTAAATTTTAGGTACCAAAACCATCGATTTCAAACTTGAAGAACCAAAATAAAAATCGGATCAAACTTTAAGGACCGATTTCAAACTTGAGGGGAAAAACCAAAATCAATTCAAACTTTAGGGACCAAAAGTTATATTAACCCTATATCTTTTTATAATATACAAATAATTAAATTTTGTAAATAAAAATCAGTTAAAAATAATAAATATGTAAAAAAACATAACTTATGTTTTAAAAATGCCCTTATTTATAAAGAGAATAAGTGCGAGGGAAACTGAAAAAATAATTAAGTAACGCAAACTAACCAATAGTTAAAGGAGGAAAAAAAATTTTAAATGAAATTAAGAATTAGTGACAGGTTGTTAGTGTCTACAGGTCACCACTATAAAAATTCTTTTATATATAAATAGGGGGGAGTAGTTATATGCCAAAGTTATTAGCTCCGAAATTTAATAGTAATTTGTAAAAAAAAATTAAGTAATTTAATAACTCCTAACCATGTTAAAAAAATTTTTATACGGGGTGATATATTTTTATATTTTAAAAAATTCGGAGAAATTCACTTATTAGGTACTACCTCATGTCCTAATTATAAGATAAAGTTGACTTTTTTTGGAGAAATTAATGATCCTAAATAAGTTACTTAATCATATCATATGTTATATATCCTTATATTATATATTAATTTATTAGTCAAACTAATTAGTTTGAAGAAAAAAATATAAATATAAATATTCTAAAGTAATTTAATTAGCTTCCTTAATTTCTCTAAAAAAATCAACTATGTCTTATAATTAGGATCAGAGGAAGTATTTTATTAGTGAGAATGAGTTAAGTCAAAGTAGGGTCCAAGTAATTATTGCGGGCCTCAGAAGGTTGGAACAACAAAATCACTAATTAAATTACAACAATCTATAACCAGTTGATCCTAACATTTAGTGAGGGAAAAAAATTATCATTTTGACTAAAAGAATGGCTTTTGTTTTCCTTCTTCCTTTATTGCAAGCATGAAGTCACTTAGGATCTCATAGTGGCCTTGACAAAATGTGAAAAATAATATTCACACGAAAAGTGTAATTTTCATAGCCCATCCCCACACACAAATTCTGTAGGTAAATTATTGGTATTTTATAAACACCTCTTCAAGTATTCTTTAGCCGTCATATTTATCTTAATCTATAATTTAAAGGAAGACTACAAATTTTAAAAAATGTAATGGATGGATGTCTGAATATAACTTAGTTTATATGTTCACAAAAAATTAATTTATTTGTCTGACTGTATGAGTTTCAAATATTTTATATATATATATATATATATATATATATTAATTTGAATAGAAATGAAGGAAAATTGGTCCCCTCTGTTTGTTTGGTTGGCTTGGAATTGTGACAGGAGAGGAAGTGACAGAAAGGAAGGAAGGCCGAAGAAAACTACAGGAGAGGCAGAAAAAGTTAAAAAAGCAAGCAAAAAAAAAAAAAAGGTGAATTTGCAGAGTCCCCATGCCATGAAAGCTCTCTTTCACTCACATTCCCTTCATATTATATGCCATATCATTAATTAATTATATATAATTTTCATCACTATATTTAATTTTAGCCATATATATCCGAATTCTGTTACGATAAATCCATTCACTAAATGCCAATCCCTGCTCTGATCGGAGTCTGACCACTTTTTAGTTTCAGTTTCAACTAACACCCCCCCGAAAGAATTCAACCGAATATTGTATCTGCAGTTCAATAGAATTACAGCCCCCTGCCAGCAATTAAGAAAAATCATTACCCCAATTTTTAATTATTTTTAAATGCTATCATAGTTGTGTGTGTTATTTCGCAAGTTTGAGGGTTCACATCTTGTTGAGGGATAGAAAACCATGTTCAGAGGGAAGAGTTACTTCGACGATCAAAATATGTTTGGTTTTATAAGTTTATGCTGAGTTTTAGTTTAATGTCTTAAATTTATAAAGTAAATTTGTAATTTATTAATGTTAATAGAGTTAATCTTATTAATCATAACATTTCAATGTTTCACTTTTGATATTGCCTGCTTTGAGGTCACATTACCCTTTATAGTTTTAAGGGTAAAGGTGCATCCAGCACCCTAATCTATTTTTGGAGGTGCAATCAGCACCTTAAAGTATTTAAGGGTGCAATCAGTACTCTAAACTATTTTTTGGGGTGCAATCAGCATCCTAAAGTATTTAATGGTGCAATCAGCACCCTAAACTATTTTTGGAGGTGCAATCAGTACCCTAATGTATCAAAAATGGAACAATTACTTCCTTTCACTAACAGAATACTAATTCCGTTTGCTAAAGTTTAAATTTTTGGAGGTGCAATTGCTCTATTTTTACTACATTAGAGGCAAAATTGCAGCCTTAAATACTGAAAGAAATAGCGTGTTAGCAAATGGAGTTAGTATTCTGTTAGTGAAAGGGTGTAATTGTTCCATTTATAATACATTAGGGTACTGATTGCATCTCCAAAAATAGTTTAGGGTGCTGATTGCACCCTTAAATACTCTAGGGTGCTTATTGCACCCCAAAAAATAGTTTAGGGTGCTGATTGCACCCTTAAATACTTTAGGGTGCTGATTGCACTTCCAAAAATAGTTCGGGGTGCTGGGTGCACCTTTACCCTAGTTTTAAAATGTGTCGAGAAGTTATATTAGGACTTTTATAAGATGTTTTTTTATTCCCCTTCCCAGCTGATGTGGAACTTCGCACTAAGATAAAAACAATTAATTTAACAAAAATTTCTTGCTAAATATAATGACAAATGTGGCAAGAATGTGCAACATATCAATTAACTTTATTCTCAAAAACTTATATTGCCCAGTTCATAAGAAAATTGGTCGTTTTGAATCCATTAATTAATAAAGATAATTTATTATTGATTATTTTATAATTTCTTTTTATAACATCTCTTCATAATTCACTAATTACATAATCATATTTCATTCAAGCGGCATATCCTTTAATTTTAGGATATTTAATTTATTTCTATCTTTAACTATGTACATTACTTTCTTTATGTGATTTTTCTTTAGGTAGGGGGAGGGGAACAAAATATTCTTCTAATTTTATTATCATTGAATTATATTGATCTCATGCAATACATGGAGAATAAACACTTGTTCCATAAAAACTTGGTATAAATTAGGTTATTTGGAGGAATAATTGTAATATTCTCATATTTAAACTATTCCCTGCATGCCTTTCTCCTTACAAAATTATAACATATTCTATATTTTTAAGGCTATATAATGATTGGAGTAGTAAGGAAGTAAAGTTCCTTTTGTTCTATTGTAAATCACATCACTAAAATTTTCACATAAATGTACAATTATCCATTATTTGGTCTTATTTTTAAGTTGTTTTTAATATGTTTCATTCGAATTAAAAAAATCTTAAATCATATTAATTTTGTTTTAAAATCTAATAATTTTTCAACTTTACACTTTGCCCTTATTTAATACTGTTCACTAAAAGTTAAAAACCAAAAGATCAAAGTTCACACAATAATAAATAAAAGTAGGGAGATTTACACTTAGGTCCCCAAAAAATAAATAAATAAAGAAATGGTCATTGGAGATTGCAAAATGAAAAAATGGTTCCATTAACAATTTTAGGAGTCTGTATTGACAACTCGTTAACAACTCCAAGAATCTGTATTAACAACTCTATGGGACCATTTTTTCATTTTGCAATCTCTAGAGACCATTTTTTTATTTCTCTTCTTCCTTGGGACCTGAATATAATTCTACCATAAAAGTAATATAGTACTTCATCCAACTCATAAGATAAATTACTTTTAGAAGAATGCATGGATCTAAAATATAAGCCACTTAAAAATTAATTAATGTTTATTTTTAACTTTTTCCTACGTAACTAATATTATACTTAAATTTAAATTTTATATTTTTTTCTCATTCAAAACTTAATTCAATATTTATAAAATTAAAAACAATTAATTAAAACATTATTTAATAAGTTAACTTTTATTTCTTAATTCTGATAAATTAATCGAACTTGAGTTATGGTACTGTGGATTGAAGAAAGTAAAAAATTTAACAATTAGAAACATGAATAGGGTAAAAAAAAGTAGAAAAAGAAATAAAAGTGGGAGGAAGGGCAGTAGCAGTTAGTAGGGCTGGGGTCACAATCAAAGTGAGAGGGAATGAATAGAGGGGACAAAGCTATACACATAGGGGGCACACCATAACGCCACAGACATCAGCCACCACAGCATCAGCATCTGGCGGTCACAGATTCTCTGACCTGAGCCCTCATTTGTTACTATCTCTTGTCTTGTAAATATAAAAATTTAGTTAATTTTTTAAAGAATTTAATTAAATTATTTTAAAATATTTATTTTTATTAATTTTTAAAATTAATTTATTTAATTTATAAACTGATATATAATTTAATTATATTTAATATATAATATAATTAAATAATTTATTTAATTTTTAAATATTTTTTCTAAAAAAAATTAACTATATCTCCCACTCTTGCTGTCACTCTCTCTGTCCTAATTCCTTCTTCCTCATTTCTTTAATTATTATTTTTATATGGATTTGACAACTCCTTCCAGCTTGTCCTGTGAATATGAATGGTACCAAGTACATCTTGTGATGTGATTACAAGGTCACATTAATTATACATTATTTATATATAAATTCCTATTATTACATTTATTGTCTAGAAGTATTTAAAGAGGTGAATTCTTATCGTAAATGCAACTCTTTTTTATAATATGTAACATATTTTCAAGTATCATGTAAATACCTTTTATTTTGAATATAGTTAAGGATAAGTTGCTCCTAATTTAACTGAATCCTTAAACCATTTTTACTATGTTTGAACAATAACCTTGAGGAATATTTCCCTCATTTTTCCAATAGATATTTAATACGTTAATAATTATTCCAATTAAGGTGTAAATCTGTTCTAAAAATTTTTGCTGACGAGTAATGTTGCTTTGGAAGTTTTTTCAGGTTCAATGTTAACCCAGAAGTTTCAAACATAGCAATATTGCCTTGTTCATTTAAAAAACTAACGTTAATTATTAAAAAATTAATGTTGATTGTTAACTTTTTTAACAGAAATAAGTAATATTACTTTATTTTAACACTTTTAGGGTAATATTGAACCTAAAAAACTTCTGAGGTAGCATTGTTTTTTAACGAAAACTTCAAAGTTAAATTTGCATCTTAACCTTAATTATTATATCATTTCACTTTTTTTTTTTGTTAGAATATCATTTCTAATTATAAGTTTATAAATACTATCTTCTTATTTACAAGGGTGAAATCACTTTTACTTAGTTTGCACATATAAAAAATAGGGTTAAGGTATTAAAAAAATACATATGCGACTTTTTTAAAAGTGCGTTAAACACCAATGAGGGGCAAAAGTAACTATAAAATTTCAAAATAAGTGCAAAAATATATATTGATCGTTAGCTAACCATTTATTTAAATTTTTTTAAGGGTTATAGGCAATAATACACATGAGATTTTCCTAAAAGTGTGTTCAACACAAATGTTTTTTTAGGAAAAAAAATAATTATGAACTTTTAAAATGTGTGTATAAATACATATCGACCAAAAGGTGACTATTTGTTTGAATTTTTTGACTCAAAACGGTGACACTAAGGAATTAAGAAATAACTTGGAGATAAATATTTATATACTCTAGGATTATCACATATTGTCCAATGAAAATATAACAATTCATATCATTTTAATTTTAGTTGTTGATGACTCATCTAAAAAAATTTAAATTTTATCTTGTTTTTAAGAAAAATATTGCTTGATCATTTTGTTTAAGTTTTTTTAAGTTGTTGATGACTCATCTAAAAAAAATAATTTCCTCTTACACAGTCAACAAATTATTATTCTAAGTTATTTCTTAATCATTCATGTCATCCACAATCAATGTGCGCAAAGGGTTGCCTATGCTCCTACTTAAGTCCATCAGGGTCTCTAAATTCAGGTTCCGAAAAAGCCAATCGGCTTTTGTGTGCTATTTCTTCCACCCTAGTTATTCAAAGCTAGTTTAAATAATATTTTTGCACCTATTTTGGAAGTTTATAGTTACTTTTGCCCTTAAAAGAGCATTTGATGTTAGGCGGTCTTTTGGAAAAATCTCATATACCACTTTGGTCCTATTTATACATCCTTTTTTAACTAAATTTCATATACTAATAAGAGGTAGTTAACTCAATGATTATGGGGTAAATTTCCAACTTTGCCCTCATTTATGAATAGGTATTTTTCAATTCTTTATTCTCTCTCTATCTTTAATAAGGGTAAATTTGTCACAATCTCATTTACTACTCTAAAACTAGACTTATAAATAAAATCAATTTTTTTTTTTGGTAAAAAAGAACTTATGAATAGGACTAGAGCAGTATATTATTACACATTAACCCTAAAAAATAATTAAAATTAGTTTATATTCTTAAAATTATCTTAAAAAAATAATTTAAATAATAAATCCTAATAAAATATTACTTATCCTTTCCAATTTCTCATTTCACGCATGTATGAAAAAAAAATTATCAAAATGACTCATCAAGTTATGAAAATAGGCAAAACCAATTATTAAAATTATCATATGCATTTATGAAAGTTGGGACCATTTAAACTTATAATCTCATGCAGGTATGAAAAAGAAGTTGTCAAAATGACTCATTAAGTTGTGAAAATAGACAAAACTAGTTGTTAAATTACTAAGGATAATATAGTGTCTGTTTGTATTAGCGGTAGAAGCTGCTTTTTTAACGTGATTTACGGTATATGAGTAAGTGCTCATTTGTGATAGCTTATTTTTAGGCAATAAGTGCTTATAATTCGTGATTCACAGTATACGAGATAAGTATGTGAGAGGAGTTTTATCTCGACTTACGTAATAAATGCTTATTGAGCCCCAATAAGCAATACCAAATACACACTAAGTTTGTGAGAGGAGTTTTATCTCGATTTACATGAACAAGCTTTTCCACTGCCACCTCAAATAAGTCCATAGTTATTTCATATTCCCAATTGATTACAAGGGACTTTTTTGATTTGGAAATTTAGATTAAGACTTTTTTTATCATTTTTAGCTCCTTCGGACCGGGCAATGATTTTCCCTTATTATTATTATTATATCCGTGCAAATAAAACATTGAGAAAAAGTATTTATGATGTTAATGACTTAATGTCTTCTTTAAATAATGAAAAAAAAAAAAGGAAATGGCGGAGAATAGTAGTATGTAATGATGACAAGAAGAGAATCAAAGAAGTGAAAAGACGTGGGATTTTATTCCCTGCCAGCACCGCCTCTCCGCCTTTCCCGCTGCCATACAAAACCTCCCTGCCTCTACGCAACCATCATCCGCCGCCGTTCATAGATATATTGCCTAGGTTCTTGTATCTTTTTGCAAACACATATTCAAATAATTTATAATTTTTAAAAATGGTTGAAAAATCTCCCATTAATAAATATTTATTTACAAATTTTTTTAGAATGGCTATTTTAGGTCTAGTTATTATTTTTTGTTTTTGTTTGATTTCTGTGTATTCAGCTCTTTTTTTTAGTAATAGAATACAGTTTAACCCTAAAAAAGTACTCCTTCAATTTTAAATATAAGATAAAATTAATTTTTTTTAGGATATTAAAGAAACTAATTAAATTATTCTGAAATATTTATATTTATCATTTTTTCTCCAAACTATTTTACCTAACATATAAACTGATATATAAACTATGATATGACTAATTAACTTATTTAACTTCCTTAATTTCTCCAAAAAAATCAACTTTATCTTATATTTAAGACAATGAAATACTAAGTTTTTAATCATGATTTATGTTATATGAAATAAGTATATGGAAAGAGTTTTATCAAGATCTATGTGAAATGCTTATATTAATAAGGAACTATAAATAAGTAAATAAAATCCAATTTTATACTCTCTCTTGTCCTAAATATAAGAGAAATTTGATTTTTTTTTTTTTAAAAGGGAAAACTACATTGAGGTCCTAAGTAAGAGGGAAAAAAAAAATTAAAAAAAAATGGTCCTTTCAGATTTCAAAATTATCAACAAGTCCCATTGACAACTTTAGGTGCGCTTCATTAACAAGTTTAGAGGGCGCCGTTAACAAGTTCATGGGACTTTTTGGTAATTTTGACATATGAAGGGGCCATTTTTTTCATGTTTTCTTTTCCTGGGACCTAAATGTAATTTTTTATTTTTAAAAATATTAAGAAATTTAATTAAATTAATTTAAAGTATTTATATTTTTATTGTTTCTTCAGGCTAATTAATTTGACTAATAAACTGATATATAATCTAATAATACATAATATATGATATGATTAAGTAACTTATCTAGCTTTATTAATCTTTTAAAAAAAAGTCAACTCTATCATATATTTATGATCGGAGGGAGTATGTCACTACTCGGTTTGCTTGATTTTAGAAAAATATGTTTCTCTAATCAATGGATAATTGATTTTTCTTAAACCTACTTGTTTAGACAAATGCTGTCATTAATTAAGCTTTCTTTTGGGAAAATGATAAAAAAAAATATCACTTGAACTTCAAAATATTAAATTGATTTTATTGACAATAAGAGTAATGAGATTAACAAAAAGTGTATAGCAATTTACAACTCAGGTTTTTAGAAAATTACTGATTTAGAATTTTGAAGTTCAAGTAGTATTTTTTTGTCTTTTTCCCTTTTCTTTTCTTTTCCTCACATAATTTTTATATTGCATGTGAGAATAGATTTAGGAAATTATTCCAACTACGAGCCAAAAATTGTTTCCAATGGGTATTTAATATGAACTTCTATCTTACTGGCCTAATTCAGTTTGTAGGAATCGTCCAATGAAGAAGAAATTATATTGAAGGATTAGTTATTGGTGTTACATGATAAATTTTTTAGGATTGTTTTTGTTACTATTATAAATAAATTATCTTACTTTTATTATTATAAACTTATAATTAGAATTGTGTTGGGCTTTTACAAGATACTTATTTGATCTTATTTATAAGGCATTTCTAATTTGTTTTAAACAGATTAAGGGAAACTTTAAATTTCATTAACCCTATATTAAAAGTCAACAACTTTTCAACTTACCCTATGTAACTACATACTTTTCAAGAAAAATAACAACCTACATAATAATAAATGAAGACCAAAGTTTCCTATTAATGTAACAAAAAAAATTAATGACATGCCTCATAGAATCAAAAATATACTTTTTACCCTATAAATAAAACCATAAGAGTATTACTCCTATAACAAATGAAATTTAATTATTTTATGGTAAATTTAAATCATATGTATTTTTTATAATATCAAAATTTATTTTAGACATAACACAAGCTTTTAAATAAATTTAAAGAATTATATAAAGTTTTAGACGCGTAGGCTTTTACACCTATTTAAAGCATATATTTCAAATAGGCATTTAAAAAAATAACTTTAAATCTTTTGAAGGCTCAAATCTAAACTTAAGAATAAAAAACTATACACATTAAAAAACTCAGGCTCTTTAAACCCTATTTTTTTGAGAATAAGCGGATTCGGCTCAAGCCTCGGTCACTTCCACACAGAGGCCCTCCGGGGATAGCCTCTTCAATAGTCATATTGGGCTAGTCAATCAACATATAATGATTTGTTTCTTTCCTCGTATAATTGTAGGATACTATTTTTATCTTAATTATAAGGTAAAATTGATTTTTTTTAGAGAAATTAAAGAAGTTAAATAAGTTACTTGATCATATCATATGTTATGTATCTTTAGATTATATATTAATTTATTAGTCAAACTAATTAGTTTGAAGAAAAAAATATAAATATAAATACAATAAAGCAATTTAATTAGCTTTCTTAATTTCTTCAAAAAAACCAATTTTATCTTGTAATTAAGACTGGAGGGATTATTTCCTAATGATGCGTCAATAACCCTTCAGATTAGAATTTCAGATAACCCAACAAATATGGAAGACCAAGAAAAATAACTTGAAAGCAAAAGGAGAATATGATTCTTCTTCTTCTTCTTCTTTTTTCCTGCCTTCGAATATGATTCATACTGATCACTACATATTCTTTATTTCGTATTATGGATCCTCTCGCAACTAAATGTTATTGGCTTAAGTTTTTTAAGGTTTAATTAAATCCTTTCAATTTCTATCTTCTATTTGTCAACTCCTTATCCAACAATTTTTTTTTTCTGTTTGAAATTCAATAAAATTAGCTAAATGTCAATTTTTATTGAAAATTTTAAAAATATTAATTAATTTTAAGGGAAATTTTTCATTAAATTCGTTGACAATAAATTTAACTATAAAATTACAAAATAAAAAATTAACATTCAATATCCCGTGTTAACTTTATTACAGATCATTCATATTTGGGTTAATTTTCCCAAAAAAAAAATTTAAATAGAAATAAAACTCAGGAGGACTTTAATCACCTATCTTAAAAGACACGTAATAATGAAAATAAAGGCCAAAGATGACTTGGAGAAAATAGCTAAATAGACAACATACGTAGAGGATGACTTAATGCAGCCAGAAATTTCCAAATATGTATAAAAAAATTCTGATATAGTTCATCCAAACTTCAGTACACCAAATAATTAAACGCTAATTCAAAAAGCCTGAGCCTAAAAATATTAAAGACACTTTTAAGTTTTAAGATTAATTCAAATTTCACCATGAATTTAATGAATCAAAGTATTAAGTTTTTACTTAATGTAACAAAATTTTATGGAATTTGTGCATTATTCAACAGATAATATTATAAAAATAAGCCTGCAACTTCCTTATTTATAACATACATCTTAATAAGTTTATGTAATTATGTTACACAGTTGAATTCTTATCAAATTACTCTTCATTTTAATTTCTAGGTCCATATATAAATAATTTTTCACCCAAAGTATATGCTTGTCATTTGTTTTCAAAATTAGTTTAACAACACCACCAAATTGAATTTATAGAACTTTTGGTTTGTTTTTTTTTTTTTTGGGGTTATAATTTGAGAATTTGTTTGGTTCCAACCATATAGTGGACAAAATTAAAGACACTAGAATGCAGATGGTGCCTTCGAGAAGACCTTTTCCACGTGTCTTGACACGTGGTAATGTTGTAACGAACACGCATCTCTTAAGGTCATGAAGTTGACACTTGTTGAGCATAATCAAAATAGGAATATATGATAAAACCACGACTTACATGCACCAATACCTACATGGAGTGTGTAAGTGCGTTTCTTTTCCAACCCGACCAATCTGGATTGAACTAAGTCAAATTATAAGAATAACAATATTTTCTAATGGGCATTTAATGTAATTCTATATTTAAAGTTAGAATTTGATACCTAAATTAACAGTGTCTCTTAAGAGCTGAGTTGTGTGGTTGTTACTTGTTAGTCATATATAGTAGGGGTGAGTATGATGCCCCGTAGCCCAATGCGTCCACCCTGACCTTGTAAAAAATTGCCCAACCCAGCCCAAAAAAAAGTTTGGGCAGCTTTGGGCGGGCTAATAACCGGGCAGGGCTAGGCATCAGGTAAGAGGTGCTGCCTTGCCCATTTGGCCCTACCTTGAAAATTATTTTCCTTTATTTAAAATATAAAATTTCATATCAATTAAATATTATTTCATATATATATTTTTATTTAAAATATATATTGTCTATTATATAATATTCTTCTAATCTTCTTTTTTTTTTGCTCTAACCACTAAACACTATTTATAAGTATATTTCTTCATTTCTTCTTTACTTTGTGATGTATTAAATTATAGTTGCCTTTTATTTTCTTTCTAGATGCTTTATCATTTGATCAACTTTTGGGACATTGAATTAATGCAAACTACTTTGACTTTACGGCTTTAATTACAATCATTTTGTTTTCTTATTTATAATGGATTATGGATGTTGTTTAATTTTTAAAGTATGGATATTTGTTAAGACATATGGTATTTTTTAATTTCAAGACTCAAATTGTAAATTTATTTTGAAATATCCCGAGATGTGAAATCATCGAATGTATTTGAAGTTTATATTACTTAGGGCAAAATTAAGACATATTGTATTAGTAACTATAGAAATATTTATGAAATTCACAAGGAATTATTTTTTTCATAAGTGGACAAGATAAGGCGTTATCATTTGGGCAGTGAAGCCCACTCTACCCAGCCCACCCTTACCCAGCCCAAAATGGTTAAGACTTTTAATTGACAAGGCCAGGCATCAGGCTGCAAGATGCAGCCCGTTTATCCTTCAGATAGGGCATCGGGCAGGGATCTCGCCCTGCCCAGCCCACCCCTAATATATAGTGTGCTTTGTTTTTATTAAACATCTATTGTATAATTGTGCTCCGCCATTGTTTTGGATTAACCTTTTTTTTAAAGTGATTTTACGTGAAAAAAATTTTATTTCTGTTTGTAGAAAATACGGTTTAAAACCTAACCTAAACTGGATCTAGTCCTTACATTTTGATTGTAATTTAGTCTATACATCGAAAAGAATTGTATTTGTAAATATGACGTTCCATTATTAGATATCATTAATATTAGGTGCATCCAGACAAATCCCCTTTTAGGAAGGTAATTAAATCCGGACCGGTCACTAAATCGGTTAAGGTACTGGGTTAAGAGTCAGTGGGTCCAACTGAAGTCAAACCGAAGCTAAACTGGTAAGAAAGTAAACTTGAACAATAATATTTTTTAGACTATTTTTAGAATTTGATAATTTTTTAGGATCAAATGATAATATTTTTGAGTAATTATTTTTATATTAGAAAATAGATATCTCAAGCTTTCTATAATGTTCTAATTTATAATTTTTGAAAATATGTAGAATTAGATATGAATTTTTAAAATCAGAAACATCTTAATAAATATTAAACCGGTTGAACCGAACCGGTTAGATAACCGGTTCAATAATTCTGGTGGTCAAACCGATCAATCCAATGTGGTTTTAATCACATTACTTTTCAGGTAAGAATGTTCAAAACAGCACCAAATTGGTCATACCGAATTGAACTAATGAATTACCAAAAACCAACAAAAAAATTAATAGCAACAAGGTCTGATTTGGTCTTAGACATTCCCAAATCGAGAGATTTATTTCATATTTTATTTAAAACTATATCAAATCAACTATCAGTTGGTTTGAATACTCTCACTGGTTCTATTTATAAGAAACATTTTTTTTTATATGATTAGTCTTACATATACGCTACAATTTGACTTTATCTAAAAATGGAACACACGTTTTCCATTTTTATCCTCAAGTAATTACATGCCTCCCTTGCCCCTTTATTCATCAATTCTCTGTCACATCCATCATCTTCATAAATAAGAGTATATTTGAAAAAAAATTACATCTTTTACATATTTATTACTTTTAACTAATATTAACCAACATTTTGATTTGTGTGATTTAATAGTTGTTCCTTATAGAAAATATTGAAGGAAGAAAATAATAAAATTTGATCAGTTCATTAATGATGTCATTTTAAGGATATTTGGTATGACCTTCAGGGTAATTGACCTTTTGCCTGAAAGCCAATTTAATGTGGAATCGATTTTTTCTAGCTTCTCGCCTTTGACTTTTCTTTAGATTGGAACATTCCGAATGCACATTTAAACATATCATTCAAATAATCTTATGTCTAACTAAATATTATATGACCCGGCCTGGAAACCGACGACCTGAGCACTAAATCGGTCTGGGTCAAAAATTTTTTTATTTTTATTTTAAATTTTTCCTTTAGAATTTCATACTATAAGCCTAAAATATTCCATTTCTCACCGGTTTGGTCCCGGTTTAGCTCTGATTTGACTCCGGGCTGACCCACTGACTCTTGACCCAGTACCCTGATCGGTTCATTGACCAGTCCGGGTTTAATTACCTTGGTCTAACTAACTCTTTTATAAAAATATATCTAAACGTAAATCATATCATACTAAGTGACTTTTATCCTAACTTTATTTTGTAAAAGTCACTTTTACCAATTCTAATATAAACAAACCATAAAAAGTTGCCAATGGAGTGAAGCACTTCTTTTAGAGACTTTTCTTATTTGGATTAATATTTACAAAAGTGACTTTTATTTCACTATTTTTTGTAAAATGGAGTTGAGATAAATGTCAATTAGTGCAATGTGATTTGTGTTTGAATATGTTTTTGTAAAAAAGTTAGTTGGAAATAAAACTTATTTAGATGACATCCTTAAAATATAGTTTCAAAAAGTTCAAATCTAAGAAACAAAATTTAAAGGATATAAAACTTATTTAGCAATTGGAAAGTTTAAAAACAGCTTTTTAATCGTGATTTACGGTATACTAGATAAATATGTGAGAGGAGTTGTATCTCGATTTACGTGAAAAACAACTTATAAACAATCTGATCATTAAAACAAACATACCCAGGTAACCCTCAAAACCGTACCAAACTTCGGCTTT
Organism: Inga laurina; assembly: GCA_963855925.1. Classification (NCBI taxonomy): domain Eukaryota; kingdom Viridiplantae; phylum Streptophyta; class Magnoliopsida; order Fabales; family Fabaceae; genus Inga; species Inga laurina. The sequence continues at coordinate 45,362,447 of OY979706.1, read as the reverse complement.
TCAGTTGAAAAAGTTTAGTTTGTTTGCATACACATGCTTAAATCAAATGAAGTCGTCCCATCTAATAAGGGGAGCAGTCATGCATAGAAAACTGTAGAACCTCTACAGTTTATTTAGTAAAGAAACTTTCTTTTGTTCACCAAAACATAAAAAACAGAAACTTTCTTCTGAATAAAAATCTCCATATATGTAGGATTGTTAAAATTAAGCAAAACATTTAAAAACTCAAAACAGTACAATTAAAAAAAAATTAATATCATCATAAAATATAAAAACTTTGACAAGTCATACCATTATTTATATGTTGTGAAAAGTTACGGCTGATTTTTTCCCTTATGCTATACGCCATACTACGACTTGCAGAGGCTTGGGTCTTGATGGGCTTCATAGCATGGGCCTTAAAGTGCTAATTGAATCCTATACTATTAAAAAAAAAAATTTGTATCCCAAAAAATTAAAAAAATTGGGAAAATAAAAGGAAAAAACCTGAAAATTGCAAAATTTTAAATTAGGTATATTCTATAAAATGGGTTACAAATTGCTTAACAAGTATAGTCATTACCTTATCAATTCTAAACATCAAATCTGATTTGAGATTTTTCAATTTTTAAGTTCTTTTTCTATTATTTTCTTAAAAAAAATTGGGATATGAACCAACAACCAAAGTTCAAATATGCGTCATATTCAATGTCTGGATTGCCTCATATCTATACGTAGCAAATAAAAAAAAAGTGGGTTCCTTGAAAATTGTCCAACAAAACATGGCAAGCAAAGAAAAATATGAGATTTTCATGGGAGAGGGGTCTCTCTATTTCCTTTATTGTCCACTTCTCTTCACTTCTTTATTTTCACCGTTAGATTAATTTTTAATGGTTGAGATTCAATATCCTATAAAAATATTATTATAATATTAAATAACAGAAAAATGTATATAAATAGATGTAAATCATTAAATTTTGATATAACTAGTTGATATCTTTGTACTTTTATTAAAGTATTATATATATATATATATATATATATATATATATATATATATATATAAATTATATAAAATATTGAATTTCAACCATTTAGAATCAATCTAACAGTAAAAATAAAAAAATTGAAGAAAGTGGATGGTAAGAGAAATGGAGAGTGGATGGTAAGAGAAATGGAGAGGCCCTCTTCCGATTTTCATTGAATTTTCACCCTACCAAATGGGCCTTTAATGAGGGTAGATATTTTAAGATAAAACTTATTCTTTTTTTTTTTTTTGGGGCCCTTGGTAAGACTTAATATATTCATTCCTTTATTATAAAAAAAAAATCATTTAAATAAATAAGAAAAAATTAAAACTGAAGTGGTTACAAATTTGGGAATTTAGTTTTGTTGAATTAACATTAACATATTTATTACTATCAATGAATAGGAATTTTATATCATTACAAGAACATTAATTAGGCCATATACATACAGTTTCAACTACAACAACTTAAATGCAATTAACCAGATAGTTAACACAACATTGAGTAATATATAAAAGAAAATATTTATATAATAAACTAAAAATTATAAGATATCTATATAATTTTCAAAAAGTTTTCTATCTATTATTTATCTCGTAATAATGTTACATAATCCATCCATACATGCATGCTTCCACTCTCATATCTCCCTGGCCACTCGATCTTCATTATCATACATACAATCACTTGTTCCAAATGTACATTTTACTCTCTACTTCCCTCACTATAGTTTCTTACACTCTTAATTTAAGATCACTTATTATAATAATGTGTACCATACATTTAATTTATTTGAATATCTTGTTACAGCCACACGTTTAAACGCATTTCTCTTGCATATATTGACTTTACTTCACCACTTTCACTATTCATAACATTTCACTTCTATATCTTAATTCAATCTGCCTCACATTAACTCAACAACTTTTCTCTCACACTTACTACCCAATTAGAATACTTTTTCTTCCTTCAACTCCTTACATGTATATTTTTCACATTAAATTCACCATTAGTCAATCGGCTATGCTGAGGTGGCATACCCTAAAAGTTTCTATAGAAGCGTTATGGGTATTGGGAAGTTTTTTGAGGGAGCAATAACACCAAGGACTCACAAATTTTTTTGTAGATTTATTTTGTACTTGAGATGCTGCCATCAATCACCAAATGATCAAATAAAATGAAAAATCAACAAAAATTAAGAACCCATTAATCAAAACTATATATATGAGCAGAGAAACTTATAAACTATAAATTCAAAATCAAAAGAAAAACTAAAAATCCTCAAGTCCAAAAAAACAAACAAAAATTTTGGGTTCATGAAACTAAAAGATGTAATAGAAGAAAACGGAGAAGATAGACAATAATGAAGAGGCGGAAAACTTGAACTCAACCAAAGCAAAGGGAAAATGCATTTATTAGCGTAAAATAGAAGAAATCCATACATAACTATAGAATGCGGGGTAAATAAATAAAAGAACAAGATCACTCCCATCAATTGCGGATATTTCAAGTAACATCATTAAGCAAGAAAACCAGAAACCATAACTAGATAACCGCATCACTTATGGCTGTAGAAGATGAACAGAGAAGGAGCGGATTAAACAAAGAAAATTGAAAGAAAGAGGTTTTAATTTAAAACAATGAGGAGAGGAAAAAAGGATTAATTACTTGGCCTCCCAATCTCATACAATATAATAAATCAGTGGTACGTTTTTCACCCAAAAAAACAGACTATTGGCATATCAAAGGATATGCCCCAAATAACAGGCACATTTGTTGTTCATTCAACATTCTAAATAACTCTAAACAACATCAAATAATATATGGAATGATCTAAAACAAATTAGAAATTTCATTTCACCAAGAATACTTCAACAATGTAAATTTGCAATGCAATAATTTGGATTTAGGATCAAGGTTCTTCAATGTAGTTGTTGTCAACTGATACAAGGCTTTCCACATAATTGTAAATACTATGAATAGGGCGACCATAAGGATAGGGAATAACAAACTTATTTAATTCATTAGACGTGAGATTCATCATATATATAACTTTTCTTCTCCCCTTTTCACTACCTTCTTCAGAATAAGGTTTGCAGAAAATTTCATTCCTCCATATAGTCATTGAATATAACCTAACTGAAAGGGGGTTGCTAGCATATCTTTTAGTCCACCCTATACCCTCATCTAACACCCACAAATCAATCAAATCAGGCGTGTCATCATCATCTTTCCAAATGTCACAAAGTATGGCAAGTTTGTTCTCATAAACAATAAGCTTTTCTTCTGCATCATAGTCTAAATCAGGCTTTGATATCACTGTAAACACTTCCTTTACTATGTCAAATGAAACTATCACCTCAACATTATTTTCACCCTCCTCCATATCATCTTCATCCTCCCCAACCTCAATACTGTGTTCACCTAGCTTTAGTGCTTGTTTGGAAGAGCTTATTTTTGGGCAATAAGTGCTTATAATTCGTGATTCACGGTATACGAGGTAAATATGTGAGAGGAGTTTTTTCTCAGCTTGCGTAATAAGGGCTTATTTCTCAAATTTAAGCTCTTCCAAACCAAAATATGGCTCCATTAGCCGTGACAGTTTCAGAATTAAGTTTCACTCCCTCTAAGTTCCCAATGTCTATTCCCTTCCATGACCCTCTACATATCGAAAACACTTCCACTCGACTAACCCAACCACAAAGCTCATAAATTCTTACTATCTTGTAATCATTAACAATTGGACTGAACCCAAATCCTGTCACACATTTATCAAAAAGGTCAAAACAATCCTTTGTATTTCTAGGAACATGTGTGAATGCTGTAGTCGCAGGATTCCACAATGAAAGCAAAGGAGGAGATTGATTATACTGATAGATTTCAAGACAAAGAAGGCCATTGCAGGAACCAACAATGCTAGCATCCTTCAAGGAACAGATCAAATAATGTGATTTCTGAACTTCATGGACTTGCAATCTGCAATCTAGTAGATGCAAGCATGAGGGAAAAGCAATATTAGTTCCACCACATTCGAAAAGAAGAGAAGGGTTTTGATGACTGGAATGTTCAAGGTGGTCCTTGATGAAAAATGGATTTTTTATGAGATTTTTCCAACGTTTACACACATTGAACTCGGATTAGGGACTCTACAGGAAGTCGTTTAAGAATGTTTTGTATAATTTCTTGAGGTAGATATAGCTTATCGCTATCCATTCCTGTTTGCTTCATGATGCTATACTCGAACGGATTTCTCAGAAGAAGGCCCTTGGAATCAACGAAGCCATAGCCTTTAGGCTTTCAGGAGAAGATAGTTGAGTCGCTAGTTTACGGAACTTCCGTTCCTTTTTCTCGATCCGTGTACAAAACTATTGTTAAATATAGCATATTGTTAAATTATCAAATGAAATTAAAATATAATATTAATTTATAATTTATTTTAACTGATCTTCTTTATTTTTAAAATTATTCTTCAATCAGGACTTCAAAAATTTTAAAATCCTCTCGAATTTGGAAGGAACAGGAGGGCGGATGAGTGAAAAGAATTTGATGGAAATATATAAATGGATAATTTTCTCTTTAAAATATCCTATTTTTTCAGAGAAAAGTTTAAGGAAAAAGGGGAAATTTTATTTAAAAACAACATGAAATACCCGGATTTTAATTTGAGTCACTTAACAAATAATTAATCAGTTCACATAGAGTAAAGTGATATTTTGAAATTGGGTCAAATTACCTCCATGCCCTACGTTATTAAAAAGCAAAATTGAAGCATTCAAATTTTTTACAATACTTTTATTGTGAATATTGTTATTTGATTTTGTAAATATCCATTCAAGACTTGTATATATGGAATTCAACTTGTTAATTTTCCAAACATGGATTGCCGTTGAGTTACAAGATGTTACTCAAGGGTGAAAGTTTTTGGCATCACTTTTCCTGTGAGTACTTACTTATTTAAGTCCTGTGAATATCAAATTCGAATTTGTTATTTTTCAAACATAAATTGTAAGAGATTTCCAAAGTGTTGTTCAAGTGTACAAGTCTTTGCCAAAATTGCCTTGTGACTGCATACTTATTCATGTGTTGTGAATTTCAAATTTAAACTTTTTAATTTCCAAATTCACATTGAGCTACAAATTATTACTAAAGTGTGCAAAGTTTTGGATACAATTTTCCTGTGAAGCTCAACTTGTTAAATTCCCAACCCAGAATTTCATGACCTTAATATTAACTATTTATTCTCTCTCTTATATGACTATCAGATACTATAATTAGATAGGAAATAAAATGGCAACAAATTCAAATTGGTTTCACTTATTTTTGTCCCCTCTCAAACCATATAAAACCAAGACAGTATTACACAAACATCCCAGAGCATCCGTACACCAGCTATATATATATATATATGTTTGTTTAAAGAAAACTAAACAACTTAATATAGGAAAAAGGTCTAATAAACTACCTAAAGCAGTTTCAATATATCAATGACTGAGCATGAAACACAAATAACTAAATTTCAAACATTTCCAATCCCATCCACCAAGCACAAGTGTGAATGACTGAGCAAAACTTGAAAGCAAATTGTGACATCTTGATGAAATCTAACAAATAAAGCTAACAATGGCCACTTACAATGGAAGTTTCCACTTCTAATAATGTAGAAATTTAAAATATCAAAAGATAATGCAAGAGGGGATACACTTGAACTCAACCAAAGCAAAAAAGGAAAATGCAAACATTAGTCAAAAATAGAATAAAGCTAAAAAATGCAGAATGCAGAGTAAACAAATAAAAGAACAAGATAACTCCTATATATCAATTGTGGATATTTCAAGTAGCATCATCAAGGAAGAAAGCCCGAAGCCATAACTAGATATCTCCCATCACTTATGGCTGCAGAAGATGAATATGGAAGGAGCAGTGTAAACAAAGAAAATAAAAAGAAAGAGGTTTTAATTTAAAGCAATGAGGGAGGGGGAAAAAGCATTAATTACTCTTTTGGCCTTCCAATCTCATACAATATAATATATCAGTGGTATGTTTTTCACCCAAACAAACAGACTGCTGGCATATTAAATGACATGTCCCAAACAACAGGTACATTTATTTGCAGCTAAATATCTACATTCAACATTCTAGATAAGTTTGAATAACATCAAACAATATAGGTATATAATGATCTAAGATATTACAGATTCCATTGCAATGTAATAATTTGGATCTAGGATCAAGATTCTTCATTGTGGTTGTTGTCATCTGATACAATACTTTCCACATAATTGAAAATAGTACGAATAGGGCCACCATAGGAATAGCGAGCAACAAATATTGTTAATTCATCAGAGCTAAGATTCATCATATATAGAACATTTCTCCTCCCAATCTCACTATCTTCTTCAAAATAAAGTCTGCAGACAATTTTATTCCGCTAGCAGATGCAAGCACCAGGGAAAAGGAGTATTACCTCCAATTCCACTACATTTCAAAAGAAGACAAGTTTTTTAATGGGAAAGGTAATACTGTTTGAACTTCTAAATCTCAATTTAGTGATTTTCTCTTAAAATGAGTTATTCATTGCTACTCAAATGTAGTTAATACCTATACTCGTGTGGCCAATAAGATTGATTTGAGATTTTGAAGTTTAAATGACACTATTTTCTCATCTTTTTCCCAAAATCAATCTTATGGCATGATTTCAAATTTTTTAAATAAATTCGAATTTGGAAGGAACAGGAGGGCGGAGGAATGAAAAGAATTTGATAAAACTCCTATTTTTTTGAGAGAAAAGTTTAAGATAAAAAAGTAATTTTAGTGTGCAAGTACTTTTCTTGTGGACACCTTTTTTTTTTTGTTTGGACAATTGTGGACACCTATTAAGGTCTAGTGAATATCAAAGCTCAGGAGGCATAATGTATTAGTCCCTCTTTGAATTAGTGGTGGAGAATGAGTTTTTTTTTTTTTTTTTTTGCAGATGGGCTTTTGAAAAAGTCAGATTGTAGATGTGATTTGTGTTTGGATTGATGGTAGAAAAAGTGACTTTTTTTTCTAACCTTAAACATGTTTGTATTAGTGTTTGAAAAACCTGTTTAGATGAGAAATGACTGAAAAAGGTATGAATCGTATTGAATACTACATATATATTAGTTGTATATATTGTGATAATTGGAGTTAAAAAATATTAAAAATTTTGATAAAATAAAAGAAGGTGAAATTATTATTAAAAAAAAGAAAAATACGATTGTAGCTTTAATTTTTTGCGTTTGATGCTTGAAATCCATGTGAAAAGCTTCCAACGGTCACGGCAGATTTTTCTCTCTCTCTTTTTTTTGCATGACTAGTGAGGCGCGATGGTAGCAGTGCAGAAGCTCTCTTTGGCAGCTTCTAAAAAAAGGAGCTTTTTCAAGTGAAGCCCATCACATTGAAAAGCTTTCCCAAACACTTTCTTCCCACCCCAAATGGGCTTTTGGGTTTCAACTGAGCTTTTTTCACCTGCAAACGTGTTCCCAAACAGACCCCTGTACAAGAGCATAAGTGTACTAGAGAGAAAAGGAAATGAAAAGCAATAATTAGTAGGAAAAATAACAGGAAAAAAATTTGAAATTGCAAAAAATATTAGAATGCATAGATTGGGGCCAGATGGAAATTAGAATAAGAAGGATTCATTAGAGGGAACGAGAGTAAATTTGAGACTTCATGAGATCAAGAGAGAATTAGAAGGATTTATCAGAAATCCTTCCTCTGTCGAGCTGTTGTGCTGAGATTAAAGCCTTCATCTACCGCTATAATCCATTCAACCACTGTAAGACGAAAGAAGCAACTGAGTGAAGACAGAGTAATGAGAGGAGAGAGAATATGACAGCAAAATCATTTTACTTGAAATCTCGTTCATGACTTAATTAGAAATTTATTGAATTTATTATTTTAATTTTTATTTTAGGTAGCTTTATATGAGATTTTTTTAAGAAAAAATATGCAAGTCGTACATTTTATAACCCCTCTAATTTTTTTCTACCTATAAGAATCTAGCACAAATTATGTGAGGCATCTTAATTTAAATGATGAAGTGTCTGTGATGTCGTTTTGCCGATCCCAAAAATAGCTTATTTGAGTTTTAAGTACAATAGCTTTATTTTTGTTTGTTTGGCATAATGATATTTATTTGTTTGTTTGGCATAATGATATTTATACTTTCTCCGGTCTTAATTATAAGATAAAGTTGATTTTTTTGGAGAAATTAAAGAAGCCAATTAAATTACTTTAGAGTACTTATATTTATATTTTTTTCTCTAAACTAATTAGTTTAACTAATAAACTAATATATAATATAAGGATACTAAAAATATAAATACTCTAAAGTAATTTAATTGGCTTCCTTAATTTCTCTAAAAAAGTCAACTTTATCTTATAATTAGGATGGAAGGGAGTATCTTATTTCTGAGTAAAAAGTGGCTTATAAGAAAGCTAATCGTGCTTTTTGCTTTCTTCTTTCTCTTACTTTATCTTACCACCCATCATTCCAATGTTGGCCCCTCCGTTCTTTCTCTTGTTTTTCTGGGCAAACAAGCTGTATTTTATAACGTGCAAGTTTAAATTATTTCTTATATATTAAATGGGGATATGATACTAGAATTAGATTTTTGGCTACTTTACGGCTTTATCCTTTACTAATTTTTTAACCACATCTATTTTTAATTCTTATTACTTTTTACTGTAAAGAATTATTTATTTTTCAATTTTCTGTTGAGTGAAAAATTGAAAAATTATTTATTTTAAATTCCCATTATATATAAGTGTATTTTATTGTTTACAATTTTTATTAATACAATAAATATTTTTATTTTTATAATTTTAATTGTAATATGTCCTTAAAATCTGTGTATTATATCATAATATAAACTTGCTTTTCAATATGTGATCATCCAAACAAGTTTTTAAAAGTTAAATTTAAAAAAAAAAAAAAAAACCATTTCTCTCATCGCTAATCTAAATATAAATCACATTATATAATATGACTTTTGCTCAATCTTAAGTTTACAAAAATCAGATTGAAGAAAAGTTACTTTTGTCACCACTATTCTAAACACATCCTTAAATCTTAAGATTAATATAATCTTTGGTTCCTCAATTTTACCCTTATTTTAGTTTTAGTCTCTCAAGTTTTAAACTATAAATTTTATTTCCACAAGTTTCATTTCATTAAAAACATTGGTCTCTATAATCCAATAAAAATAAGGACTATTTTACCCTTAGAAGGATGAAAACCAAAATGAGAATAAATTTGAGAGAGCAAATATTATATTAAATCTAAATCTTATCTGATCTGTTAATTTAATAATCATTTTTATTTTGTAAACTTATAATTAACAATTGAACATTAATTTCTTCTGCATTTCATTTCATTTAAAATAAAAAACCACAGCTTAAAAAAAGCATAACATATGCATCATCTAAATTAGATATTTCTGAGCGCCAAATCAAAGGCTTATTTATTTTTTATACTTAAATTTTGAACTTCATGCTAGAGTAGAGTTAACAAGGGAAAAAACTGTAATTGCATCTAAGCTGAGAACTTAAACCAAATTTCGTAAAGATAAAAACGGTGGCACTAACAAGATTCTCCAGGAATATCCATAGAATAGAAGAGACTACAAGGCAAAACATGCAGAATCATATGTAGCATATATAGACACTATTGTCCATAAACTTCAAGTCAATATAAAATACCTGTTGCTGATTTTGCAAGATTAAGGACCAATTTCAAAATACAAACCATACTAGAGTTTCATATGCTTTTGCTTACATCCACAATTCAACACTATTTATTTACTAAATATATGGGTAGGGATCGCGCAGGATATCTAGCTCACAAATCAATCAGAGAACCTCAGCCCATGGCATATTTCTGGGTCCATGAACGGGCAGTAGCCTCATACTTGGCTCTGTCGGTTTTGTACATATGAGCAATCTCAGGTACCAGAGGGTCATCTGGGTTGGGATCTGTCAGCAGAGAGCATATGGACAGAAGCACCTGCAAAATCCCATTGTTTCAGCTTACAGCAAAATTTTCTACAAACCTCAGTCACAAGTTCTGATAAAATGGCTTAAACTTTGGGACTGAGTTGGATGAGTTAAGAGTTCAGCAATTGAGTTGTAATCGAGTTGAAATTATATTTAGGGAACTAATTGATTAGTTTTCCCAAAAATAAACCGTGATAAAAAATGGCAGAGAGGCATCCCATGTATAACAATGGAAGAAATTCCAAGGGGAAAGTAAAAGAAAAGAGAAGACTATACCTTGGATATTGTGAGGGCAGGGCTCCATTGCTCTTTGAGGATGTCAAGGCAGATACTGCCATTGCTATTGATGTTAGGATGAAAAACCTTTGTGCGAAAGGAAACCTGAAATGTGATTTTGGATGTTATGGAATGTTAAGGAGAATATGAAAAGGATTGTTGGTCACTGTTAGTTAAATAGGTGGTCAGTGATTAATAGCCGTTAGTGAGGAAATAATACCGTTAGGCGGTATTAGTGACAAGGAGCCTATAAATAATTCATAAGGCATCCTGTGTAATTGACTTGTAACTCACATGTGAATAACAGAAGAATGTTCAGAAATTTCCCTGTTTCTCTCTCTTTCTCCCTTCTCTCTCTCATTCTCATTCCAATACCATAACAATGGATGTTACACTAATCATTTCCAACACTAGTAATTAAAATGGCTAAGAACACTAGTGCCCGATTGAAATCATTTTTCCCAATATAAGTATATTGGGAAAAAGTGGCCTACATTGGTCAAATGCTACCCCAGGTCATTGGAAACCTTGATATCCTTTCTCAACATCAATGTTGATAAATAAATTGCCATTAAGCTTGAAATGATAACTAGCTAGATATGAAGTTAGTGACAATACTGAAGCAAATCATTCTAGCAGCCACAACAAGAGTGTTCAAACTATTACTAAACTTTCATGCACGTTTTGTTTAACTGAGGCTTCAGCTCAGAACTTCTAGAATTGTTCAACAATCCTAGTCCATCTTATTGCTTCAGCTGATTTAACAAATAAAGCGAATATTAATTATGCACATAGGACATAGGTTTATTTAAACACAGGTTTTGGATTACCTTGGGTGGTTTGAAGGGATAATCTGGAGGGAAGTGAATTGATACAAGAAACACACCACCCGCAAATGGGCTATCAGAGGGGCCCATAATTGTAGCTTGCCAATGGAACATGTCATCAGAAACTGGCCCTGAACATTGAAAATCAATTACACCACCAAAGTCAAATTTCCTTCAGGTTTTGAAATAGAGTCATCATGGATGTACAGGACATGTTCATGTATGTCGGGTAAATATATTCCAATTAAAGAAACTTGATCATATAAATTGGAGCTAAGTAGGTATTATTATTAACGTATATAAGCATATTAGACGCATGTTATGCGCACAAGTGTACCAACGTAATGCATAATTTATTTGAACATTCCAAGTTCAAAATACAAGCAACTCTATTCCAGTAAAGCATAAACCATAAAGCTTTCATTGCTTGCTCTTTGCATGTAGTGATCTGTCATTCAATTGATATATGCCTAAACCTTATCTTTTGAAGGAAAAACAAGAGACAAAGGAAGATAAGAGCACAAACCAGCGCTGCAAGATGCAGGAGGGTCTTTCTGCAGATCCTTCAATTCCTTGTTAATCCGTTTTGAAGCCATTGGTCAAGGCCTTCACACTGTAAGTAAAACATTTAGTTAAGAAGGAATAAAATGGTCATTGGGGGCATATGGCACACTGATATGTAAAGATAATAAAAAGTTAAAAGTTATTTAGGGGTTGTTAGGAAATTTATCCGTTAGAAAGTTAGTTAGTTAGTTAGTGTAGCCTTAGCTTGATCATTAAGTCACCCTAGCCTAAAAATAAAGGCCTAATCCCTATTGTAAATCAGATTATGAATAAACCAGAAGTATTAGGCACCAGTTGCTCTCTGCCTCTCTTCTTTGCCTCTCACTCTTCTATCTCTCTTAACCTCTTCTCTGTCTTCTTCTTCTTCTACCCCTCTAATCTTGATTCTTTCCCTCTCTTTCTCTCTTTCTTTCTATACAGAATTACAATTCTGTAACAGTGGTATCAGAGCAGTTCTTCCTTGGCTGTCTCTCCCACCCTGTCTGCTTCTTTCACGATTAAAAGTTAAAACCCAGAAAAAGAATCATGCCTCCCCCTTCTTTCCAAGACTCCGATGAAAACCAGATGTGGCTACGGCAAAAATGCAGTGTCAAGGAATTTAATGCTTTCTTTGATGATGCCACGAGTAAATTAGAGCTCCTAGAAAAGTATCTTGTCATCACATATCTTGACATGACATATGTGGCTGGGCTAAAGAGGGAGATAGCAGATTCCGTTCGTTTATTTCACCCAAGAACCATGCATGAAGCCAAGATTCTAGCCCAAATGCAAGAAATCACGATTCAAATGCAAATAGAGAAGGCAAGAAAAGAATTGGAAGATCAAGAAAAAGGTGGGTCATGCTCAACCAACACCCAAGAAGGCCCGGTCGCCCGCACAGCAGCTGACGATGTTCAAGAAGAACACTAAGTTCTTGACCCCCCTATTTCTAAGCAAGAAACCGAGAGTGAAGATGAAGGTTGGACCAAGCGATTAAATCTTCCAAGGCCAACACAACCAGATTTGCATGTGATAGAACTTAGCAATAATGAGAAGACGACTTCGACGGACATTGGACCGGATATGTTGGGCACGATGACCCAAAACAGAGCAGTGAAGAAGAATGTGAATCTCTCATATGGGGTTGATCGGTCTTCTAGCGTCGACTCTGTTGGAGGTTTACACGAGCTTTCACTTGCAATGGACACAAGGGAAGTGACGAAAACGGTGCTTGGAGTAGTTTACTTCGTGCAGGTGAGTTCTTTTCCATCATCGCAGTTGTCCATTGCCAATTCATTGGCTTGTGCGTTTCTGCAAAGCAAGAAAGGTAGTTGCATTTTGAAGAAGAGTGAAAGAAATTGTGTTTGTTTGGAATAGTGATTAGAATCTTCAAAAGCAACTTTTCAATCGTGATTTGCGGTATACGAGGTAAGTATGTGAGGTAAGTATGTGAGAGAATTGTTGTCTCGACTTATGTGCATAAGCACTTTTGGGATCCCCAATTGTGATCCCAAACATGCTTATTGTGTCAAAAGTTAGGGACTGCCTTGAACAAGTTTTTCATGAGCTGGATGCCACATGACTGAGCAAAGTACAGTTTGAAAAGTCAAATTTTCTTTCACAACCGGCCTGCGTTTTTTTGAAAGGGCAGGTGAAGTGTCTTGAATTGTCACACACACAGCTGGTTACCACGTTCAGTAGCAGTCAGAGATATTTCGACAAGGCATGTGGGTTTTTCATACTCAATGGCCAAATGGGCTTTGACAGTAGCAGTAAAGGCAAGGCCCCAAAGTGGTTTCACCCATGGATCAATTTCAAATGGCCTACTTTTGTTCAATTCTGTCCTACACATTGTCTGGTTCGGGTTTGGTTCAAAGGGGAGTTAATCAAGATGCTTCTTGGCTCTGGTTTTCTACAAGGTCCAGTGGATAATAACTGGGGTTCTGCAACAAATGGGAAAAGGCAGCAAGGTGATGCACATGGTGGGACCCTCGGTACCAGCTTTTTCAAAATAGGGAAAGGATCAAGTTAGAGTATTCTACACTAGCAGAAGTTTTTCAGAATTAAGAAGCTTATGTTTTCAATTTGGTTTCACTCTATCAGATTGTATTTTTGAGATCCAATTTTGTATTTTGTTTTACATCCTTGAGGGCAAGGATGTTTTTGGGAGGGAGGTATTGATATGAAAAGAAAATAAAAAGTTCAAAGTTAGTTGGGGGTTGTTAGGAAATATATCCGTTAGAAAGTTAGTTAGTTAGTTTAGCCTTAGCTTGGTCATTAAGTCACTCTAGCCTATAAATCAGGGCCTAATCCCTATTGTAACTCAGATTATGAATAAACCAAAATTATTATGCAGCAGTGGTTGCTCTCTGCCTCTCCTCTTTGCCTCTCATTCTTCTATCTCTTTTAACCTCTTCTCTGTCTTCTTCTTCTTCTACCCCTCTAATCCTGATTCTTTCCCTCTTTCCCTCTCTTTCTCTCTTTCTTTCTATACAAAATTACAATTCTGTAACACACAGTTGATTAAATCATTAAGCATCCGAAAATTTCAGAAGAACACAAGTATTAATGAAAGTCACAATCACGGGAGAAAATCAATACCTGCTCCAGACTTATGGGCTAACATCCACAATTACAAGCTATATTTGCTTAAGGATATGAATATAACAAGAATGCAAATTTTCAGTTAGGTCTGAACAATAAGGTTCTACGCTGCTAGCTATAACTCTTTCTATTCTTCCCCTTAGTTTATTTATTTACAAAATGTTTTGGAGAGTCGTCCAATCGTCAGCACAACAAAACAATGAATAAGATGAAAATACTCCACATTACCATACTCTTTCATAATGCCCCGATTTGATCGCTAATGCACACAGAGGAACTTTCTGTCTATCCTTTTTTTCCAACGGAACTTGCTATCCATCTACCACTACCGACCAGTCAAATGTCTAACATCCGTATGTGTATTAACGTACAAGCAAGTAATCGCTTCTAGCAGTAAAAAGATCAATTTACTCTTTACCCCAAAAAACACAGAGCGAGAATCAATCTTTTAGTAAGGAACAAAATATCAAGCATAATATCTGAAACCAGAGACAGAACAACAACATAAAATTTCACACCTTCCAACACTCAATCTCTTAACAGATAAATTACTCTACCATTTTTTTTTTGGTCAAAAAATTACTCTACCATAAACGGAAACCAAAGGAGAAAAGAGGAGGATGAACAGTAATCGATGCTAGAATCGCAAGAAAGCGAATCCTGAAACGCAAAATTATTACACAGTAAAAGCCAAAATTAAATCGGATTAAGAGAAGAATCAAGGAGAGAGAATCGGAGGAACCTGTGCCTAGGGTTTGAGGGGGTTATGCGTGTTGACGGGGGAGTCGGAAAACGGAGAAGGAAAAGTGGGGACTGGGCAATTACAAGGGGAAGCAGTAAGAGCGTTTACGTGTGGAGAGGGAGGGGACTTAAGAGAGGCGTGAAGTGATATATAGGGGGGGAGAGAGTAAGGCGTGAGGCCGTTTCTAGCTGAATCCTCTTAATTTGTGCTTCGCGGCACTCTCCCCCTGCCACGCGCTGGGATTACCTGGCAAAACAATATTACGCCTAGGGCCCCGTTTGGTGCATGAAAGGTGAGTGTGGAGAAGTGGAAGTGGATTCTATGGCTGTTTGGTCGGTTGGAGCTCACTTCCACATGGAAGTGACTTTCATAAAAAATGATGGAAGTGACTTCCATGCTCCAACCATGAGAATTGGCCACACTTCCCTGGAAGTGAGTTTATTTTCCTATTTTACCCTTTGAACAACACGACCTTCCTGCATTGAGGTTCACTTTCAACTACGACGACAATGATACTCGCAACGGCGACGGCATTCATCCGCAGACTTAGGCAAACTTCAAGCCAACTTCATTGAATACACTCGATGCAGCAGCGCTATCACTGACAATTTCTCTCTGCCACTCGCTCTCTCTCTCTCTCTGATCTGTGTAACAACCCAAATTTTATATTCACCAAATATATTGTAATTATTTGGGAAATTCAATAAAATGGTGAATATTCATGAATTTGGAATTTATGAATTTCATAAATGTTCAATTTCATGGAAATTGGGTAAAAATAATTATGGAATTAATTTGGGTAATTTAAAAAGCCCAATATTAAGGTCCAAAAATGAAGGAATATTAGAGAAAATATTTGGTCCAAAAATAGATGAAAATTGGCCAAAGAAAAAATAAGAGAAGAAATTGGATTAGAAAGATAATGGCAAAATCGTAATTTTGCCAAAATAGCACAAAATAAATTATTTTTTTAATTAATTGAATTTAATTTCAATTAATTAAGGAAAATAAAGGGGGGAATATATTTAGAATATTTTGGTCAATTTAATATAAATTTATGAAAAATTTGAGCAAAAACGCAATTTTGACCAAAATTGAGACTTTACGTGTATACGTAACCGGAACAAGTTGTGTAGCCAATTGAGACCAAAGGGAGGGACCCCTAGATGTCTCCTACATGTTGCAAGAGGAAGAAAATATTGGTTGGGATTAATGAGCTTAGTTACACATACATAGGGTTTATTTACATAAAAGTGATTTTTGAAAGTTTTGGAAATTGTTAAATAATTAAAGTATAATGTTATATATATTATAAAACACATGTGCATCTTCATCCTCAGCTCATTTCTGTCGCACACAGCAGCTGAATGAAGAGTGAGAACATTTGGACTTGTAGAGAGAGAAAGGAGAAGAAAAATCACAAGGTAAGCCGATTTCTCCGACGATTTAGCTCCTAACGCGTGTAACTCCGATCCTAAGCTACTCCTCTTTGTTCTTTAAGGTTTGGAAGCTCAAAATCTGTTGTTGAGCACTTAGGGTTTTCAGCAATATTTGGGAAAAATTTGTGGGAGCTTGAGGTAACTTCCAAACCTTAGTATATTGTCTATTCTGGCTGCTGTAGGCAATTTAATCGGTGAAATTTTGCCGGATTGCCATTAGTTTTAAATTTTGAAAAAGTGTGTGCCTAAGGGTTATGCTGCCCAATTTTAGTTCAAATGGTTGTTATAACTCAATTAGATGGTTAATAAAGTGATTAGGAGTAGAAAGGAACGCGTTTACGGAGCCGAAATCACAAAACATCGATTTTGCCCGGAGGACTCCATAATTTCGGTCAGGGCTAGATCTAGGGGTAGGATTTGGATTTTCAATGATTTGATGATTCCATTGGATTCAGTGGCCAAAAATAGGTGGGGTTACAGTTGGGCATTTTTTCAGAAAAGGCCGAGAAAGCATAATTACGGAAACGCCCCTAAAACCCTAAAGCAGGGCTGCCAAGGGCAATTTCGTAATTTGACATTGAATTTGATAATTTTGAGTCCAAAAATGGATTCATTGGAAAAATGTGCCATCGGGCCGGGTACAGCGGGGCCGGACCGGGGTCCCGGGGGCATTTTGGTAAATTTTTACCATAGGCTAATATAACCACAAGAAACACTATGGAAGAGTCTAAAATGATACTTGGATAGGTTATGACCTATTTCTTGTACATTTAATATTTTAGGATCGAATCGAGAGCCGAAAGTCGACACGATTTACAAGGCACACAGAAAGGGGTCGATAGAACTTCGAGGTAAGGACATTATCCTTCATACATCATGCCATATTTTTATGATTTTGTGGATGCCATTGTTTGTAAATGCGCTTTATTAATCAACATGTTTTGCCCAGAGAGGGTCCATTAGTGCTAGAGGCACTTACACTGGAGTTGGCGGAAGACCAACCGGTGCAGATTAGTGGGGCTAGGCCCTACTCATGTATACATGCATATGATATGTTTATATTGTTCATTAATTGGTGCATACATGGCATATATTATATTTACTTTTCGTATTTTCTATGAACGATAGCATGTTTCTACTGGGATTCTTTAGAATCTCACCCCTTTTTCTAAACCAAACATCTTAGCGGGCGCCAGTGGATCAAAAGGCAAGAATGTAGACCAAGGGAAGTGACTGGCATGTGCCTCGAGGCAAATCAAAGTTCGTGGTTATAGATAGTCTATGTCTAAAATACTTTTGGATATTTTGTAATAGTGGTGTATATTGTCGCATTCTGTATGGTTGGCTTTGGACTGTAAACAAATACTTTTATCAATATATATGTACTCTTCTGTATGCCTATGGAACTTGGTCTCTATTACTCTGTGTATATCAAAATGGAAACGGGTGTTGACAATCTGTCTCTTCCAAGTGCCCAATCTCTAATGGCCGAACCCACAATCCGATTAGGCATCCTGGGCTGTGCTGAAATTGCTCGCAAGCTCTCACACGCCATCACCCTCGCCCCTAACGCCACCCTTTACACCGTCGCCAGCCGCTCCGTTGAAAAAGCCACCGCCTTCGCTTTCGCCAATGGATTCCTGAAGCTCTTCACATGATCTCAACACTTTCACAATCATCGATATGTTTCATTTTTCTATTTATCTCCATCTTTGCATCTTCGATAGGTTGGGGTTGAAGACGATATTGTTAATCTTTGTTTTGGGTTTGATTCTTTTAAGATTAATCGTTCTTAGGTTTATTTTGTGGTTTGGATTCTGGATTCTGGATGAATTTGTAATGGGAGTTCAATCCTAGAGGTGGGACGGTGAAGAAGACGATGAATGAAGGAAGGGTTTTTTTTTGCAGATGGGGCATTTTGGTACTTTGATATTATTAATATATATAAATTAAAAATAATATCATACTTCCATGATCATACCAAACACACTTTAAAACCCACTTCCACCTCCAATTCCACTTCCAGTTCCACTTCTATTTCCACTTCCACTTTCATCAAAAACTCTTCCAAGATACCAAATAGGGCACTAGAGTTGGGAATCAAGGCTGGTCTTTGACGGGTCGGGCTTAAAAAGGCCGACCTTTTTAGACTCGAGGTAAGAAAAATTGATATTTTTCAAGGCCCGACTGACCTTTGGCTTTATTCGAGAATGAACGAGCTTCTAGCCTTCCACCTTCGACTTCGACATAGTGTGAGACGGGGAGGAACAGTCGAACATAACGAGCGCCGAGTCACTGCCGACCGCTGAGTCACCAACCGACGAGCCAGCCAAGGAAGGGACGATTTTGAGGCACAGTGGATGTTGGAAGTTAATCGTAGATTTAGAGCCTAAAGGAAATGAGATTGGGTCTGTGAGAGTGTGAAACCAACTGAGTTATGAGAGTGAGAGTGAAAAGTTGTGGGAAATTTGGCAATTTTAGGGTTAGGGTCTAAGGGAGGAGGGGCACGGCCAGGGGGCAGGGGTAGGGGGCAGGGCAACTAGGTAGCAAGGTAGGGTAAGTAAAAAAAATTTAACAAGCTTAAATAGGCTGAGCCTTTTAAGCCCTTGGCCTTACAGGGTTGGCCCTTTTAGGCCCGATTTTCTTTAGAGCTTTCAATTTATAGGCTCGACCTTTGACTTAAAAAGACTTAAACAGGCCAGCTTGATGGTCTTGGCCCGATATCCCGGCTCTAATTATACCCACTTCGCTCCTTCCTATTTATATTTTCTTAATGGAATTTATTCCAAATATTATTGGGCCTAATTGGGTAATTATTTTAAAAACCTTTTAAAAAAAACACACACACACACACACACACACATTTAACTGAAAGTTTATGTGAATCAGAGCATAGGGTTAATTTGTTTTGGACTGTATATCTGTTAGGAAAAGAAAAGCTCGAACTGCATATCACTATGTAAACAAATGGATTAAAGAGCTATTTTGTCCTAAAGGTTGTCACAAAGGGGCAATTTTGCTCCGAAAGTTTTAAATCTGGAGCAATTTTGCCTAGGCTGTTATCTCAATTAAGTTTGATCATTAGTTGATCAAATATATTGAGCTGACAGTATACATATTGTCTATGTTCTTTTTTGTTGAGATGCAAATTTCTCTCGGAAGTGTTTGCTTAGGAGCAATGCTACCCCAAAAGTTTCCAAATCGTAGCAATATTTACCCTGACAGTTATCTAGGTTAAATTTGACTGTTAGTTGACCAAATATGTTGAGCTATCAACATGAATGACATTGAAGAGAAGAAGTTCATATAAAGGAGGAGCTCACATTTGATAGAGAGTAATGAAGAAAAAGATTCAATCACGAGATGCATAACACACTAAAGAAAATTGCCGATAACAAGGCCATCGAAAACTCTTTGTCACTGTACCCTAATAGCATCGAGAAGGGCAAGTACCCCTTTGATTTTCTCTTCACCACACAATATGTTTTCACCTCTATGATTGTCTTTAATTATTCAGATGGAATGAATTTTAAAAAAAATACTTATTTTTAAATCTAATTTTGAAAAAACATGAAGTGAAGACACGTAAACTTGCCAAATAAGTATATTTGGTCAACTAGTGAGCAAACTTAATCTAAATAACATCCAGGGTGAAATTGATATGACTTAGAAACTTGTAGGACAATATTACTTCTGAGTGAAAATTTTCGGAGTAAATTTGCACCTAAACCCGAAACAAAAATAACGTGGATGACACGTGGATTATCAGCTCAACATATTTGATTAACTAACGGTCAAACTTAACTTGAATAATGATCAGGGCAAAATTACTCCAAATTTGACACTTGTGAGGAAAAATTGCCCTTCAAAAAATTTATAAGGGAAAATTGCCTCTATGAGACAACTTCAGGGGCAAAATAACCCTTTAACAAAAAAAAAAAATATAGATCCTCTACTAACAAAGTAATCATACCAAAGGCAAAATTAAAAAAAAAAAAAAACAAAGTTTTCATATTGAAGAGATTGGAATTCACCATCTTGTGAGTTAGTCGCTAAATCCTTTTCAATTGAACCAATGGGAAAGAGAATCTCTCCACTTTCCTTACCCAACATTTCGCTCAACTTCTTTATATCCACCATTAGATCAATTTTAAACGGTTAGAATTTAACATCTTATAAAAATATTATTATTATATCAAATAACAAAAATACGTATAAATAAATTTAAATTATTAAAATTTGATATAGACATATCACATCTTTATATTTTTATTAAAATACTTTATATTTTTTTAGTTGTTATAGGACATTAAATTTTACTCTTTAAAAGTTGATCTAACGGATAAAATAAAAAAGTGGAGAGAAAAGGAGCCCAAAGAAAATGAAAAATGTCTCTATATGATTAAAAACAGAAAGACGATATAATATTGATTTGGTAGTGGAAAGTACTTTTATATTTGAGAAACTGGTCCAAAAAATATATATATATTTGAGAAATTTTAGAATCAAGAGTCATCTGTATCAAAAAAAAAAAAAAAAGAATAAAGTCATCACCTTTATGGATAATTGTATCTATTATAAGTCAAACTTTTCTTGACTATACTTTTTATGTTTTATGTTGATGTTAAATAAATTATAGATTAAATATAATAGTAATTGTTCCTGTGATTTTGACTTAGTTTTTTAAAAATAAAGTTTTTCTTATATAACTCAACGCTTCTATTATATTTATACAAGGTTTAAAAAGTAAACTAAACTCAGAGTCTCACACTTGGAAAAACTAAAGTGATGAGTTTGTTAATACTGTCTTACAAGGCCCCAACAATAATTTATAAATGGAAGGTTGAAGATTGATTTTGGGTTAAAAGGCTATTTTATACCGGAAGTTGATAAGATTGGGCAATTTTGCCTTGAAAGTTTTTCAGGGTATAATATTATTTCAGAAGTTTTCAAATTATAGTAATTTTGCCCTAGCTGTTATTCTAATTAAGTTTAATTATTAGTTGACCAAATATTTTAAGCTGGTAGTTCACGTGCCATTCACGTCATTTTTATTTTGAGCTTAGGTATAAATTTACTCTAGAAGTTTTTATTCAGAAGTAATGTTACCCTGAAAATTTCCAAATGATAGCAATTTCACTCTGCTTGTTATCTAAATTAAGTTCACCTGTTAGTTGATCAAAGATTCTTATTTGGTCAATCCATGTGTCATCCATTTTAATATTTTTTTCAATGATAGATTTTAAAATAAGTAATTTTTTTAGAAAAAAGCATCACGTCTGATGGATTAGAGACAATCGAAGTGCTACTTACATATCTTGGCATCGATGGGCTACAGAGGCCAAGATTTTTCTATGACTTTGTTCTCTTCAATTTTCTTTTGTGTTATGCATCTTGTAATTTAATATTTTTCTTTGTTACTCTCTGATAAATGTGAGCTCCTCTTTCATATATAACTTCTTCTTCAATGTTATTCACGCTACCAACTCAACATATTCGGTTAACTAATAATCAAACTTAACCTAGATAACTGTCAGGGTAATATTGCTACGATTTGGAAACTTCCGGAGCAGCATTGTTCTTAAGTGATTATAACATCCCCAATTTTATTCCTAATATTTAAGTAAAATTAGGATGCTATTTATTAATTAGCCTGAGATTGAAAATAAATCAAATTCATTGTTTAAAGCCTGAAAATATAGAATTGAGAAAGGAATGAAATATGATTAAAAATTGAAGTGAAAAGTCCCAATATGGATAAATGAGGTCTAATTAAACTTTCATGAGGTATCAAATTATCCTCAAAGAAAATTAAAGGCATTGAATATTTATTGATATTGATTTGAGTTCAATCATATTATTCTTTGGTAATTGAAATTTACGAGGTAATTGTTTGAGTAATGGGAATGGACTCAAAATGGAATTAAATTTTACAGATTTAAAACCAAATCATAATTTTTAGAAGGAGAAAATTATAAAGTTATGAGGAATTAAATAAAAATATTTAGGGTTTTCTTTTAAATAATATATTATAATTATTTCAATATTGTGAAAATGATAAGAGAGTAAAATACTAGCCATATCCTTTAAATTTTAGCAGCGTGTTGAATGTAATAATGTATACGTGTATTAAGTTAAAACTGAAATTGAATAAAAAAGAAACAGAAGAGGAAAGTAAAATAAAAAAACTATATATATATATATATATATATAATATTCAAATTAGTAGTGGGTCACGTGTGTGCACCCACACTATTAATTTAAAGCCAATGACCCTTCTCCTCTCAATTAAACCGCGACACCTCGGGTCCTTTTATTTTTTTTCGGCATTCTTCTTCATTCCTCACGGCCACGAAGCTGTGAGAGCGAGATAGAGGGCCGACTGAATCACAGAGAGAGAGAGAGAGAGAGAGAGAGAGAGAGAGAGAGAGAGAGAGAGAGAGAGGGCTAGTGAGAGGGAGATAATTTGGGTCCTGCTTGATAAATTATTTATCTCCTTTAGTCTTTTTAGTTGCTTCTCTTATTTATAGTCTTGATGGAGAAAAACTCAAGGTTTGATACATATTGAAATTTTGAGGTTTTTAGTTGATTATTTTGTTTTTGATAGAGTTAGTGAGGTTTGAATAAAAGTTGTATGATTTACATTTTTGTTTGAGAGTGTGATTTGAGGAAAACAATTAGGGTTCGATTAAGAAATTTGTAATTTATTATATTGGGGCTTTAGATTCGAATTTTATATTATATTTTACTTTATTGGGGTTTATATTGAAGATTGAATGGATTGATATTTGAGTTTGTGATGAAATTGAATATTGATGAGTTTGGGTAAAACTTTAAATGTTGGAATCTTGGGAGATATGAAGGATTTGAAGAGAAGATATTATTGTTACTTAATTAAGGATTTTAATAATTGAAATAGAATTGAGAAATTATAAGATTGTGAATGGGATCATGATTGAGAAATTGATTTTTGAAACTTTAAAAAACTTTATTGATGCTTGGGAGTATATTAGTTGTTAGGAGGTTATGAATTGAGAAGCTGATTTTAAGTATCTTAAGTGTATGTAAGGTGTTGGATGAATTCCTTGATAGGAAATAGGCTTATTTGAATAAGCGTGCCTAAACGTTTTTCTAGTGGGGGAGAATTTCGATTTTTTTTTTTTTTATAGAAATATGACTCAAATAGAGAAATTGAGATATGGTCAAAAATTGAGAATTTTAAGGATTTGAGTTAAAGTAAATAATTTAAAGATGACATAAAGATTCGAAATAGGGTTTGGTTTTGTGAGTTAGATTTTGAATTGGTATTGATAATGTGATTAATAGAAATGAGATTTTGTAATTAGATTGATTGAGAATGGTCAAAGATGCTAGTTGGGACTTCTAGAGAGATTCTAATTCTCTAAATTGTTTTCGTATGTTAACCACTCAATTAGTTTAAGCACTAAATTGTGGTTTTAATTAATTGTTATAGATTGATTTGTAATTGTGGCTGAACTCGGAGCTTGAATTTTTGTGATAAACTTAGTTTTGGTGAGAGGTAACCACTTTCTACTTGTTATATGTGTTAATATATTGTTTGTGAGTATTTTGTGAAATGATTATGAGAATGAAAATGGTATTTTGACATTGATTAGATATTTCAATGAATACTTTGCAATATTTATTGAGATTGAAAAAATTATCATGATGCTGATGAGTATTTTGATAGAAATTGCTTTATAGAGCCTTATGATTTGAATTGTGAAACATATATATATATATATATATATATTATACACACATCAAGCTAAGAATTGAGATATTATGACATGTATATTAAAATGATTTGAATAGCATTGTATAAATGTGAAAAACTTGAGAAATTCTTGTTGAGCTATTTATTGATAATTATTGTGATGATTGGATTGAGATAAGATTGAGTAGTTTGTTCCACCACGTGATGTAGCCTCCATTAGTGCACGATGATTGACTTTTCTTTGTCCCACTAGTTCAATGAGGGATTGTCCCATAGGTTCAATGAGGGGCTGCAACATCCCACTAGTTCAACAAGAGAAAACGACCCATAGTCTAAACATGTGCTTTATAGATTTTAGACGTTCCTCATCACATGACCGGTGAGCTCTTGAGTGGCAAGTAATATGGATAGTAACTTAGCTCATGAGTCTAATTGGCGAAAATAAGGTGGTTTGGTCGAATTGGTGGGAGACAACTTGGAAATTGTGATATGGAAATTATGATACGGAATTTGTGATACGGAATTTATGATATGGAAATTGTGATACAAAATCTATGATTTAGAAGATTGTGAATTATATCTATAATACTTTGTTATATAAATTGTTTTACTTGGCACCTCACAAGCAAATATTAGCATATGTGATGAGTTGGATAGCTGGTTATTGAGACTTTGGTCTCAGCCCATTACTCTTAATATTTTTCAGGTAATAGTTCTTCTGCTAATTAATTGGGAAAGGCTATAGAGGCTTTATTATTGTAATAATATTTGTATGCTTGTTCCTTTTTATTTATGTGATGAATTGTTGTGTATTGCCACTGTAGGCCTCATATTGCATATTTTAATGTGATATTATATTTTAAATTATATTGTTTTCTACCATATATACATAACTCAAGTGGATATTTGGAAAAAAAATGTTGTTTCAATATTTTGACAATTGAGTTTGATATTGAGCTTGTGCTCAAATGATTATATTTTGGACTTCAAGAAGTCCAAAGCCTAAATGTGTTGATTAATTATGATTTAGTTTGTGAAACGATAAGAAGAGTTTTATGATCCATGATAGATTTTAAATGTTTAATTAAAAGATAGTTGACTTTTAACATTTTATAAACATTTGAAAAAGAATAATACTAAAAAATGAGGTTTATCTCTGGGCTTGTTGTTGAATATTCTATTATGAGCTTTGAGAAGCTCAAGGCCCAATTGTTGATTAGAACGACTTTATAAATGTGTTGATTTAATATAACTTAGAGTACAATTATTTAAAAACTGTTGTTATCTATGATAAATTTTAAATAACTAGTTTTTTCTTCTCCATCATGGATAAATATTTGAACTTAGTTAAATCCTTTATAACCATGACATAGTTTTCAAATGGTTAGTTAAACTCTTTTTCTATCATGGTTAACTTTTGAAAAATGGGTTGTAATCTTTTCTACTATAGTAGACCTTTTGGGTTTAAGTTTTTTCTTTGACGCCATAGTTATTGTAACCCCTTGCCTCGAAAACCGTAATTATGATTCGAAAAGGCGTAATTAAAATGAATTAGAGACCGAAGGATAATTAAACTCATTTCAAACTCCCCTCCATACGGTAGGGTTTTCACAAACTCTTTCAAAATTTCATTCCTATTCTGGTCTCAAATTCAAGTTTCGAATATAATTACCCTGTGTAGTTGAATCTAGAGCCGGGAATTCGGGCCGAACCCGTCGGGCCGGCCCGTTTAGGCCCGAGCCCGTCAAGGGCCGGGCCTATGATTTAGAGGCTGAAAATGGAAACGGGCCTAAAAAGGCCGGCCCGTTTAACCCTTTTTTTTTTTAAATGGGCACAAGGCAATGGGCAACAAGCATTAGTCAGAGGGTAGAGTTAACCTAACCTAACCCTCATATTAGAAATACTCTCACACTAACTTAGACCTCATTTGAAGCTTCTCTTCTTTGATTTTCTTTTTTATTTTTTTGCATGTATACGCCAAAATCCAAATTAGGTGTTATATTATTACTGACATTTGAAGCTTGTAGGCTTGCTTGATTGTGGCTGTGAACTTATTTAATTGGTTATGAACATTAATTATGGTTTGGACATAAGTTTTAATGTTTGTATTCTATTAAACTTGGATAATATTTATGTTTTAAATTAGTGTTGATGATATTTATGTTTTAAATTAGGTATTTTAATCTTTATGAGAATAAGAAATAAAAAAGGAATGGCAAAAAAAAAAAAAAGGAAAAATCATAAACGGGCCTAAAGCCCGTCGGGCCTCCCTTAAACGGGCCGGGCCGCTTCAAATGTGTACGGATTTGAACTCGGGCATAAACGGGCCGGGCCGTTTAGGCCCGAGCCCGTCACGGGCCGGCCCGTTTTCCCAGCACTAGTTGAATCGCATTCATACATATCAGAGTGTACAACAAAAATCCCGGTAACCCCTAGGTTTCATTCATTCACTAAGGGTTTACAATTTCCCATGTAGGGGATTACACAAAATCATTCCACATATATCCTGTAATCCCAAATCAAAATGGATAACAACACCCAAAATCAAAGATCTCTAAGGAGTCCTAACCTCTCTTGATTGTTCGCTTCCCTTTGGAGTCACTTGCCCTGTCTGTAGGTTAGTTCATGGAAAGAATGGGATTTAAAAGAATCTCAGTAGTAACAAGTCACTCATACAATATATAAGCACACAACATGTAAGTAAATCACAAACAGCAACAGCAGCAGCAGCACAAAGATACATGGATTTTACCACAAACGATAGCACTCACGACTGTATACACAATGCGACAGCTCTCGTTGTAATCACAATAACGATAACTTGCGCTGTATAACGATAGCTTGCGCTGTAAACGACAGCTTTCGCTGTATAACGACAGCTATCACCAGCTGTAACCGCAACAGCATCAGAAATCATCATAAAACAATGATATAACACACATACAGTGCATTACACATAGTATAAGAGAAAGAGTCGCTGCCTGGTTCTTTTCGAACGGGCTCTGGCACAGGTCATTCACCATCAGGGCAAATATCGAATCCTACAATTTTAAATGCACCATTTAGGAACTTTCATAATATTTTTGGGGGTTATATGAGTCTATAATGAAAATTTATAAAAATTCCCCAGGGGACCCGGCCCAGCCCGACCGTACCCGGTCTGGCTGCACTTTTTCTGAAATTCTAACCTGAGCTAAACTAACATATTTCTGCCCAAGGAATCAATTTCCGGACTCAGAATTATCAAATTCAATGTTAAATTACAAATTTACCCTTGACAGCCCCACTTTAAGGGTTTTAGGGGCATTTTCGTAATTATGCTTTTTTGGCCTTTTCCGAAAAAGTGACCAACTATAACCCCACCTAATTTTCGCTCCTAAACCCAATGGAATCATCAAACCATTGAAAATCTAACTCTAAGATCCATTTCTAGAGCTGGACAAAATTTATGAGTTCTCCGGGAAAATCGGGGTTCTGCGATTTCGGCTGCGTAAAACACGTTCCTTTCTACTCCTAACCACTTTATTAACTATTCCATTAGGTTATAACTAACATTTAGTACCAATTTGGGCAGCATAATAGCCCCCACAACCCATTTTCCATTTTTATGCACAAAGACAATTCGGCAAAATTTCATCGATTAAATTATCCACAGCAGCCAGAAAAGTCAATATACAAGAATTTGGAAGTTATCTCAAGTTCCCACTAGCTTTTCCTTGACTTGGCTGAACCCTAGTTGTTTCTAACACCAAAAGAGGAGCTTCCAAACCTTAAAGAACATAAAGGAGTAGCTTAGGATCGGAGTTATACGCGTTAGGAACTAGATCGTCGGAGAAATCGGCTTACCTTGCGAGTTCACTTCTCCTTCTCTCTCTAAACTCTCTCAACTATTCTCTCTCTATTTCAGCTGTCATGTGCGTCTGATATGGCTGAAGGAAGGTGAAGGATAATGTTTTATATCATATATTATATGATATTTAATTATTAAATTAATTTTCAACAATTTTGGATTTTTTAGAAATTTTGGCAGATTTCTGCCTAAACTTTGAAAAATCTTAACTAATTCTAGAAAAATAAAAATGGAGTGATTCTAAAGCCTATAAAACCCTTATTGAGTCTAATTTTAAGGAAAAATATAGATTTTTACTAGCTGGAATCACAAAATTCCCAGAATTTTAATCTTTGCCTGCTGTTCCAGAAAATAATCAATTTCGCTATGCAAAATTCAAAAATTCATAACTCTTAACTCACAAATCGAAATGACACAATTTATATGTCCATTTTGAAGTTTGACATGAGAACTTTAAGATTGGAAAGTTTCAGAATTTTTAGACATGTTCCCATTCAAAATATCCATACAAACTGACTACCATGCACAGAATTACACTTAACAGTTTTTCAAATTTTCAACCAATGTGTCCAATGGCTCCAAAATCAACAATCAAGCCTATTCTCACACAATTTTTCACAAGGAAACCATTGGAATCACTAAAATCACCAAATTCCCATCGCACATTCTCCAAAAGTGTTTATTTGACAATAATTATATCAACTTTTGAAGTCATTAGCCCTTAATCACTTTTTAGGATATTACAATTATTATCTGAAGGTTTGACTAAGTGTATGAATAATTAAACCCACAGGAAAGATTTTACAGTGATAACTTCTGAGGTACATTTGCACTTTAACAAAAATGATGTTGATGGCACATGGACTATCAACTTAGCATATTTAGTCAATTAACTATCACACTTAAATGAGATAATGGGTTGGGCGAAAATGCTACAGTTTGGAAACCTCTAGAGCAACATTGCACATCAAAATACTTTTAGGGCAAAATTACCCCATTTTATCAACTTTCAAGACAAAATAGTCTTAACCCTTTGATTTTTTCTAAATGAAAATAATTTATCTTAAAAGAGTTATTTTAATTGGATTTAAAAAAAAACTCTAATATGATTTAACATAAATGAAGGAAATTAATCATATTAAATCCAAGTTGGATGCTACAATTAGGCATTAGTTAGGGGTGCTCATGAGGCCTAAATGCCCACAATACCCACACAAGCCTAGTTAAAACATGCTTAGTCCAGCCCTAAAAAATCAGCCCAAAAACCATTGGGGAATCTTTTAGCCAGGCCGAATACAAGGCAAGGCCGGCCACTGAACAAGGTATGTTGCCCTGCCCAAAGTGCATATATAACCATGTTTAAAATATATATGTTTTATACACACATATATTCATTAGTTGACAAAATCATAACAAGTATTTACTTATCATTCAATTAGAATATAATGAAAAAACATTTTTTTGTATTTTTTTTTCAACAATAAACATATTTTGTATTTACTCAGCAAATATGTATATTTTTCATAAACATATTTAATTAAGAAATTGATAAATTGAGTTCTTGAGAAACAAATAAAGAAAAATTAATTATTTGATCCTTACAATTTCATCGAGTTTTCAACTTAGCTTGTATATCTTAACTTGTTACGACTCAGTCCTTATACTTTGTTTCGTAATCTCCATCCATCCTTATTTTTTGAAAAAATGACTAAGTCTCATACACTCATCATAGGTGGCACTAAAGGTGATTAACAGAGTTAAACATGCTTAGTTGGCTTGCCACATCATGTGTGCTTAATCTTCATCGAGGGGCTTCTCCGCTACATTACCTCTTCACTTTGCCTCCACTTAGGCTTTGTTTGGTTGGAGGTTTTTGGAGGACTTTGTTTGGTTGAAGGTTTTTGGAGGTTAGATGAGGGTAGGGGAGGGTTGAAGAGAATCCGGATTCTCTCCATTGCTGTTCCCATCTCTTGCGCCTCTAATACTCAAAACAGTGACGTTTTGGGTGTAATTGGGAGGGAGGTTTCACTTTTTTATTTTTTTAATAACATTAAAGTCCCTCAGGTATTTTTTTTCAATAGTACCCAATATTCTAAAATATTTTTTTGTCCATTATGTAGCATAAAATAATTTTTTAGGAGCACCTAGTATATGGCACGATGCAACATGAACTATTTTTTCACTGACACTTTGTATCTTAAAGATATTTTTATCACATCCAGAATCCTAAATTATTTTTCTAGTTGCAACAAGAAACCTCTAAAATGTTTTTCTAGTGGAAATTATCACCATAAATTTGACATACTGAGTGTTGGATGGGCCAAAATTTAGTTTAAGATATGGAACGCTAATGAAAAAATAGTTCAAGTTGCATCTTGTCAGATACTACATAATGGACAAAAAAAATATTTTAGAACATTGGGCACTACTGAAAAAAATATTTGAAGAACTTCAATGTTATTAAAAAAAAAAAAGTGGAACCTCCCTCCCAATTACACCCAAAACGTCACCATTTTGAGCATTGGAGGTGTGCAAGGGATGGGAGCAGCAATGGAGAGAATCCGGACTCAAGTTGAAGATAGAAAATATGTGTTTGGTTGGAAAGAGGGCAGGTAAGGGGTGAGAAAATTTTTTGTCATGTAATGGTCACCTTCATTCATTTCTCAACCCTCCAAATTTGAGGTTTTTTTTAAGAGAGAGAAAATTTATGTCTCATTGTGATTAAATTACCCATAATAATTCTTAAATATTCCAAAAGAATACCCTTAACACTAAAAACACTAAAATGACATTTTCCTCACAAAGCATTATTGCAATTTGCAAACACTGTAATATTCGGCTTCATCTTCATCACCTATTACCGAATTATATATAAAAAACGTCGTCGTCGTCATCGGCCCCTCCTATATATATATATATATATATATATATATATATATATATATATATATATATATATATATATATATATATATATATATATATATATATATATATATATATATATATATGATTTGCCTTTTGCTTTTTTAATTACAGAGTTTTCCATTGTAACTAATATAGGTTTATTAAATTTGTTCCATTTCTGTTTTTAATTATGATTGAGTTAGAATTCTATTAATAATTTAAGCAATTATAATTA
The DNA here is from genome assembly GCA_963855925.1 of Inga laurina. NCBI lineage: Eukaryota > Viridiplantae > Streptophyta > Magnoliopsida > Fabales > Fabaceae > Inga > Inga laurina. The sequence continues at coordinate 45,331,261 of OY979706.1, read as the reverse complement.
TTAATAAAAAATTGTAAAAAAAGAAGAAAAATATATAGATAAAGAGAAAAAGATATATTTATCTACTTATAATTAGCTGCCCTCAGCTATCCTTCTAAACCAAATAAGAAACCAAATATCCCTTCCTCTCTTTTTTAACCAAACAAAGTTAATAACCTCCACTAATCTAATTTTAATGAACTTCATATAATCTAATCTCCGTTAATCTAACTTTAATGAACTTCATATAGTATGTGGTTGACATCACTTATTTTTGAGCAATAAGTCTTTATTACGCAAGTCGAAATAAAACTCTTCTCACATACTTACCTCGTATACCGTAAATCACGATTTATAAATACTTATAAGTTAAAAATAAACTATCCTAAACAAACACATAATCTAACCTCCATTGTACCATTCGTGCCCTTAGAAAAAGTGACGTGGTTTTGCATTGAAAAAAATAGAAACTTCGCCGTTCATTTTTATTTCGACTCTTGGCAGTTGATGTTTGTTTGAATCTAGAGAGAATTGGCTTCAGCCCTCATTGATCAGCGTTTTAAAGAAAGTGAACACCTCCCCCTCTCTTGATCGAGTTTATCTAATTGGTTCATAGTATTCATGTGTGTATATACTGTGCAAATGAGGAATCGAAGGAGTGAATTGAAGAAAGGCATGTGGACGTTGGAAGAACCAAATCTTAACGAAAACTGGAAAAAAACAATAGAGAGATATGTATATGCTGAGAAAAAAAGACAGAGCAACCGATAACATTTTCTTTCACCCCACAACCACAAGGATGATTTTGATAGAAAAACCAATAACAAAAAAGTGAAAACCAGCCAACTTCTCCCTTCTTCCTTGACGGCCGCCGATAACCTTTTTTGCGAGGCAAAAGGATAAAAGCGTTGTAGCGCATGAGAGTATAAAAGAAATGTAATTTACACTAGAAAGAAATGTAAGAACCACTTATTGTTTAATGATGCTTGGACTTGTTGATGTCCATTTGTGTCTTGCCTTATTCACCGAGTTCGTGTGATTTAAGCAGTGCTCCGGAATCCGAATCGAACCGGCCAGTCCGGCTCGGAAACCGATGAACCAGTGCCTAAACCAGTTCGGTCCGGTGACTGAACCGGTTCACTTTTAAAAAAAAAAAAAATTGATTTTTTAATATTTTTCTTTAGAATTTCATATTAATAAGTTTAAAATATTCAATTTTTCACCGATTTAGTTCCGGTTTAGCTTCAGTTTGGCCCCGGTCTGACCCACTAACCCTTAATCTAATACCCCGACCGATTCAATACCCGATCCGAGTTTTAATACCTTGAATTTAAGCTTTCCATATAAATATACTCGAACACTACAACTGGCATAAATTCCAAGGGCACACCTATGGCACACTTTTGCTGTCTTACTGTGCATGAGGTTTGGTGCGCAATATTAAAATATAAAGTCAGGGACTACAAGCATATTTCGAACAATAAATAGTTGAACTTTTCCAATCCAAAACTTGTACTTCCATGAACTTGACCATGGCATTCAATGATTATCAAGAAATTGCCATTCTAAAATGAAAATATGGCGTTGTTGCTGCCACTTTCTATTTTGTTTTGCTGTCAGATTCACAATAAGACATGTTCAAAACAGGACATTTTCCTAATACGTTAGACTTTAACACATACACTCAATGAACCTACAACTTGGTATTGCGATTCATACCCGCAGAATACTTAAGCCTTCTATTTTTTTTTTGGTCAGAATACTTAAGCCTTGTATAATTACAAATAGTCCCACAAATAAAATATGGTGAATCTGCATTCTTCTCCTTAAGAATATTATTATCTTCTTCCCTTCCCTTCCATAGCCTTCTTTTGTTCTTCTTTAACCTTCAGTTTACCTTCTATATTCTTCTATAGTATTTGGCATCTCACAGATTTAGAGAATCATCGAGAAGACTAATAAGATTCCTCAATGCACCAGCATAGCATAATATATCTCTCTCAGCAATGGTCTCACAGGTATGAATGGCTATACTTGCACCAAGTCCAGACAGATTCTCATTCTCATTTTCCAAAATAGAAAGAAGAAATTTCATTCTTTTCCTCTGGGTAAAAATCATACTTTGGAGCTAGTTTTGATTGAAAGACCATTGGTAAAGAACTAGCAGTGGCATGGACAACCTGAAACAATGGGGAGAAAGGCAACTTATAGAGAGAGTTATACGCTGGAATATAAGGCAACACTAACACAACTAAGATAATAAGATAAACAAGACATACCTTCATAATAATTCCCTTACACCTTCACTCATGCCCCCTATCTGAATCTAGAACCAAAATATAATAATTAATAATTGTTTTTGATACTCAATTCAAAAATCTTCATTTATCATGTCTTAACACCATATCTGTGCGAATGCTTCTGAGATCTGACTATTCACCTATGAAATTAATAAAACATCAATTAAGTGACCGAAAAGCAACATTTAATCAGCCACGAACCCCAAATCCAGCCCTAGTTTAGGAGTTGCAAAACCCCACCTGTCACTGTTAATTGATAATGTTTAAGCAGTGGGTTCCGGTGGTGCTCTAGTAAATTCCCCAATGTCTCCTGGTAATGACCTATCATTGTAAATGCCCTTATTTATTTTTGCACATTAGCTCATTCACCTTACATGCAAGTCTTGTCAATGACAACAATTATTGTAATTTTCCTTATTAGCCTTATAATTTAGCTTATTTGTATTGTTAATGCACATATGTTCTTGTCAATGCCTTTTTAACATTGTAAATGGCTCAAGTGTTCTTGTATATTCCCTTACTTATTTCGTAAATAGTATGCGTTCTTGAAAAACTCTTGTATTGTAAATGGCTCAAGTGTTGTGATAAATTACCTTATTTTTCTTGTAAATGCCTTATATATCCGGTTAATACTTACTATGTCTTTTGTGAATTTGGTAAGCGTTCAAATTATCAAATAGATTTCAAACCAACCTCCATCACAAACAACAAAAAATCTTCAAGCAGACATAAACTAGGAATCTGAAGCAAATTTTAGGCCAATAAATCTTCGAATCACAGAGTAGTCTTCAAGATTCGGCTAGATCTGCACAAAGTGCAGCACAATAAATCAACTAATGAATGAGGAGTGAAGATTCCGGACGGAAGTATAATTTTAGTAAGAACCCTAAGGCGAGTGCAAGTGAGGAGTGAAAAAGCTAACCTTGAACTGGAGAAATCAAGCCTTGGATTTCACATATCTCACTTGAATTTTGATGTGAAAGATACGATACATCATTATATTAGGTAAAATTTCAGTAAAGGACATCTATAGTTAATTAATGTCAAATGTTCCCCAACAAATTTTGAAACATTAATGCAGGATATTGGGGGCAAAATAAAATTAATTTTTATGCTGAAATGACATGGTTGCCCCTGCCGATTTTTTAAAAATATGGTCCGCATTTGCAGGCCACCAGCGGAAGGCCAGGCGCCCCGGAGCTTCAACAATGACCCCCTGAACACCGGCCGACCTGTGGTTGGGGATCCGGTTGCCAAAAAATAAATTTCCAGCAAAGGGGCCAAGTGGGTTTCAGGCTAGCAAAGCTCTTTAGTTAATATATGCAACAAAATATATATGTAATAATCTTATATCACAACTTATTTTACATCATAGTTAATAAGTGTCTTGCACATCATGAATAAGTGAATAACCTTATGAACCAGTAAAATATTTTTATTAACAAGATAAATTAGGTTTTTAAGAAGATCAAATTTGTAAGTGCCTTATGCATCATGATCAAGTAGAATAATAATATGAATAAGTGAGATGGTCTTGTAAACAAGATAAATTAATTTCTTAACAATTACTCATTTGTAAGTGTCTTACACTTCATGAATAAGTGGGAAAATCATATGAACTGGATAAATTAATTTCTTAACAATTACTCATTTGTAAGTATTTTATACTCTATGAACAAGGGAAATAATCCATGAACAAGAACAAGTTGTAATAAAAGTTTAAATTAATTTATCTTAGGAAGAATCCCTGAAAAGGAATTTAGAAATTGGGAAATGAAAGATCAATCATTTCAAAAAAAAAAAAGTTGGAAATTCCTTATCACCTTTTCACATTTCTTAATCAACTTTTGGTAAAAAATTCATCTTGCATTTCCTAATTTCTAGATTCATTTTTAGGGATTCTCCCTTTATCTTGTTCCAAAAAGTATTTTAAAATATAAAAATTTAAAAAGTAGAAACAGGAAGTGATAAAGATTATGAAGAATGAAGCGAGAGTGGAGTGCTGAAGATGGATCCTTCCACAGCTGACCCTTCGGAAATTGAAGAGGGTAAGACTCAGGGAATTGTAATGTTATCTGATCCGGACCGGACCGGCTGAACTAGCCTGGAAACCGGCGACCCGGGCACTAAATCGATCCTGTTTGGTGACCCGGTCGGGGTCAAATTTTTTTAATTATCTTTTTAAATCTTTTTTTTTAAAGATTTTTTCTTTAGAATTTCATACTATAAGCCTAAAATATTCCATTTCTCATTGGTTTAGCCCCAGTTTAGCTCTGGTTTGACTCCGGTCTGACCCACTGACCCTTAACTCAGTACCTTGACCGATTCACTAACCGATTCAGGTTTAATTACCTTGGGGAATTGGCTTTAGTCCGCTGCTCGTATTTTTCTTCAAAACTACACTGTTTTGGTGTAGTTTTGGGTGATGGGTTGATTTTTTTTTTTTTTGTTAAAAAATAGTTTCTATTATTTTGAAATATTTTTTTGAAAGTATCTAGTATCTTAAAATATTTTTTAAGTAAGATACAGTATTCTAAAATAATTTTTAATGCTTTTAACCCCTTAAAATATTTTTTAGTTGTACCCAGTGTGTTAACAAACTGATTGTAATTTTACTCTTAATATATTTTTCAGCTCTAAAAATAACTTTAAAATATTTTTTTGTGATTTTTTAACCCTTTAAAATATTTTTTCAGTTATACCTAGTGTTGTAGGAGACTGACTATACTTTTACCAATATTGTATTTTCCTTAGTAGCAACAATCACCCAAAACTTAGGATATTAATTTATTGATTTCCACCCACTCTAAAATATTTTTTTAGTAGCATCTAATATTTTAAAGTTATTTTTAGAGCTGAAAAATATATTAAGGGTAAAATTGCAATCAGTCTGCTAATACATTGTGTACAACTAAAAAAATATTTTAAGGGGTTAAAAGCATTAAAAATTATTTTAAGATAGTGCATCTTACTTAAAAAATATTTTAAGATACTAGATACTTCCAAAAAATTACTTCAAAATACTAGAAACTATTTTTTTCAAAAAAATATTCGGCCCATCACCCAAGACTACACCAAAACGGTATAGTTTTAAAGAAAAGGACGAGTAGCGAACTCAAAGACAGCGGATTGAAGCCAATTCCAAGATTGAGAGGCCGCACAAGGAGGAATGTGAAACTATTAAGAAATTGATTGCTCTGGAGCCACCTAGATCAGAGACACATAAGCTTATAACTGAGTTAGAGAAAGAAATTATGGCATTAGATGCAGAGAATACAGCTGGTTCGAGATTGTTGGAGCTTCGGAAGAAACAATTTGCTCTTCTGTTGCATGTGGTATGTGGAAGCCTGCGCATGTTACTTTTGGCTTGTGTGATTGTTGTGTTCCTGTTTTTTTTAATGGTTTTTTTTTTTTTGGTATTGATCGTTGTGTTATGTGTTCCAGTTAAATAATTAGGTGTTTAATCATATCCTGATTTTTCGTTAACTCCATTCATACCATGACTAGTTTATGATTATTGCCTTTATTTGAGCAGCATCACCTTTCCGTTAATTTGTCTTGCATCTCATGTCTCCTAGTCAAACTTCATTTCCTGGAAAATAGAGATAATGTTGATATTTATTTATTTTTAAATTGTTAAGTTGAAAATCTATTTTGAAAGTATTCGTGTAATTATAATGTTGCCCTGAAAGTTTTTTTATCTCAATATTACCCTAAAACCTTAAAATTGTAGCAATGTTGCCCCTCATAGAGTCATAGTTAAACAAAGTTCATTTTAACTGTTAAAGACACGTGGCACTCCCACATAGCACTCAAAATGACACCTCATTGCCACCTACTTCTTTTTCCCTCTCCACCTCATCATCTCCTGCCCCCTTCCTCTCTCTCACCTCCCCCTTCATCCATGTTCATCGGCTTCACCTTCCACCCTCCAGAGCTCTTGGCCACTCAGCGTGTCATCGCCGACAGCCTCACAAGCGGAGGTGGATCGATTTTGGTCTGTGCTTCTAGCGGAGGTGGGGCTATGCTTTGGATTTGGTTTGCGTTTCTGGGCGGCGCTTCACAAAATCTGCCTCATCCTCCTCTCTCCTTCTCTTTACTCTTTCTCCCCCTTTGTCTGTGTTCAATCGAAGGGACGGCATTGGTAGACGGATCAATGATTTTCTTTTTTGGGAATGACTGAGAGCCAGAGGTGCTCTTGGCCGACGTTGCTGGTGACGCCGTCCACGGCAATAGATGATCCGCTCTCTCTTTTTTATGGAATCACTGTCAATCATTCCCTGTCAATTAGTAGCAATATTTTGGCCTTCTTGTGTACACCCCAAGATGATCAGCACCATTAAAGGCAAAGAACTAGATTTGAAAACGAAGAGGAGGAGGAAGCTGTCAGGGCTGTTGGGCTTTGGCTATTGTGAGGCAGAGGATCGTTGGAATGAAATGAAGGAGAGGGGGGAGGTTCTGAAACGGATTCCTCTTTGCCTCCACTGCCACATCAGGAGCTATATCAGCATAAATGGGTCAAAAAGAAATACTTAATGGTCAAACTTAACACTAGTTAAGATAAGGACAACATTGTTATGTTTTTAAACTTTCGAGGTAACATTGAGACTAAAAAACTTTCAGGGCAACATTGAGACTTCACGAATACTTCTGAGACAAATTTGCACCTTAACCCATTTTTTTAAAAAAATTGATTCACCAACAAGTGTTAGGCACAGTGGTAAGTGGCTGATGCTCCCAAGGTGAGAATGTGAGTTCGATCCTCGGAAGCGTACTTGTAGGTAGAGGGTTATACCAATCTAGATACAAAGTGCTATATGATGCGCTCCACATTAACTTAACTTTAGATTAGCCGGTTGTTCTGGTTTACCTGACCTAATTGAGAAGGCCAAGGCCCAGAAAAAGCGTCGGATACCGGGGGCAAAGGCCCTAAAATGCCCTACTTCACAAAAAAAAAAAAAAAAAAGATTCAACAGTGACAGTGATGTTGACAATACGTGGCTTCGCCTAAGAAGTTTGCTAAATGAGAAGGTCGCTGCTGATGTGTCTCTTCTGATGCTTATTTCCTTACAGGTGGATGAGTTGCAGAACACAATAGAGGAAGAGCAGAAGAATCTTATTGAGGAGATGGGAGCAGCACCTGAAGAGCTCAAGAATGGGAAAGAAGATGCAAGTGGGGGTCCAGAAGCTATGGCTGTTGACTAGCAAGTCAATTTCATATTGGTCCTGCCATTGTAAGATTAGTTACACTTCAAACATTTGATATCAATATCATCCTATAGGGTTTGTTTTTTCATCTCTAAAACTGGTAGTAACCTCATTCAACAACAATTACTGATACACTCATGAAACTTATGGCAACACCACTTTGGCTGTTAGGCATGAACCTTCATTTCTATGATAGTGTAGGTTGAAACCACGTGCTTAATTTTTGGATTTGGATCTTCTGAAATTGGTGGAGTTCAATGCAAAACATTTGTATTTTTCTGTTTATCTACATATGCTTATGGAAGGAAAAATTTTAAAAACATGAAATAGCAATGTGCTTGCTAGTACCATCCTTGTGGTGGGTTATGATGAAAGCTAATCTGCTGCTTTTTGTTATCCTTGTTTTTGTTTTGTAATGATAGTCTCAGTATTTATCCAAAAAAAAAAAAAAAGTACCAGTATTATGAGTTCAACATTAGATATTCTCAATTTGAGAGGATCCATATTCCTAATTCCCCCCTTCATGTATCAAATAATTTGTAGATAATGATAATGACATAAATCTTTATTCTAATTATAACTGAACCTTAACCTCGTATCACTGCATGGAATTTGAGAAAGCAAGTTGTGCTATTCACAATTGGTGAACCAAGCTAATTGCTATAGATTATCCACAGATGCGTGATTTTACTAAATTTAATAAAAAAGAGCCAAAATCGAAATTGATTTGTGAAAATACTTAAATTAGTTGTGTCAATTACTTCACTTTGAACGAGAGTATTGGCAAATACTTTCAAATGAATTGAGGTCTCTGACTTGCACAATCAGACATGGATCTGATTGAGTCCCATGATTTTGTTATTTACGTATCTCGTTTATATTGTACTCCCTCCACTCCTTTATGTATGACCTAACTGAGTAATATCTTGATCCTAAATGTAATATCTATTTCTCATATTTGTTAATCTTTTTCTAATTTACCTCTATTGATACTTCTTCAACAATAATTAAGCAAGAGAGAGAAAGAGGAAATTCAGGAAGGTGATTGTGGTGTTTTAAAAGAAAAACATATCATATTAACTAACTTAACTAATTTTCTTAATCTAATCAAATTAGGTAAACTGATATGATATTAAGAATGAGAGGAAGTATATCGTAATAGGACTATGCCTCTTTTGATTCCAAATAAACTAAAATAATAATGGCTAAACAGCTGAGAATGGTGACACAAATTTTAACTTTTTTTTTTTCATCGGAGTTATTGGGTTAAAGTTAATTTGTTATGTAAGATTACAAAGGTTGGGAAAAGATGAATTTCATCGGTGGTTTTTGGACTTGATAAAGATTAAAAAGGACTTGATAAGAACCTGTGGCATAAGGTAAAAAAAAAAAAAAATTTACTCTTTTAAATGTCTTATATTAGAGGGAGTATACTCTTTTAAACCTCTTTATAGAGCACCAAGAGGGTGTTTATATATATATATATATATATATATATATATATTTGTTTTCAATATAAATTATTATATCAAATTTCTCGAATGTGCAATTTTACTTCTTTTTTTTTTTTTTTGTGTTACAATGACAAGGGGACAATCCCTTGAGAGTCGCGACGGACTCGTACTAAAAGCTAACCAATCGGAAGAAAGACTAAAAGGAATCCAAATATTAGCCTAAGTCAGCTAAAATTTGGATCGAACAAAAATCCGGGGGGTCATGCAAGAGAGTTAGGCCATTGTTTGAATCTAAAGCCTCTTTTGCCAAAAAGTCGGCACATACAATACACTCTCTGTGTGAATGATGAATCTCCAAATCCCATTGTTTATAAATTAAATCTCTGGTTTCTTCAAGCTCGCTGTGTAGAGGATGAAGCGGTCCACCGCCGTGAAATAATAAATGGAGTGCTTCAGCCGAGTCTGTGTGTAGCTTAATCTTTGTGAATTTCATGAACTGATAAACTTGAAGACCAATCTTGATAGCCTGGATTTCCGAGTCTGTTGAGCCAAGGGAGAAGCCTGTGTTGTTTTGAAAACCGCAAATCCAAGCTCCCAAGCTGTCACGAACAATACCTCCTACTGCAGAGTGTCGATGTTCATCGAAAGCAGCATCCACGTCAACCCGTACATAGCCGTCTGGGGGAGCAATCCACTGATCCGAATCTCTGTCTGGTACCCTCAGAATCTTGTGCTTGAGTCGGCCCTCTTCAATGCCCTCATGAAGGAAATGCAATCCTCTGTGAATCAGCTGACAAGGTTGATCACAAGTTCCTTCAAAAGCTCTCCTGCACCTATTTTTCCATATGAGCCAACATAGTGAGCCAAAGACCCTTAGCCAGGGCCACTAAGTTACTCTACGATTCCCGGGTGAGTGCCGCATATTCCATTTGATCCAAGCCTGCAAATTTCCAGAGAAAAAAACAGAGTGATAAATTGGGTTAGTACAAGAAAGCCACACACTACTCGCAAGCTCACAATCCCTCAAGGAGTGTATAGGTGTTTCCTCACAATTGCACTCAAATGGACACTCAGAGTTTATCCTCACATCCCTCATGGCACGAACTGAATTGGTGGGAATTCTCTCTTGGAACAATTGCCACAAGAAAAACTTGACTTTCTCAGGAATCGGCCACCTCCATATATGATGCCAGAAGGGATCAGGCGACTCCGAACGCGTCGAGTAAATCATGGAATAGGCGGATTTAACGCTAAAGTTTCCATCAGAAGATTCCCGCCACCAGTACAAATCATCTCCTAATTGGGAAGGGGGTGAATGTAAGTGATCTTCTCAATCACCCACCTCGGCAAGAATAGAGCCCATTTTTGCAAGTCCCATCTTCCATCCGGCCGGACAAATTTGCTAACCACATCATCCGGATTGATGAGATTCTGATTTTTATCCACGTAGTACATAAGTGGCTGTTCAAGATTTGTCCATAGGTCCCACCAGGCATTTGTAGAGTTACCACTTCGGAGTTTGCTTCCAACAGCTTTTCTAAAGGAGTCCCAAACTGATGTAATTGCATTCCATACGGCCGATTGTGCTCTTCTCCTTTCAACTCTTGGTAGCTTTTCATTGCCACAACCATACTTAGCTCTGAGAGCTCTGACCCATAAAGCGTCAGCCTGGCCGATTGTGCAATTTTACTTCTAATTTATTGCTCTGTACACTATTATTAAGCCTACGAGGCTTGAAGTTTTTATTTTTATACCAGGTTCGAAGTTTTCTTCATTCTAGTAAAACATATTAAGAGTATCTTACAAATAGGACTAAAATAATACATCAGAGGAGGAGTATTCACTCTTGTACTTAAAGTCAAAGTGAGACCGGCAGCTCATCTTTATTCATGGGCAGCAAAAAAGCAAAAAGGAAAAAAAAAAGGCCAAGAAAGAAAGTAAGGAAAAAATCTGAGATTGACGAGCAGAGCAGCAGACGCCAGACAGACAATTGCTTTCTTCCGTTATTCTGATTGTGTGTGAGTATGTGTCGAGTTTTAATGATCTTTTGGTGTTGTTTCTATGGTCTGCGGGGCGTATGAGGAATGAAGGAAGTTAAACAAGTTGAAATTGTAGTTTAAAATGCTTGATAATTTTTTTTATGATTGCACTCAAGATGTTTGTTCAACTTTGTAGATTCCCTTGGAATCAAAGCAAAGCTCTGAAAAACACTAGTTGATTCTTGGTCACCATCTGAAACCCAACCTCACCTTCTTGACACGTCCTTCATGCCAATCTTTTCTTCATCCTCCTCTATACTCTTTAGCTCCTTCTTTCTTATTCTTCATATTCAGCTTCATCCACAGAACCCCACTTTCTCACCCGTGGTTGGAGCTTTCTGCTCTCTATGGGTTTGCTGAAAGTTCCCTGCTCGTGGTCTTCAACATCAGCAGGGCTTTGTTGCTGAGGTTTTAAGCAGGTTTCGTGATATAAAGTTATAGCTTTTGAACTTCTTCCTCATCTTCTTCCTATTCATCTCTGTCCATAGAATTCCTTCCTAGAGTTTATTATCATCTCTAAAGAGTTTGTTGCCTAAGTGTCTGATGAAAGGTTCGTGTTCTTGGATTTCAAAATCAGCCGGGTTTTATTGCTGAGACAGTTCAAGTTTTCATGATATGAAGTTCTAGAGCGTATGGGAGTTGGTCCTAGTTATGGTATTCAAGTCACAAACCCATCAAAGCTTTTTATATACTAGTCAGTTTATCAGGCTCACATGAAAGTTGGTTATCTGCAATTCTTTATGCTGTTTTTAGCATATAGAATTTCGCAAGAGTACTTGTCTGATATAGGCCAAAAAAAGGAACTTTTCAGCTTGATTTGATTCCAAACATAGCACTTTGAGATGAATTCACTCCTTGATTTCCTTTGCTTCATCAAAGTCTGCATCAAGAGGAGATAGAGTGGCTAGTACCAGAACAAGGCCTTGTCCTCATAATCCAAGGCCTTTCTTTTTGATTAGGATGGCCATGAGAATATCAAGAGCTTCACCTTCTTAAGAAGAGTTTTCCATTACCAAAACGGGTCAAGGTCTGATCCTGGCTCCAATCCTTTCAATTCCAGCACTTGGGATGACTTTGGAGTTCATTGCTTTGATGGTTCAGATAGGCCTCACAACCTTGGTTTTAGCCACTTCTAAGAGGGAGAGACCTGTTTGGCCTACGAGGATTTGGATTTCTGTTACGATATTGGTTGTCTTCTCAATCTGTTGCTGCTTTGCGGGCAATATCGTCAGCTTTATTTGTCTCACGGAGATGCTGTTAGCCTCTCTGATATGGACAACATAGAGGCAATGAAGAAACCAGTATTCCCCTATTCTTTTCTAAACCTTCTATAATACACGCACGATATCCGGTCTTTAATATAAAAGTTAGATAATTAATTTGTGGATATTAAAGAAATTGATTAAATTAGTTATTTGTAATAAATATATGTTGATTTTTCTTAAATACCCTGTTTATATGTGCATTGGAACTACTCATTATTGGAAACCCCGTTGATATGTGCAATCACTGCAGTTAAGAAAATCATATAAAATTCCAATACACAGACCATGTTGTTTATTAATCTTACAAATGAAACAGGATACTTTCAGAATCATTTTTCTCCTTTTCTTCTCAAAATCTCATCTCCACCCTGAAATCAAAAAATGAATGGTTCAGATTTAATATTTTATCAAACTATGATTATAGTGATTTATAAATTAATTTTTTCATTCCTTGTATTTGTATTGCAGTTATGAATTGAGTAGATTATGTTTTAACAGTTTAAGTTTACTTATTTATATTTAAAATAATAGTTTTATAAAATATTAAATCTAAACCATTTATTTTTTTAAATATGATGGTTGAGATGTGATTCTGAGAAGAAAATGAGAAAAATGATTATAAGAGGACCACGATGAATTTAGCTGACCATGCTCTCTATTATTCTTACAAATACACCTACCATTTAATCGTGCAACAGTCCATTCCCTCCATAAAGTACGTATCATCATCGTAAAGGTAACAATATATTGCAGCACTGGTATTGAACTCCAGGTTTATATACGTGTATGAGATTATTGTGGTCTATCAATTTTTGCCAGTTGGCCCGATAAAATAATCGATCACAGCTCAAAAGATTATAAACCGTTAATATTTCTGGCAAGAATGATAAGGCTTAAACACCTCTTTCTGGACATAGCTTAAAGCCTTTCTGTAGTGATGACTGGATCAACAACACTAGCATCGCACGACAAAATCTACCTTCATTGCCATTACAAGCAAGATTTATATAAAAAATCAGCTAGCTACATAATTAAATTACTACATAAATAACCTTAAAAGGTTTATTTCTTTGTCTTTTTTTTTTGGGGTGCTAAAATGAAAAGTCTAAGCGTGAAGCCTAAATGGTGCTTGTATGTGCCCTAACCAGTGATCACTGCTCATTCGTTGGTCTAGTCCAAGTTGTCTCGGCGGTCATGGAATTAATTACCATAATAAACCTGCTTTGAGGTCTTATCCCAATAAGCCTGAAAGGACAAAATTTTAAGACTTACAGCAAACGAGAGGGGGGGGGGGAATGGCTCAGATATCCCAATCAACAAAGAGGAGACCTCAAAAGGTGTTCCACTTGTGCTGGCTGAGTGTCAGGAAGTTTAAAGAGAGGTACCCTCCCGATTAAGCACTGCTAAAGCAGAACCCAAGTGATGCAACAAGAAAGGGAATGACGGTGCAACAAGAAAGGTGTGATGATGAAAAAAGAAGTGGGAATAAAGAAAAGGCAACTAGGGGTCAAATAGTCCAAGCAACAGGGCTTACCAATGCTAGTGTTTCCCAACAAAGCCCAATAAAACGGAAGGCCTAAAAGCTAGTGAACAACCCAGTAAAAAAATAAAGAAGAGAGGAATAGGGACCGGACCGAAAATCACTTCTCCTCTATTTAAGAGGAAGCAGGCCGTGCGGAATCATCAAGCCATAATTGGGTCCATTATGGACCCAATGCAGAGGAGTACTCCAGGCCAGAAAAAAGAAGATAATATGAGCATGGAGGCCCAAAACGTGACTGGTGTTCCAACAGACTATATATCAGGGGGGCAAAATCAGACTATATGTAATCTGGGCTTACGCCCTCTGCTGTATCAAAAACAAAAAGGGGTCAAAATCATTCAAGATGAAATCTTCAAGATATTTTGGCGGTGCAGGACACGTCTATGGTGGAGAAACCCCCTGATGCCAACAAGTTAGAACTCGGCACTTTGAAGGAAACTAATGAAGCTGGAGGTCAGTGGATTAGAACACAAGAGGTGGTAGGGGGTAATTCTCTCAGTGATCGGGTGCATGAGAAATTACAAGATGAGTCCATGTAAGTGGATTTTCTGCACTATAATGTGTTTTATTATGAATTTAATAATCTGGAATTGCAGAGGAGCTGCCTCAAAAACCTTTCCTAGTAGAGTTAGAGATTTAGTTGGTTCAAATGAAGTGAACATTCTAGTAATTCTGGAGACCGGGTTACTGGTGATAAAGCTACCAGAGTTATTAGAAAGCTGGGATACAGTAATTGGATTAGAGTGGACTCTTCAGGTTATGCTGGGGGAATTTGGTTGCTCTGGAATGAACATAAAGTTTCTGTGCTGCACGTCAATTCTTCTACCCAACTTCTTCATGTCAAAGTCTTACCAATTTCTTCTAACACATGGTTCTGGTTGACTTGTGTCTATGCGGAACCTTGTTATAGAAAGAGAAGATCTTTGTGGCAAGAGATTAGTGGGCTGAATGAGTGTTCAAGAACCATGGATTATGGCAGGTGATTTTAATGTTTACATGTCAGTTAATGATAAAATTGGGGGAGCTGGACCTAATTTCACTTCTATGAGAGAATTTGGTGACTGTATTGCAGGTTCGAATTTAATGAAAATTGAGTGTGTTGGTGAAAGGTATATATGGGAAAGAATTTTAATGAAGGTAATTGACTGGGCTTTCTCTAATGTGGAATGGAATAATCATTCCCCTTCACAAAGGTCCATCACTTGAGCAAATTTGGATCAGAGGCCACTTTTCATTAGAACTACTCCCAATACTGCTAGCAAATATTCTAAACCTCCGTTCAGGTGTCAAGCAGCATGGTTATTGGAAGAAGACTTTGTGGATGTGGTTAAGAAAGGTTGGGAACAAGAGTCCTAGTCTGGAAAAGTCCAAAGTTTCAGGAGAGAAGCAGAAGCATGGAATAATTCTCGCATTGGGAATCACTATTACAAAAAACACAAACTATGACACTTAATTTAAAGAATACTATAGCGCGTTGAAAGTGTCATAGCTTTTAGAGTTGTTAAAACAAGTTACGGCACTTCTTGAATATATAGAAATGTCATAGCTTGATTATTATTAATTTTTTAAAATATAACTTCCTACGACGCTTCCCTGGAGAAGCGCTGTAGGAAGTCTTTTATTTAAAAAATAATAATTTTATGACTTCCTATAGCGCTTTCTTGGAGAAGCGTCGTAGGAAATCTTTTATTTTTTAAAAAAATCATAATTATTTTATTTTCATGATGAAAACCTCCATTTACAATCCAAAATCAACAATTCACAGCAATTTACAATACAATCCACAGGAAAATGAAATAACATAGCACGTATCTTTTATAATATTGCGCCTTCATGTGTCAAGCATAAAAGAACTCCAGCATTTAAGTTGTTTAAACTTGAGCTATACATTTTATTTCTACGGAGGATTAAACTAAGTATTATTATATTTGTAAGCTCAAAAATTAAAAAAACTTACAATGTATAAGAAGTTCAAGAAGATAGAGTTGATACTTCAAATAAATACCTGAAAAAAAATTATGAGCACTACATCTGAGCACACATATAAGCAAATTTTAACTAAAAGAAAACGTGAACCAAAATGTTGAAAAAAACACTTACAGGCTAGGGAGCTTCTAAAGAAGGCCGCCGATACAAGAAAAAAAACACATGGGAAACGAAGCTTCCTATAGCAACTGAGTTCTCGAAAATGGGGGAGCAAGAGAGAAAGTGGGAAGATAAAAATGAAAATGAAAATGGTGGGCTATGGAAATTAAATTACAAGGTGGGAGAAGCTACAACGCATTTTGTCAAAATGCCGAAGCTTCTCAATTTGAAAAAAAATGATGGCCAATTTTTTTTTTTAAAAAA
The DNA here is from genome assembly GCA_963855925.1 of Inga laurina. Classification (NCBI taxonomy): domain Eukaryota; kingdom Viridiplantae; phylum Streptophyta; class Magnoliopsida; order Fabales; family Fabaceae; genus Inga; species Inga laurina. Next base: position 45,315,124 of record OY979706.1, on the reverse strand, counting down.
AGGCAGAAGCTACGACACTTTTTTTCAAAGTCCAAAGCTTCTCAATTTAAAAAAAAAATGATGGCTATTTTTTTAAAAAAAATAAATCTTAGACGGCGCTTGATTAACAAGGGCCGTCTAAAACTGAGCCTTAAACGGCACTTGGTTTCCAAACGCCGTCTAAAACACCTTAATATATCAAGGCATGGTGCCTTATATATATTTAAAGGGGGATCAAGAATATGGTAAAAAGAAATCCTATTAATAGGATTTCTTTTTACCATATTCTTGATCCTCCGGTGAAATTCAAGGGGGACTCAAGAATATGGTAAAAAGAAAGCCTATTAATAGGATTTCTTTTTGTCATATTCTTGATCCCCTGGTGTCGAAGGCACCAATTAATTCAAGGCATAGTGATGCCTTTAATTCCTTGGACGGTGCTTGGAGAACAAGTGCCGACCAAGGCTTAACCTTGGACCGCACTTGTTCTCCAAGTGCCATCCAAAGCTATATCTTGGACGGCACTTCTTTATGAAGATCCATCCAAGGTCTTTTATTAAAAGAAAATAAAATTTTTTTAAATAGAGATGATTTATCTCTACGTTTTGACCTCTAAATTGATTCTTAAATTTAATTTTTATTTTTTAGTAAAGACAAATTTTCTTAAGAAAGTATTTTATCATAGTAATGGAGCTTTAACACTTACGGAATTTCTATTATTCCATAGTTGCCACACGTTTTTTTAATAGTAGTAAAGGGATTGATTTTTTTAAAAAAATAACCCCTTGTATGGCACTTTCTCAAGAAAGCGTCATACAATATATTAAACAACTATGGCGCTTTCCTGCTCAAGCGCCGTAGCTATCACATGTATTTTTTTTAAAAAAATAAGAAGTTTTCTCTAGCGCTTGTTTGAAGAAGTGCCATAAGAATGTCGCCACTAAATCCATATTTTGTAGTAGTGAATATTCCAAGGAAGAAAAGGGGCTACTGAAGAGAATAGAAGGAGTGGAGAGAACAAGGGCCAGAAGGGATAATGAATACGTAGTGCAAGTTGAACAAGATCTGTGGAAAGAATACAACAAAACTCCAGCACAAGAAGAACTCCTCAAGTACTAGAAATCCAGATGTAATTGATTAAAATGAGGGGATAGAAATACTAAATTTTTCCATGCCTCAACAGTTATAAAGAGAAGGAAAAATAGGATTGAGGGGCTTCAAAATTCTCAGGGGGAGTGGATATTTAATTAGGAGGAGCTGAAAAGAATGGCCTTAAACTACTACAAGAATTTGTTTGCAAGTGAAAGGCGAAGATAAAATTTATCTACTTAGGGAGGTAACAAATGCAGAAACTAGAAGTGCTGTTTTTGATTTAGGAGGATTCAAAACACCGGGCCCAAATGGATTTCAAGCATTCTTTTTTCAAGAATATTGGGTTGTAATTGGTGATTCTTTTCCAAGTGTTAATTCCTTTCACGTAAAAACTATTTTAATTTTTCTAAATTTAGTCAAAAGTCAGAAGGTTATTTATAACTGATCCAAAGTTTAGAGGTTTTATATAATTTCACCAAAAAAATTAAATTTCATATGCACATTCATTTAAGATATCTAACAATAATAAAATTTATTTAAAATAGAATTAGAGGGTTTACAATTAAAATCATTATTATTGAAATGCTAAAACTTGTTTAAAATAATTTTCCTTTCACTTGTGTCATTTCCGTCTAAAATGTATTATATATATATATATATAACATTTATTTTTTCACATTTTAATAGTATTTTTTTTAAAGTATATCAAATTCAATTAATTTTTATTATTTTACTATAAATTATGTTGATCAACACTTTATAATTTATAATTTCATTTTTAAGAATAACCAAAAATTTTAAAATTCAAAAATCAATCTTTGTGAACTTATAATTATACTACTGTACCTTGTCACCATGGATATATCATAGAGTATATTATATTCTCCAGCATACAATGCTAATCATAATAGTAACGTGTAACAACAAAGTATGGAATAAAAAAAACCCAAAAGCTTAAAAAAACGCAAGCTATATCACAGTACAAGAATTTAATTGATATGTGAATACATGCAGTACATTAGCAACTAAGTAAATTAAAGGATTAATAAAAAACATAAGCTAGTTGCCAAAAAAATAAAACAAAGCATGCATGCTATCATATAAAAGAACCCGAAAAAAAATGAAAATTAAAAAAGCACATACACTTACAAATTGAGTAATTGACTAGTGCAGGGAGTGGGGGACCACATTAATGATGCTAGCTTGAGTGAGGAGGATGAGGAAATGTGAGTTGTGGAGTGGAGTGGGGACAACTAGAGTGGTGTTCAAAAGAGGAAGAGAGATAGAGAGTAGGAAGAAAAGGGAACAACTGGGGACAAGAGTGGGGACAGACAACAGGAAACAAAAAGGGAAAAAGGGACCAAAAGAATTAGAAGAAGAAGATGTGTGTGTGTGTGTGTGTGTTTGTTTGGTGTGCAGAAATGGCAAAGGAGGGGGGACCGTCGACGGTGTGCTAGATAATGGAAGGAGGGAGGGAAAGTGAAAGGATGATGATGATATTAATTGAGTAAAATTAAAGATAGAGGGAATGAAATCTAATTGACAGGAAGTGGATTTTTTATCCACTTGGAGCCAATTGTGGGGTTTGTCTTGACAAAGGCCACACTAGCCACCAAAATTTAAAAAAAAATGAAAAAAGTAAAAAAAAAATAAAAAAAAGCAATTGTAGTACTTCTTTAAAAATGCGCCACAAAATGAGCACCACTTTTCAGCTTTCTTGTAGTAGTGAATGCAAGGCATGAAAATGAACTAAAGAAGGCAACAAAGGCAAGAGTGAGGGAGTGGGGGTTTTTTTGAATTTTGAACATCAATTTTGAAGAAGAGTGATTGGTATAATCCCACTGCATTGCACCAATTGCCTAAATATATTTAGTAATGATCATAAATGTGAAAGGCACAAACTCAACTGCCAGCTAGCCTGAACTAAAATAAGAAAATAACAACAAAACATAGAATAATAAGTAAATAATAACAGAAGGGATTAATGGGGAGATGGTTTTTTTTTACCCAAGGGAAGTGATTGAAGATTATAGGAGAAATACCTGTAAATATAATATTATTTCAATATATGTTAAGCACATCCAAGTAGAGAGATTATATATATATATATATATCAACAGTGATGAGAAATCCTATTGAGGAGTCTGATTTTTCAGTGAGTTATTATATTAAAATAATATTATATTTACAAGTATTTCCTATAACTTTTCCATGATATTAAAGAAATCCTATCCTATTAACGACTTCGATTTTGTAGGGATTTATATTACCAAATTTAATATTAAATAATATTTTAGCCCTTTTTCCGTTATCCTTTTTTTTTTTTCGTTCTAATATACCTGAGAATACTTAATTGGGAAAATCACACCAATATCCCAATTTAAAAAAATAATATTAGAAAAGTTCAATAACTTGTTATTGACAAATGAAAAAAATTACCATTAACAAGTTATGAGATTTTTTAATATTAATTTTTTTGGTTGGGACTTTAGTGTGAGTTTCCCTATTTTATTCCACATATTTGTTTTATTTTTTCACATTTCAAATTTAAGATTCTTAAATATTTAGTAACTACTTCTATAGGATCCCTTTGAATTATCTTATCTAATTGTATAATATAATACTCTATCCGGTTTTAAATATAAGATAAAATTGATTTTTTTCGAAAAGATGAAGGAAACTAATTAAATAACTTTAGAGTATTTATATTTTTATTTTTTTCTCTAAACTAATTAGTTTGATTAATAAACTAATATGCAATCTAAGCATACACAAATATGATATGATTAAATAACTTATTTAGTTTCTTTAATCTCTCTAAAAAAAGTCAACTTTATCTTATATTTAGAACCGGGGGAGTATTATTTTCTTCACACCATCAGCCACCCCGCACAAATAAAATTTCAAATTTGAAAATGGCAGAAGGAGTTGGGCTGGATCTGAGAACATGGACTGAGAGCATAACCGTAACAAAATGCAGTTAAAGCATGGAAGCATATACATTCCAAATTCGATGCTGAAATGGACACCCTAAGAAGCCTGCTTTAGGGACTACTTTTTTATATTTATAAATCCCCCACATAAAATATTTTATTTTATATTTTAATATTTTAAAATATTTTATAATTTGTAGCTATCTCCCCAATATCTCTTTATTTTTTGAGCATATCTTATAATGGATATAAGAGAGTTAGACGCTGAAATATAAGGCAAAACTAATACAATAGTAGTGTTAGGTAGTGGGGCTTTACCGGAAACAATGATCCACACTGGATCTGGCTACGGTCCTCTTCTTTTCCATCCACTTACGGTTCTCTTCTCAATCTGGACCGTTGGATTAAGATCTTAACGATTCAGATTTAATATATTATACCAGATTGAGAAGAGGACCGTAAGGTCCAGATTGAAAAGAGGATCGTAAGTGGATGGGAAGGAAGAGGATCGTAGCCGGATCCACCGGGTGCATATGGGAAAAAAACAAGGCAATACTAACACAACTAAGATAATAAGATAAACAAGACACACCTTCATAATAATTCCCCTACACCTTCATTCATGCCCCTATCCAAATGTAGAACCAAAATATAATAATTAATAATTGTTTTTGATACTTGATTCAAAAATTTTCATGTGTCATATATTAAATCCATATCTGGGCGAATGCTTTTGAGTTCTAACTATTAACCTATGAAATTAATTAATTTGATACTACATTAATTTTAATAAACAATAATTAATGCTGCAGATGGTATGCTTCTTGACCGAGGAGGACATAAAGCAAGCTAAAGGAGAGTGTTTAACAAGTTAAAAACATGGATTTGGCTACCTCCTGTATCCATTCTTGTCTTTTTCACTTTTCTATTATTGGATTAAAATTTGGGAAAATTGTGAAAAAAGACCTCACCAGCAACTTATTTATCAAATGGGACCTTCACGTGCAGATCATCTTCCACATGTGCAGAATATCTTCCTTGGTGTGCAGATGATCTTCCCTGTGTGCAAACTTCTTCCCTATACGTGTGCAGAAATCTTCCCTGCGTGTGCAGATATCTTCCCTCTGTGTGCAGATATATTCCCTCCGTGTGCAGATAATCTTCCCAGGTCCCATTTAGCAAATAAGTTGCTGGTGAGGTCTTTTTTAACAATTCTCCCTTAAAATTTTAACTGATGTAATATATTATAAAAATATTATTATAATTTTATTTTAAATACAAAAATAATTTTTTTAAGTTATCTTTTCTATCACTATTTAACAAGGTTCTCTAACCCGGACCGGCCCGGCCGAACCGGCCCGGAAACCGGCGACCCGGGCACTAAACCGGTCCGGTTCGGTGACCCGGTCCGGGTCAACTTTTTTAATTTTTTTTTAATTTTTATTTTTTTTAAAAAAAATTTCCTTTAGAATTTCATACTATAAGCCTAAAATATTCTATTTTTCACCGGTTTGGTACCGGTTTAGCTCCGGTTTGACTCCGGTCTGACCCACTGACCCTTGACCCAGTACCCCGACCGGTTCACTGACCGGTCCGGGTTTAATTACCATGCTATTTAATTTAAATCTTAACGGTTTAGGTTTATTATATTATAAAAATTTTATTATAATTTTAGAATATGAAATGTCCTGGTTTGAGGGCAAAAGCCTGAGCTGGGATCGACCTGGTTCGCCAAATGCAGGGAAGTTCAGAGAGATAGAAGCTCACCGGGATTGGGCGTCTCAGGTAGTGTTTTGTGGATAAATATAAAAGTAGAAACTAGAAAAGTCAAAACACTAGAAAGAAACTGCTTACTTTTTGTGTGCGTTTCAGAATTTCTGATGAAAAAGATGTGCTCATTTTTTCGCCAAATAATAATTATAATAATTTTTTATAATATGAATAAAAAAGGTGAGAAAAAAATAGGAAGGGCAGAGAGAACCCAAATCTCGAAAACATACCGAAAAGCCCCGCTTCCGGCCCTAGTTTAGGAGTCGCAAGACCTCACCTGTTTGGGGTTCGTCACTGATAATTTCTTTTCCGATAGCGTTTAAGCAGTGGCTTCCAGTGGTGCTCTTTGATTAATTCAGGCTCCTTCAAATTAGTAATGGTTGACAGGGTTCAAGCATGGAGGGAAGATGTTGATGCCCGACGAAGACATTGAAACACTGCAGACTTGTTTTGGGGGCTTGTTGTCTGATCGGAGGTGCCTGGAAGGGATGACACTTCAAATGAAAGTCCTTGTAGATAGAAGCAAGTTTGATAGAGTGGCGCGTCACTCTAGAAATTCAGGTACAAGTTCCTACGCTCCAGCAAATTTTATTGATTTTCCGGGTAGAAAATCACGGTTTACAGAGCTCATGACTGCCTTAAAGAATAAAAAAAACCGCTTGATTGGTTTGGACGGGTTGATTGGAGTGGGCAAAACCTTACTGGCGCAACACGTGGGTGCTATTGTTGAAGAATCTAATTTGTTTCGATACGTGATTTTTACAACTGTATCAGATGTGCCGGACTTCAACAAGATCCGGCATGACATTGCTTACGCATTGAATTTCCAACTGGAGGGACCGGAAGATAAACACGCACAAGCTTTGTGGTGCAGAATTTCTAACACTAAAGGAAGGGTGCTTATAATTCTGGATGATATTTGGAAAAAGATGGAGCTCAGGAACATTGGTATTCCCGACAATAACTGCTGTGTTTTGTTAACCACAAGCAATTCAAGAGTTTGTTATCATATGAGATGCCAACACATCATTTCATTACAAACATTGGACCGTAAAGACGGATTAGATCTCTTTTCCAAATGTGTTGGCTCAAGATTTGAAAATTCTACCAGTCAAGTCGTGGATGTGGTACAAGAGGTTTTGGATGCTTGTGGAGGAATACCGGCTGCAATTGAGGCAATGGCAACCTCTTTGAGGAGGTTTGAACCCAGATATTGGAAGAATATTCTGAAACGCTTGCTTAACTTTCAAATGTTTGATAGTGATGGTGATGATTTGTGGCAAAAGGTTTGTGAGAATGTTGAGTTAAGTTACCGAAAACTTGAGACTAAAGCCAAACTCCTTTTGATGTTGTGCTGTCTGTTTCCCAGAGGGTATGAGATTCCTATTGAACTACTAAACAAAGTTGGCATTGGATCGGGGATCTTTGATGAAGCAAAAAGCTCTTCCGAACTGAGAGATGGACTGATTCTAGCAACAAATGATCTTTTAAAGACATTTATGTTGCTCCAAACTAATGAAGTATGTGTGAAGGTTCATGAATTACTTCGTGAAGTAATCCTGTCGATTCAAGGGAAATATATCCAGGTGATTGCGAACTTGAGTGATACTTTGAATCCAAGATTGAAATTTTTGTCTTGGAATAGCAATATTGGATTTCCCGATCATTTTGATGCTACAGAACTCCAGGTACTACTGCTTTGGGTCAAGAGAGGATTTAAGGTGGAAGAATTATATGCAGAGCTTGAAAAAATGGTGAACCTAAGAGTGATACTTATATGTCGTGATAAAGATGTGGCACATACCAATCTTTCATTAGGATGGCTTTTTTCGTTAAAAAATGTCCGAACTGTCATCTTGAATGGTTGGAAATTAGATGACACCTCTCGTTGGAAACACCTGAACAATATTGTGTCTCTTGAATTTGAAGATTGTTCGATCATGCAGTTACCAGAAGAAATTGTGGCAGAGAAGTTGAGATTGTTAGGGATAAGAAGATGTCGAATTGAGATGAAGAAGGTATTTGAAGCAATTGGCAGTTTGTCACAATTGGAAGAATTGGATTTTGTTCATAATGATGACTTAAGTTCAAAGCCAAAAGATGAAAAAGGAAATAGAGATGAATTTGGTTATGGCAAATCTTATCCTGCACTGCAGAAGTATTGCATTGCTCTTTCAGGTCTTCAATATTTTGTAGATGGCGATAATGGCTTCTATAAGAGCTTGAATACAAAATATGTTAAAGATCTAATGCCTGAAGAAATGTTGAATGACCTTGTGGAAAGAGCAGAAATTCTGGAATTGTCGGAAATGAGAGAAGCAAGATGGAAGTGTCTGGTTCCGAACATTGTTCCGATGAAATATGGAGTCATGAGGGACCTTATGAAGCTTGCTTTGTATGAGTGCCCTGACATTGAATGCATTTTGGATAATAGTGAGCGTTTACATGATGTGTATGCCTTCTCCGAGTTGGTTGAGCTGCATTTGGATCGTGTGGGTGCCAAAGACTTGTGGCGTGGTCTTTTGCCTTCTGGCTTTCTTAGAAAGCTAGAAACTTTCATGTTATCGCATTGTGAAAAGCTAGGCAATGGGTTTTTGCAGGGCATTCTGAAACTACCTCATTTGAAGGTGTTGCGATTGAATGATTGTCCAATGTTCAAAGGAGAAATTTTTGGACCCTTGGTTGCTCGAAGCCTAGTGCTATTGGAAGAATTATGGGTTGAGAATTGCAAGGAGGTGAGAACTTTGATTAAATATCGAAGTCCAAAACAACAAGTGATGGATGCTGATGATGATGGCCACTTCTTTAAGTTCTTTCCAAAGTTAAAGATACTTAAAATTGAAGGATGTGGCAAATTACGCGTTGTATGGTCATTCCTTGTGGCCGGAGACCTTTGTGTTTTGCAAGAATTATGTATAAGGTCATGTGAAGAGCTAGAGTACCTAATTGGTGAATATCAAGAAGATGAGAGCAGAATGGTGCACAAGAACATCAATATGCTGCCTTCACTGACAACGATGGAGCTTGAAGCTGTACCAAGCTTCATTGGCATGTGGGAAGCGAGCACATCTTCAGTTCTGAAAACCAGGGCTCGTGGATGGTTTTGTCAGCCGGCAGGCGCACTGGTAACTTCCTCTAATTCATTAAATTAGTGATTAGTGATTTTAATTCATGTATGCATGTTTTTTCCCTACATCAATGATCAATCAAACGCATGCATTGTCAATGTACTTATGAAAAAAAAAATGAAGAGTTGATTAAATGAAAAGTATATGGGTTTAGGAATCAAGGAGAAGGAATGAAATAGATTGGCGACAGTCACAAAAGATATGGGAGATGACACCGTTGGAGTGGCCATCTCTTAAGCATGTTAATTTGGGCCGAGAGTTGGTGAAAAGCCCCTTTCCACATTCCATGGTATATTTACGAGGAAAACAACTATTGTCAGAAACTGGAGATTCGGTACTACTTTTTATTTATTGTCTTCCATGTATTGTATTGCTCTCTGTCTTTTCCACATTCTCTATTTAATTACTTTACCTTTTGTCAGCAGTCGACCACAAGAGGTTTGAGGGATTGGTTACAAGGAATACGACTGAACTCGGAAGCTGGAGTGGTAACAATTTTACTTTTACTTGTGGATTACTATGGCTGTGGGTTTTTTTTTTTTAATTTATGACTTCAAAATTTCAACTTTAGTGATATGAGTCAGTATGTTGTTCTATGTTTAAAGATAAGAATATGTTGAAGCTTTTGTCATCTAGAAAGTCAATATGTGTGTGTGGGCGCCTTTGGAGTGCATGGGTGCGTTGTGAGTATATGACCAGAAGAATACTTTGTATTGTCTTTGGTAGGACTTGATGGAGCTTCTTAAGGATATGCAAAACTTGACCAGTCTTAGAATAAGGCACTCTGAAGTGGAAGAGGCTTTTAATGTTGAGGGAATTAAAAGTGAAGTGGAAATGGCATTAAAACTACGAGTCTTGGAGCTGGAAGGTTTACCCAACATGAGGCGCATATACAAGGACCCGAAGAATATTTTGAACTTGTGCCACCTAGAAGGCCTGGTAATCAGCAAGTGTGATAAGCTTTGGTCCATCTTTAGTAGATCAACAATGAAATGCCTGCAACGGCTGTCCGATTTAAAAGTAACACAATGTAGAGACTTACATTTCATCATTGAAGAAGATGCTGATGGTACGGATGAAGTATGCCTCCCAATGTTGCAAAAAGTTTGCATCTCTCACTGTGATGCATTGAGAGCCCTTTTCTCCATCTCAACATTCACCACGCTTCAAAAACTGGAGAGTTTGGAAATAGAAGCAGCCCCCAACATGAAGGAAGTGTTTGGATGGCAACAAGATGATGCTAGTACACGAGACAGGGGGCTGCTAGAAGTGGCTCCAAAACTGTCACATATAAAACTCAAAAACCTGCCCAATCTTGCAAGGTTTTGCAGTTGGATTGATATTCAATCTGTGGAACAATTCGGTTTGGATCTTGAAGTAGTTGATTGTGCCATATTGGAGAAGCCAGAAGAGCTGGAGGGGGAGGGGTCTCAAGAAAGAGTCTATACATTCCAATACTAGTCAAGCTATGCCATACTTGAACATCCAAACTCATACGGGAGAAGCTAAAGGGAAACAAGTAATAGAAGCTTCTTCATCAAGCTCAGGAGGGTATGACTTGACTCCTAATTGCAAATTCTATTTATTTATTTTAAATTGAGTTTTTAACCCCATCTTATGAATCTAATAACTTGGACCAATTGCACCTGAGGAAGTAAGAACAATATACCATTTGATGATGATGATATGTGTCAATGACTTTGAAGACAAGTTAGTTAATTATTCTAACTGAATCACTGCCAACATCAGTCACTCTTCCTCAAGTTTAGTTTTCGTTGGTTATTGATTACTGTGTGTGTGATGCCCTTTTTGTTAATATAGTATTATACCTGTACCTTTACCTCTCTCTATGTGTGTATTTCAATAATGATTGTTTCAGGATTTAGTTTGACGAAAATCTAGCCCAGAAATGAAACAATGACACTCCAGCAAGATATGGGGAAATGAGAAATGTTATATGTACACAAAGTCAAAAGTTCAATGATTTAAGGATTTTAGTAAAACGTCCTATTCACGTCCTTGTTTCTTTTTTATACTTGTGCAGAGTGTTGTTGCTGGCCCTTCTCAAATATGGGGGATTGGAGAAATAGAAGAGGCATGAAGACATTGGCAATTTAATAGAAGGCATGTGATTCTCAACTGTCCGAGCTGTGGGAGGGAGCAGTAATATGATAGACCCTTTGGTGATTAGTTGTGTTTACTTTACGCTTTCTTATCTCATTTTCTTTCTTCAAGAAACCATAGTACATGACGTAGAACTACATTTTCGGGACTTGAGCTTAAACATTGTACTGTATGGGCAGATATTTTGTGGATGAATGATGATATGGATCCATTCTTCAATTAGATAACAATGTCACACATTGATATCCATTTCAGGCCTTCATTGTGGTTTGGATGTGCTCTAGTGTGATGAGTATTTTTGATAACATGGACACCATATCTGAGAGGCATTTGAGTGATGGGGTTCAAGTATGGGGTGTGCAATTGTGCATGTTGAAATTGGGGTTAGCAGATTTTTGCAGGAAAATTGTGTTTCTGGTGCCAAGGCATTTTGGGAGAGTGCAATGGCATTTTTATTAGTTCAGCATCTGAGTCAAATCAGATGGCAAGCACCCTCTTGGGTGCTGTGACACTTGGCCCAAGTGCCGTGGCACCACCTTGGCGATTGCTACAGACCTTCTCGGGTGCTAGGACACTTGGCCCAAGTGCCGTGGCATCACCTTAGGGAATGTTTCACACACCCTCTTAGGTGCCCTGACACTCTTCCCAAGTGCTATGACATCACCTCAGGGAATGCTACAACTCTTTCTCGGGTGCCATGGCACTTTACTTAAATGCCGTGGCACCATCTAATGGAATGCTACTCACACCCTCTCGGGTGTCAAGACACATGGCCCAAGTGCCGTGGCACCACCTTAGAGGTTGCTACACACATCCTCTCGGCCAAGTGCCGCGGCACCTCCTTAGGGAATGTAACATACACCCACCCTCTCTGGGGCCGTGCACTGCTGTCCTAGATGGCATGGCCCATGACACCATCTCGGGTAAAGAAGAATAAAACTTTTTATATCGCATCTAATTTCTGTATTTCTTCCTGGCCTTTCTTATGATTTTCTGGATCAGATGATGAAGGGAATGAGGTCTGATTCGCATCCATTTGGGGTTTCATAAACAGAATAGTGAAGTGTTAGTTAAGTTGGTTGTTTCGATTCTCCTTGTGGGTCTAGCTTTTCGTCTTCTCGCTTTTCTGATTCCCTCCCATAATCATCATCATCATCATCATCACTGGTACCCTCCAACCAAAAAGCAGAGTCCCCTGAGAATAATGGCCAAACAGCTGAGAATGGTAACAAATTTTAACTTTTTTTTTTCCGGTTAATGGGTTGTCCGTAGAAGACATGCATGAATAGGAAATGCGATTATTGTTCTGTGTCAATTATGCTGCTCCAACATGATTGCATTTTACATGTATGGTAGGACAACATTGTGCTCCAACATGATGGTGCCATAATAATAATAATAATAATACCGATGACCGCCCTCCTGGCCTTCTCCAACTTGATACGATCTGAAAGTTGGATGAGGTGGCCAAACCCTTTGCCACATAATCTACTACAATCAACTGTACCCGCCAGAATTCAAATCCATTCCCCCCCTCTTTTCCTTTTCTTTTCTTTTATTTTCCGAGTCAATTTTCTGTGCAAACAAACGCTTCTTATAGTGGCAAAGTCATCACTTAAAGTCTAAAAAAAAAAGGCCAAGAAAGAAAGAAAGGAAAAAAATCTGAGATTGGCGAGCAGAGCAGCAGACGCTAGACAGACAGTTGCTTTCTTCGGTTATTCTGACTTTTTGTGTGTGTGTGTGTGTGTGTGTGTGTGGAGTTTTAATGATCTATTGGTCTGTGGGGCGTATGAGGAATGATGGAAGTTAAACAAGTTGAAATTGTAGTTTAAAACGCTTGATAATTTTTTTTATGATTGCACTCAAGGTGTTTGTTATAATGTGTAAGAGGAATAAAATGGACCAAGAGTTATTTTATTTTGATAATAAGTCAGACTTGAATGAGAAATTCAATTTAAGGGGCCTTACTTATGCTTGGTAATGTATTACTTGTTAAAAGTTCATATATAAAAAAAAAAAAAAATATATATATATATATATATATATATAAAGCCTGAGGAAGTTTGGCCAACGGTTAACTTCCCTCCAAACGTTGTAGATTCCCTTGGAATTAAAGCAAAGGTCTGAAAAACAGTAGTTGATTCTTGGTCACCATCTGAAGCCCAACCTCACCTTCTTGACACGTCCTTCTTACCAATCTTTTCTTCATCCTCCTATATACTCTTTAGCTGCTTTTTTCTTATTCTTCATATTCAGCTTCATCCATAGAACCCCACTTGAATTTCTCACCCGTAGTTGGAGCTTTCTGCCCTCTATGGGTTTGCTGAAAGTTCCCTGCTCTTGGTCTTCAACATCAGCAGGGTATTGTCGCTGAGGTTTTAAGCAGGTTTCGTGATATAAAGTTATAGCTTTTGAACTCCTCCTTCATCTTCTTCTTATCATCTCTGTCCATAGAATTCCTTCCTAGAGTTTATTATCACCTCTAAAGAGTTTGTGCCCAAGTGTTTGATGAAAGGTTTGTGTTCTTGGATTTCAAAATCAGCCAGGTTTTATTGCTGAGACAGTTCAAGTTTCCATGATATGAAGTTCTAAAGCATATGGGAGTTGGTCCGAATTATGGTATTCAAGTCACAAACCCATCAAAGCTTTTATATACTAGTCAGTTTATCAGGCTCACGAGAAAGTTGGTTATCTGCAATTCTTTATGCTATTTTTAGCATATAGAATTCCGTAAGAGTACTTGTCTGATATAGGCCAAAAAAAACGGAACTTTTCAGCTTGATTTGATTCCAAAAATAGCACTTTGAGATGAATTCAGGGTCCTTGATTTCCTTTGCTTCATCAAACTCTGCATCAAAAGGAGATGGAGGGGCTAGAACCAGAACAAGGCCTTCCTTTTTGATTAGGATGGCCATGAGAATATCAAGAGCAAGATGGTTCACCTTTTAAAAAAGAGTTTTCCATTACCAAAACGGGTCAAGGTCTGATCTGGGCTCCAATCCTTTCTATTCCAGCACGTGGATGACTTTAGAGTTCATTGCTTTGATGGTTCAGATAAGCCTCACAACCTTGGTTTTGGCCATTTCTAAGAGGGAGAGACCTGTTTGGCCTATGAAGATTTGGATTTCTGTTATGATGTCTTCTCAATCTGTTGCTGCTTTACGGGCGATATCGTCAGCTTTATTTGTCTCATGGAGATGCTCTTAGCCTCTCTGATATGGAACAACAGCATAGAGGCAATGAAGAAACCAGGTATTGCCCTATTCTTTTCTAAACCTTCTATGACACACACACATCATCTCCAATTCTTAATATAAGAGATAGATAACTAATTTGTGGATATTAAAAAAATTAGTTGAGTTAGTTATTTGTAATAAATATATATGCAATCAACAGAGATATTTCGAGAAAAAAATTATAAACTTGGAAATAAAGTGAATTGAAATCTTATATTTATGATCAAAGTAAACCTCTTGAATAACTTTTATGTATAGTACTGGAGGTAGTGTATATTTACATACATATATATCTCATGGGCGCCTTTGGGATTGACCAAGACAATCTTTCTATAAATACGCTATTGCATCAGATTAAATGCTTCCTATGAATTCAACCTCTCATTAATTTTGTCATAACTGACACATCTTGGTTTGGCTGAATTATAATGATTTCTCTTTTACAAAGCAAGAACAAAATAGGGTGAATATAAGATTATTTTAACGTAGCCGTTAAAAGGGACTCAGCTTAGAGTCCTTGCCCATTTAAACAAGAAAGCCAAGATGGAAAGTGGCTCGAAGTTAACAAGTGAGATGTAATTTTTGAGTGTTCATTGCATGGTTCTTTAGTTTACAAATGACCCCAATAAAAGCTCTTTTAAACGAGTTAATCTAGTCAGTTGATATCTATACACACACATGTTAAAGCCTCATAACAGACATATAAGGAAATGCACCTCTAACTCTTTTCTCAACATTTCAAATTGGCATAAAAATCAGTTGCCAAACAATTCAAATCTGAACAACAAAAATGGATATAATTAAAGAAACTTGTATCATCTGCAAGTTTTATAACCATCAATCAAGTTCTCTCTTTTTAATCATGCAATATTGATAGTCCAACTTGAAACTGAAGCCTGCAATTCTGGTGCAGGTGTTCGCATTTGATGAACAGATGCCGGACTTCGCTCGAGCCTTTCTTTGCCATATGGTTTGTGATGGGAAATGTTTGGGTTTTTGACTCGCGTTTCGGGTCACTCCAAAGAGCTCCAAAGCTGCACGTGCTCTGCATCTCCTTGCTTGCTTGGAATGCCATGACCTACTCTTTCCCTTTCCTTCTCTTCCTCCTGCTGTGTGCCTCTGATCAGCAGTCTCCTCGGTTACAACATGAACATGGCATCTTCTGATAAAGGAGCTTCTGATGATCAAATTCCACGACTTCCAAGGTGGAGATACAAGCAAGTTCATAACAAGTTGGACAATGGCCATGATTCTCCTGCCAGTGAAGGGCTGATCAATGAATATCCTGTAAGCAGCTAAACTAATGCATTTTTTTTCAACAGCTGGATTCAATCTATGCAAGATATTTGGTATGCTGTGATCTTGAATGTCACAGTACAATAGATCAAGATATAGGAAACTCATTATATATAGGGTTAAGGTCCAATTTGCCCGGGAAAATTTTGAGTGGCAGCTGTAGGTATCCTGAAGTTTTTGTTGGATTAATGTTAGAGTACCAGGTCAGATTAGTGGATTGATTTCTTGTATGTTATTTTTTGTTCTGTCATTTACATATTGTGAGATGAGCATTTTCTTTATTGAATAATAAAGAAGCATATGTACTATACTTTTTTTTTTCCTTTTATATTACGCAATTTTTTAGTTGCTTCCTTGTTTATAATGCCCCTTTTAGGCTACCATTGCAGTGAGTAAATAAGAGGAATCTCTAAATTAAATAACCGAATGTAATAGATCTTATATTGTTAAGAAATATGATAAATAAGTCAGAGAATAAAGAGAATGAAGAAGAGAGAAGGAAAGGAGGAAGGTATATTCATTTGAGGCAAAAATACACCCTTAGCTTTAACTTTATGGAGCGTTTTATTGTGGTCTTTTAATTTTATAAAGTGGTTTTTTAGTCATTTAGCCCTAACTTTGTTATAAAAAAAAAAAAAGCTGATATTGAAATTTTAAATGTTAACAAAGCTTTCTTAAATGCTAACATATTAAGTTTATTATCTAAAAAATAGCAATGATTATTACGTAATTAAAAAACATAAGTTGAGACCAACAATATTAGGGTTAGAGGATAGAATGATATTTTATAAAATTTAGGGGCCATTCTAAAAACTTGTATAAAGTTGGAGAACCAACTGAGTTTTACCATTCATCTAACTAGTTTCCTATACGGTTTGTTTTAGTGCATGTTTGACAAACCATAAAATTGTTGTTTTAAAAGTTTTTTTTTCTCGTATACTTATATCGTAAATCGTAAAAATTATTTTCAAAAATCAATCCAAATATGCAATTTGTGTGACTTTTTTTTTTTTTTTTTTTTTTTAACAAAACACATAATCTACATATCTTCAATATCATTAATATGAATATCATCACACTACAAAAAAAAAAGGGCATTTTGTAGAGCTGAAGTTGTAGCGGTTAGCTTAAACCGCTACAAATTATCGTATTTGTAGCGGCAAGCTTTTTTTTTGTAGCGGTTGTGTATAAAAAACCGCTACAAAGTTGGCGCGAAATTCCCGCCAAAACTTGTAGCGGTGATTTTGTAGCTGTTAATGCACAGAAACCGCTACAATATTCCCGCCACCTGGCGCGACCAACAGTGTAGCGGTTATTTGTAGCGGTTACAGCAAGAGAACCGCTACAAAATACCAAAGGTCAGCATTTTGTAGCGGTTATTGCCCAGAACCGCTACAGAATTTCCAGAGTCTCGAAATTTGTAGCGGTTATACCCCTATAACCACTACAGAATTTCAAGAGTCTCGAAATTTGTAGCGGTTCTGGGCAATAACCGCTACAGAATTTCAAACGTTGTCATAATTTGTAGCGGTTAATGTTAAACCGCTACAAAGTTAATTATTTGTAGCGGTTATTTGGATAACCGCTACTAAAATCTGGCCTATTTAAAGCCTCCGCCTCCCTCATTCCTCCTTTTGATTCCTGGAGCTTCTCTGAGTGATTTCTTCAAGATTTGAGCGTTCAGACGTCTGTGCAGGAGTTTTTCCTACAGTATTTCTCAGTATTTGCACTTGAGGTACATATATAACACGTATTTTATTTATATTTGTATTTTTATTAGATTTTTGCATAATAATGTGACTAATTTATTTTTGTTTTGATTTATACAGTTGATATGGCTTTAAGAGAGGATAAGGGGAAGGCCCCTGAGGTCCCCAGACCGATTTTACGGGGTGGCAGTAGCCGGGCAGGGGGCAGAGCAGAGGCAGGGCGATTGCGGCATCTCAGCCCATCCCCCCACAGGAGTCGGCCCCACCATAGGCACCGCAGACAATCCCACAGGAGACGACCGCACCAAAGGTGCCTGAGGTTGGGGGGACATATATTAGCGTCGAGGACTTCCTCAACGAGGAGGAGTTCGAGATCCCGATTGGGTTCAGGGAGATGGAGCAGTTCCTCGATGAGGAGGACGCTCGGGACCAGAACAACCCACAAGGGTCGTCTTCGCGGTCCACTGGGTTTGAGGTGCAGGTCGAAGGTAAATTAATTTTTTAATTTAGTAAATTATTTATTTAAACTATAAATGTTAACTTTGAATTACAATTTATCTAACGTGCGGTAAACTATGCAGACGAGCAGGGGAACGTTTCGACGATGAGGCTAGACGTGACCGGTGTGAACAGGTTGGACCGGAGCCTGCGAGTTATAGTGCCGTGGAATGAGGGCACGGACCAGCCCATCCATAATGGGGGTCACCTGTTCAACCGCTTCCTGAACGACCTGGGCGCGAACTGGATGCGGTTCCCCCTTCACTTCGGGACGTGGAGGCATGTTCCGAAGGGGCCGAAGGACCTGGCTTGGGAGGAGGTGGTTCAGGTAATTAAAATTATTTAATTAATATTTTTTGTAATTAATTATATTTAATTAATATTTTATAAATTATGTTTTTTATAATTATTGATATTTAAATAATTTTTTTTCAGCTGCGGTTTGCCGTCCGGGCCAATCGGAAGAGGTACGCCCTCGTGAAGATGGGTGACGCCTGGAGGAATAGGAGGAACCGTCTCTTCCACAAGGTGGATAAGGATAGGACGATGCCTCTGGAGCAGCTGATCGAGAGCGTTCCGGACGGCGTGCCGCCGAACGACTGGGCGAGTTTCGTCCAGTTCAGGAGGAGCCCTGAGGCGCAGGTAATGTATTTATTAGATTTTTTATATATAATTTTGTAATTGTTAAATATTAAATTATAATTTCAATTTAATTTGTATTTAAATTTAAATTATAATACATTTAATTTTTTTTTTCCAGGAGCTTGCTCAGAGGAACGCCGAGATCCGGGCGCAGCAGACGATCCACCACACAGCAGGATCGAAGACCTTTGCTGTGACCTATAGCGAGCTGGTAACTTTTCAAAATATCACTTACTTTTTAGCTGATTATTTCATAATACTAATTGATTTGTGTAATTGTTTCAGGAGACGAAGGCACAGCAGGAGAACCGTCAGACGGACTATGGGGAGTTGTACTCCATTACACACAGACACCGTGACAGGACTGCGACTTCTCAGCAGGCAGAGGCGACCATTGTAAGTAATTTTATTATTATATTTTTTATAAAACCAAGTTAATAATGAAAAATGCTAATTAATCATTGTTTCATAAAATGACAGGAGCGGATGCAGCAGTCGCAGGCTGAGCTGCGACAGACCCAGCCTGAGGAGTCACGGGGGTCAGTGGACCCGATGGCTCCTTTGAAGGCGGGTCTGGCTCAGGCTGAGCAACCCGAACGCGTGTGGGGGATGGGGATAGGCGCCAGACCCGGCATGGTCTACGGCAGGAGTGCCGCCTCTGAGGCTGGCAGCTCTAGAGGTGTCAGACATCCGAGGGATGAGTCTATTGACCAGCTGCGGTCAGAAATGGAGCAGCGGATGCAGCAGATGCAGGTGTAGCATATGCAGCAAATGCAGTTGCATGCTGATATGATCTACGCTCAGCAGACGCAGTGGCGTGAGATCGCGAACAACATGCTCGAGGGGGCATGGAGTCGCATGTTCCCGAACGAGCAGCATCCAGCGGTTCCTCCTGTCCCTCGCTACGTTGTCTCGAGTACTACTCCTCTTCCTCCTCCTCCTCCTCCTGCTGATGACGATGGTGCAGTTCACTCTGTGCAGCGGCCTGATCCAGCAGGACCTGAGGGAGCACCAGATGATCAGCCCCCAGCTACTTAGTTTAGGACATTTTTTTTGTTGAAACATTTGTAAATATATATAAGTTTGTATTTTAGAACTTTCTTCCTGTGTTTGATATAATTATATTTATATTATTAGATCGCGTTGTTTAATTTATGAATTAATTGCAATAATTATTTATATTTCTAAATTTTAAAAAAAATAAAGCATATATATATTTGTAGCGGTTTTTTAGTTAAAACCGCTACAAATATATATTTGTAGCGGTTTAAACTTGAAACCGCTACAAATATATATATTAGTAGCGGTTCTCAAATAGAAACCGCTACTAAGATATATAAAGTTGTAGCGGTTTCTCTTGTGAAACCGCTACAACCATATATATATCTTAGTAGCAGTTTTACAATAGAAACCGCTACAAATTTGTATATATTTGTAGCGGTTTTACAATCAGAACCGCTACAATACTCATCATTTGAATTTTGAAATTTTCCGCCTTTGTGCACGTTTGTAGCGGTTATGTTATGTATAATCGCTACAAATTAAAAATTATTTTTAAATTTTTTGTCCAACGGCTTTAATGTTAGTAGCGGTTTTTGTATATATAACCGCTACAAATACTAAACAAGTAAATTTTGAATTTCCCACCAATGTTAACGGTTTGAAAATTAGTAGCGGTTTTTTATACATAACCGCTACAAATACTCAACATATAAATTTTGAATCCCACCAATGTGTAACGGCTTGAAAATTAGTAGCGGTTTTTTATATATAACCGCTACTAATATTTTATAACTGTAGCGGTTTTAGAACCGCTACAAATTTATAAACGTTGGAATTTCAGAATATAAGGTTCTTGGCATTCGTCATTATCTTCTCACTCATCTTCTTCTCTATACTTTCCTCTCTCTCACTTGTAGCTATGGATAAATCATGGATCAGGTTGCCGCGCAATTCTCCTGAATATTTGTACGGATTAGACAGTTTCTTAGATTTTGCATTTACTCACGCTAGCTGTAACGGCAAGATCGTCTGTCCATGTCGGAAATGCAAGTTCAAGAAGTGGCATGCACGAAATGTTGTGAAGGAACATTTGCTTGTGAAGCCTTTCCCTGAGGACTATACGTTTTGGGCAGTACATGGTGAGAAGGCCGGCATTAGATATGACGATGCTCTTCCTCGAAGTTCTCAAGTAGGCGTTTAAGTAGATGAAGATGATCCTGTGAATGATCCTGTGCGTGATGCGTTTGGATTTCAAGGCGACAACTTCAACGAAGAAGTGCATGGCTCTGAGCTGGTTTTTATGGGGAATGAAGCAGCTCGGGATTTTTTCAGCTTGATGGATGAAGCAGATCGTCCTTTATATCAAGGTTGTCGCAAATATTCTAAATTATCTTTCTTGATCAAATTGTATCATATCAAGTGCTTGTATGGGATCACAGATAAGGGAATATCGATGTTGCTCGACTTATTACAAGATGCATTCCCCGACGCCGAGATTCCCACAACGTTCTACGAGGCCAAGAAGATTATCAACAGGTTGGGGTTGAATTATCAAAAGATTGATGCATGCCCAAATGATTGTATGCTGTATTGGGGAGATGATTCCAGCAGGGAGACGTGTAAGAGATATCACACATTGAGGTACAAGATAATTTGGAAGGGGAAAAAGCAGAAGAAGAAACCTACAAAGATTTTCAGGTACTTCCCTTTGAAACCTCGTCTACAAAGATTATTTATGTCGTCTAAAACTGCTGAGCACATGAGGTGGCATGCCGTTGATAAAAACGAAGATGGTAAATTAAGACATCCGTGGGATGCAGCTGCTTGGAAAACATTTGACAATGACTTTCCAGATTTTGCGATTGACCCCAGAAATGTCCGGCTTGCGTTGGCGACCGACGGTTTCAATCCTTTCGGGAATCTTAGCACAAGTTACAGTATTTGGCCGGTAGTCTTAGTGCCCTATAACTTACCCCCTGGATGTGTATGAAACAAAGCTCTTTCATTATGTCTATGATCATTCCAGGCAAAAAGGCACCGGGCAATGACATCGATGTGTATCTCCAACCACTTATTGCGGAATTGCTTGACCTGTGGAATGTTGGCTTGGAGACGTACGACGCTTACAGCAAGACTTTGTTCAACATGCGTGCAGCCTTGATGTGAACGATTAGTAACTTTCCTGGCCTTGGCACATTATCTGGTTGGAATGTGCATATTGGGTCAGCGTATCCAGCTTGCAATTTTGACTCTGACGCATTGCGCCTTCCCCACAGCCGAAAGTGGTGCTTTATGGGGCATCAGAGGTTTCTCGATGGAACGCATAAGTTCAGATTGCAACGGAATCGCTTCAATGGGAAACCAGAAAAAGGAGGACCATCTTAGACTTTGTCCGATACAGATATCTTACAGCATTTTGAGCATGTTGACTTTGAGTTTGGAAAAAGCGACGATTCAGCACAAACTCGCCAAAAGACGCGCAGGACTTCGGCGCCTTAGCAGTGGAAGAAGATAAGTATTTTCTTCACACTTCCATATTGGAGATCTAATTTACTTCGCCGCAGTCTTGATGTAATGCACATTGAAAAAAATGTTTGCGACAATGTGCTGTATACGCTGCTTAACGAACTCGGCAAGACAAAAGATCACCTTCAAGCGAGGAAAGATTTACGCGACATGGGAGTTCGTGAAGACGCTTGGCCAGATGAGCATGACAGATTTCCATTGGTAAAGTTTACCCTCACAAAACCGAACAAGGAAGTGTTCCTAGCGACGTTGAAGAAGTTAAAAGTTCCTGATGGGTATTCAAGCAACATTTCTCGATGTGTCGACTTGCAGGCTCGAAAGGTTGCTGGCCTGAAGAGTCATAACTCACATGTTCTTATGCAGTAGTTACTCCCTCTGGCTATAAAGAATACACTTCCTCCCGATGTTTCCATCGTTCTGGTGGAACTTTGTTCTTTCTTTCGGAAGTTGTGTTCTAAGGTTTTGATCGTTGAGGAGCTCTATTAGCTGCAGTCGAAAATCATTCTTACGCTTTGTCATTTGGAGATGATCTTTCCTCCGTCCTTTTTTACTGTGATGGTTCACCTCACAGTCCACCTCGTTCATGAAACAAAGCTCGCTGGACCAGTACAATATCGTTGGATGTATCCGATTGAGAGGTACTCATTTTAAATACGTGCTTTAATTTATTCTCCATATTTAATGTTTGCTATTGGTCCTTTTCATCATTTTATATCAATTTTCTCTTCTGTACTTCATAGGTTCCTTGGGAAATTAAAATCTTTCGTGAGGAATAAGGCGTGGCCAGAAGGTTCTATAGCTGAAGGCTATATAGGGGATGAGGTGCTATATTTTTGCTTAAGGTACTTTGATGATCTTGAGACGGCTTTCAACCGCCCGCCTCGTGTTGACGATTGTCCTGAACCTGCGCCGACATCAGGAGAATTTATCCCTCGTGTTGGTAAACCAGTTGGAGCAACTGAGAAGTTCAAACTAACGACAACTGAGAAGTTGCAAGCACATAGACATGTCTTGATTAATTGCACTCAAGTTGAACCTTTCATACGGTAAAAATTGTACACTCACATGTTATTCGATCTATATCTTTCGTAACATTTCTCACTTTCATTTCACTAATGCCTTTCCATTATTAATTGCAGGGAATTCAGAAGTCATGTTAAGCGTCAACTCAGAATCCGTACACAGACATCCTCGGAAGTTGATAGGAGGGTCCACAGAGAATTCCTGAGCTGGTTTGCGCGCAGAATACTAAATGACCACAACCCACAC
Source organism: Inga laurina (assembly GCA_963855925.1). Classification (NCBI taxonomy): domain Eukaryota; kingdom Viridiplantae; phylum Streptophyta; class Magnoliopsida; order Fabales; family Fabaceae; genus Inga; species Inga laurina. The sequence continues at coordinate 45,291,920 of OY979706.1, read as the reverse complement.
TCACCAGATTTCAGAGCTCTCGCAATCGGCCTTCTTGATCATGCAAAACGATTTACAGCATACAATGTAAATGGTTTTAAGTTTTGCACGGTTTCACGGGATCAAGGATTGCAAACACAGAATTCGGGTGTTTATGGCACATTTGGGACAAGGAGTTATGCGAGCAGCAGTGACGCCAACATGCAGTTTGGAGGCATCCCTTACTATGGCAAGCTTCTTGATGTGGTCGAGCTTAATTACCAAGTCCGTTTCACGGTGACGCTATTCAATGGTTTGTGGGCAAATACCACTACTTCTTAGGGACTGACAACTGACGACCTAGGGATCACATCAGTCAATTTCTCACGGTCGATTCATACCGGTATTTCTCAAGATGATGAGCCTTATATTCCAGCTTCAGAGGCACATCGGGTTTATTATGTCGAGGACGAGAGGCATAGGGATTGGCACATGGTCGTTCATTTAAAGCCAAGAGACCTTTACGACATGGGTGAAGGCGATAACATCGCCTACGAGAGTGAGCCATTTCAGCTAGCTGATTTTGAAAACTACTTCCCTGAAGGCGATGACAATTTACCTCTATTGCGGTGAGTTTTTTTAAGTCCACGTCATTTGAATTAAATTTTTTAAAATTAATAATACATCAATAACAATAATTTTTCTACAAAATTTCTGTAGGGATGGCGACGATGAGTGATCAAATTCAAATTATGCTTTTGTCTTTACAAAAAATGCAAAAATTTTTTTAAAATCAAATGTAAGAAAAAAATTTAAAAAAAAAATTAAAATAATGTTTGTAGCGGTTATTAAACCGCTACAAATAAAAACGAAAACCGCTAGTAAATGAATAACCGCTACAAAATGGATATAACCGCTACACTAACCGCTACAAATAGCACTATAAATATTAAACCGCTACAAAAATACAAATAACCGCTACTAACTAATAACCGCTACACTAACCGCTACAAATAGTACGTGGATCCCTATAAATACCCTTACCACAACTCATTTCAAACACTCCCCAATTTCTTTTCGCCTTACCTTTCTTTCATTTTCTCTTATTTACAACTTCTTTCGCATGAGTAAAGGAGCTGAATAATACAATCAAATATGGTAACAAGATTTTTAATTTTTTTTACAATACTTCTTTCCTTTCTATAAAATTTATTCTAACCATTTTTTTTCTAGATATATCATAACTGTATCTCATTTTCATCTATTTTTCATACATAATTACATTATATTAGATAACATAATAGTTCCTTATTACCTACCTATCCTTAATAATATTATTAATATAAATTTTATACTAATCCAATTCAATTACATTTTTCCTTTTTATTTTTTAATAAGTTAAACTATTAAATAATAACGTAATTGAAATAGATAAAATAATAACAAAATAAACTATTTAATTTAATATTGAAAAAACAGAAACAAATAATTGTATATTTTTTAAAAAATTTTAAAACATTTGTAGCGGTTATTAAACCGCTACTAAATAATGCGCCTTTTTACAACTAAAATTAAATTTTTTTGGCGGCAAATTTGAATTTCATGAAATTAGTAGCGGTTTTCAAAACCGCTACTAATTTCATGAAATTCAAAATTAGTAGCTGTTTCTTAACCGCTACAAAATAAAAAAATGTCATTTTTTTTTCGCTAACAAAAATTCAATTTTTTATATTTGTAGCGGTTAGATAACCGCTATAAAGAAAAAGTCATTTTTTTCGCTCTCAAAATTTCAATTTTTTATATTTGTAGCGGTTATATAACCGCTACAAATATTTCTGAAAAAAATTTCATCCATGTGGGTGTTGTAGCGGTGAAGTTGAACCGCTACAAATGATGTAGCGGTTATTTTTGATTGAGAAGCGGTTTTATATAACCTCTACAAAACTGCTTGCAACATACGATTTAGTAGCAGTTCTTGTAACCACTACTAACCTTGTTTGTAGCGGTTAGAACTGCTACTAATACCCATTTTTAACCGCTACTAAATGATGTTTTTTTGTAGTGTCATCAATATCAATATAAAATCTGTTACAACAAGCCAATCCTAAAATGGCTTATCTTTGGCTCAATACTCAGTTTATTGTTTATCAGCCACATTCATTAAAAATATCTTTTACCTCGGGCTTCTATCAAGCTGGTTGCAATTTATTTTATGCATATGCCTAACATTATATTTGAATTAACTTTTAGAGAATAGCTTTTATGATTGATAAAGTAAGTATGTGGGAAAAGTTGTCTCGGTTTAAAGAAAATAACTTCTGAAACTACGGTTTTGTAACTTCCCAAACACTTAAAGTGCTTGTTTGGATTAATGATTGTAATGCTTAAAAGCAGCTTTTCAATCATGATTTACGGTATATGAGGTAAGTATGCGAGAGGAGTTGTGTTTCGATTTATGTAAAAAGAAGCTAAAACAAACATGCCTGTCAGGCTCATTGTTCAGAGTCATATATATATATATATATAAAATATTTCAATGTTATCTTAGATTATTGATTTCCTTTTCCCTCTCCATCTTTTCCCTCCCGAGGCACTCTCCAAGCCTCTCATCTTTTACGTCACCGGAGGTCATCCCGCCATAATCCAAATCCAAATTTTAAATTCTTCATTTATTTATTTCCCCATTTTCTTTTCCCTGTATCACTCTTTCTCCTTCCCCAATATCTGACATCTCATTTCATCTCTTTATTAAGGTTTCAAATCCCCTCCGCCTTGCATCCCATCTGTCTCGGACGAAGCTTCTTTCTACTTTTTCAAAGGTTGTTGCCCATCGGCAAAAAAAAAAAAAAACAAAAACAAAAGTTTCTGCCCATTATGTTTTTAAAACAAATTCGTTTTAAGAGGAAAATTAAATCTAGACCGTCCATTTGTAAGAATTATATGGACGGTGATAAAAGGCAACTATTCTAAATGACGTCATTTCATATAGCTGATCTCATCCGTCCAATTTCTTACTAAATTTCAGCCATTGTATTGTTTCCCTTTAGGTGGTGCCTTTTTTCTCACTGATCGCGCTTTGCTTTTTCGTGCACAACCTTTTCTTCAATTCTTCCTGTAGATGTGTGGGGGAAAACCAAAGGAACACCTGGAATGTGGTATCAGAGAAGAGGAATAATAAATAAGGATTTATGAGTACAAGATATTAAAGATTAGTGAGTAAAATAACAATCTGTTATCAAAATCTCACAATTTTTTGATAGTTCATATCTAGTTTTTATATTTATGATTTATAACCTAACTTAGTAATCTTTATGTACTGGATATCATTTTGGTTAATGTAACACCCTAAATTTCTATTAAGGGCTAATGATAATTATTGTGAATGATTTTTGTAAATCAAAATGGATTTGAGATCCGAATTATTACTGGAAATGCCCAACATCCTGTGTTTTAGCATAATTACATGTTTAATAATTATTTGGGCTAAAATAGGGGTAATTGGCGCATAAAGAAGAGGAAAATAATTTAATTATGTGTTATGTGACAATTTAAGTAAATATGCCAAAATCAATGGAAGAATGGAAAATTATCGGTTAATTAGTTAATGATTAATGGAGAAATTAATTGCTAACTAAGAGAAATGAGATATATATGAGGCTGTCACAAGTATGGGAGGGATGGGAGTAGTTCATTTCATCATCATTTCATCTCTTTCCACTCTCTTCATCTTTCTCATTCCTCTCTCTTTAGTGTTACCATGGGAGCTCAAGAAGTAGGAAGTGTTTTTGCTTAAGGTGAGCCATTTGACCCATCTAATGACCTCTAATGGCAAAAATCCCTTCTATAAACTTGTTCCTTGTGTTGAGAGCTTCAATTTCATGGTTTTAGGTTTGCTATTGGTGGTGTTTTGTGGCCACAAGAAAATCTAGAAGTTGGAGAACCAAGAAACTTCTTTGGGAAAGTTGTTGAGGTAAGTGAAAGCTTCATTTCATATAAGTTTTATGGCCATTGGTTGGGCCTTGAATATTTGGAAATTTTGCCCTAATTTTTGTGATTTAAAATCATGGGGAGTATGATTTGTTGTTGTCATAGAAATGGTACCTTGTTTGGTGTTTTGAATTAATAGAATTGAATTGAAGCTTAAATGTAAAGTTTGGCAACTTTGTGTTGGTTTTGTGTATTGGGAAAAAATAGGGCATGTCAATGGGTTATGATTTTGGTCATTTTGAGGTTGCCATTGTGTTCCTTGTGAGAAATTGTATGGGAATAGGTTTGGTTATTGATTTTGGAGTCATTGAACACTTTGGTAGAAAATTGGAAATTTGTCAAGTGTGAACTCTATTCTGGGCAGCCATCTTGCACGAAAGTTTTGAATAAACAAATGGTGTTTAAAAATTATGTAACTTTCCAGTTTTAAAGTTCACATCCCAAGCTTCAAAATGGACAAATAATTCATATCATTTTGTTTTATGAACTGAAAGTTATGCTTTGCCAAAGTTTGGGACTAAAACTGGACTCTATTTTAGAGTAGTGTTGAGTTTTGTGTAATTCTGGAATTGTGTGGTGATTTCTAGTAATGGTCCATATTTTTCCAGTAAATAGGACTTAAATATCTTTCATTTGGCTTTGAAATTACCTCATTTTGATTTTTCTAGAATTAGTTATGATTTTTGGAAGTTTAGCCAAGAAACAAGATTTTTCTTGGCCGCGGCCAGCAGATTCTTGGCAACAGCCCAAATATTTTGGACTTGTTTTTGGCCGCGGCCAACCTCCAAAAATGACATTTTGCACTTTTGAAAGGTGGTTTTTGGTATAGTCTTTCCTAACCCTTTAGGCATATATTTGGGCTTTTAGTAGCCACCTAAAGGACATAAATGATAACCAAATATAAGTGTTGTGAAGTCAATTGAGTCTTGGAATAGAGAATAACTCTTCGTCCCTAATTGTGGATTATAGGATTCGATATTTGCCCTGCTTGGGAGAGACCTGTGATAGAGTGTGCATGGAACGAACCAGGTAGCGACTCTTCTCTCATGTTGTGTATGATGTTTTGGTATGCATGACTTGTCATTGAGCTTTATGAACTATATATGCCATGGTTCATTACAGTGTGAGCACTTCAGCATGAGCCATTTAGGGATTGACACTGGTCATCTCTAGCTCAGCCGTTGAACTGCCATTGTAATTAACATGGATCTTTGTGAATTCGTCTCGTGGGGCAGCGTGTTGTGAATCTAGCCAGGGGTTGTGTGTAATATATCTGGCCTGTATGGCTTGCATATGAAATGCTTTATATGAATCCCAACTGTGGTGAAATATATTGTGTGAATTGTTGTGGTGCAATACAGTGTGAGCACTTCAACGTGAGCAAACGTAAGGGTGACATGAGTCATACCAGCCCTTGTCACTGTAACTGCCATTGTAGTTGCTATGTGTGTGTGATGATTTACTTTCATGCCTTATTGTTGTGCATACTATGAGTGATTTGACACTACAGAGATTTCTTAGAATCTCACTCCCCAAAAACAATTTTTAGACAGGGCCTAAGGATCAAAGGAAAAGCAGGTGACGAAGGGCGGTTGAAGCTCCGAGCTAGGAGTCTATTTTGGTTTTGGTTATCATAGTTTGATTTTGGGTATTTTATTGGGAAACGATTGTATATATTGGATTTGTAGTATAGTTTGTGTAATCCCTTGGATAAGGGAAATGAATTATGGGCATTGTGCCTTGTAGAACCCTTATTTATTAAATGGAACCCGAGTGTGTCGGGACTTTACATTGCACTCTGATATGTATAAATGGAATCAATTTGTACAGGCCATTTGTGTGTTGATTGTTGGTATGAGACGATTGTTGAATATATTTTAGAAAAGTTTTTGCAAGATCGGTTTTGGGAAAATGAATACCATGTTAAGTCCCAAACCGTATTATGGTCTCTAATTCAACCTAATTACGTTTTATAAACGTAAATCTTGGCCTATGGTTGTGAGGGGGTTACATATAATATATTTAGATAATGGGAATTTTGATTCATGCCTGTTTGTAACTTTTGTTTTGGCCAAACCTAACTTTCTATTAAATAAATTTTGATCTATATATAATCTATAATATATGCTCTCTAATTATTGGCTTACTGGTTAGAGTGCTTGTTGGATTTTGATTCAGCACTCGAATAATCTATCACACACACACACACACACACACACTAGGCTAATATATTTATACTAGTATGTGCATATATGTTTTATTTGGATATTTACATCTTTGGCGATTTTGAGAATACAATTTCTATATTTTCATTATATCACCACTGAGTTTTTACTTATATTGGGTTTATATTTTTTAATTTTGTAGGAGGCTTATACCATGGACATGAATTTAACTCCCAGACTTAATCTTGAATTTGAAAATTTAGAAGAAGCATGGGAATTTTGGAGGCCATATGGTAGAAGAACTGGTTTTGGGGTTTGAAAATAGAGCTTTAACAAGAGCGAAAAAGATAAATCCTCATATATACCTTTTATCTATATGTTTGTCGTAAAGAAGGGGTGAGAAAATCAGACAAACAAGATTTGACAACTAAAAAAACCTAAGGATGAGACAAGAATAGGCTGCAATGCCAAAATTAAAGTAAAACAAGTTGATGGATATAGAGTAAATGAAGTTTTCTTGGATTATAATCATCCTCTTCAACCTCCTGAAGCTGTTTACTTACTTGCATTGTTTTGAGAACTAACACCATCTTAACGTTATGAATTGGAAAATGCTGAAAAAGTTGGAGTTAGTAAAAAATTAGCATTCAATTTGCAAAGTCAATATGCAGAAGGTTGAGCCAATTTAGGATTTATAAGACGTGATGCAAAAAATCATCTGAACTAACAATGAGCCATGAAATATGGTGATGCTGGATGTATATTTCAGTATTTTGAGAAATAATTAGCAAAAAATCCATCATTTGTCCGTGCTCACCAAATGGACATAGATGAGCAAGTGACAAATGTATCTTGGGCTGATGCACAAATGTTGGTCAACTAGGCTTGCTTTGGAGAAGTTATTTCACTTGATACTACTTATTGCACAAATTGTAACAATAAACCTCTTGCAATTTTTTCTGGCTTCAATCACTACAAAGAAGGGGTGATATTTAGAGTGGTGTTGTTATGTATGCAACCGTTGAGAGTTTCAAATGGCCTTTTTGTGTGCACACAAAAATGCAAGGCCACTTATGGTTTTTACTAACCAAGGTGCTGCTATGCCACGAGCATTACAAGAAGTAATGCCAAATGTAAATCATGCCTTGTGTACTTGGCATGTTTCACGAAATACAATGAAACATCTTCCAAACTCAATGGTTAAGGATTATAACCATTGCATGTATTATTATTGGGATGAAACTAAGTTTAAAGAATGTTGGCAAGAATTATTATCAAAACAAGATATGACAAAAAACTTATGGTTGGTATTTATGTACCAAATAAAAGAGAAATGAGTATATGAAGAACTCAAAAATACTTGGCATAAGAAGCACACAAATAAATGAGAGTGTTAATGTATCTGTATCAAGGGTTGCACCCATATTAAATTAGATATCAATTGATTCTTCCAACAATTTAAACTGGAGGATAATAAAGGTAACGAATTGAAAAGTGATTTTGAGTAACGTAACAAGTATCAGAGAAGGTATTCCTCCATTAATTTCTTCTTTTCTCTCTCTCTCCCCTATCTCTAACAGGTATTCCTGATATGCTTTTCTCTTCATTCTCTTCATCTTCTTTGACAAGGAATATCAGAGAAGTGTTAGATCTCATATGTTTTGATGATAACAAAGAATGGTATGAAAAAGATTTGATAAACAAATAAGTTTGAACAAAGTAATAACAGAGAAAATCATCACTTGAGGTAAGCACTGGAGTAATGAAGAAAGACCAAGAGAAAAAGCTGAGAAACTTCATCACCGGCAAAATTTCTAAAGGGTTACTCGAGTAAGTATTCGAGTAATGAGACAGAAACTTGAAGTAACCAAAGTCAACCTTCAAGTAACCTGCCAACATTACTCGAGTAAGTACTCGAGTAATAAGGTATATGACTTCCAGTTACTCTCGGCTTGCCAACGTTACTCGAGTCTGTACTCGAGTCCCCTGCTTCAAGAAATATGTTGATCTCGGCATTTTCAATCCTGCCAATGTTACTCAAGGAGCTACTCGAGTAACTCACTGTGGTAAGCAAAACTTGAAGGTAATACTCGAATAACTTGAAATGCTATTATCACTTCACTCGAGGCACTACTCAAGTATGCAGGTATTCAATTATTCTTTATCAAATATTTGAACTAGATTACTCGAGTAAGTAATCGAGTAATCTGTAAAGTTATTTACACAACACTTGAAGTATCTACCCGAGTAAACTAGGCAGAAAATTGATGTTTACTCGAGTAAGTACTCGAGTAACCAGGTAAGCAAACTTGAAGTGCTCTCGGCCTTGAAATCCTGCCAAAATTACTGGAGTGAAGCATTGAGTAACCTGAAGTTTATTTGAGAGATTACTCGAGTTGCTACTCGAGTAACCTATGAAGAAAAGTGTGCCATACCCGAGTAAGTACCCGAGTAAACAGGTATTTCCAAGGTTTGTAAATTTGTTTACTTCATGCACTACTCGAGTTATGTGATGTTCATTCATTAACTTGCTATCATTACTCTCATGATGATACTCGAGTAACTACTCGAGTATGCAAGTCCATAAATTCAGAAATCATTCCAATGTTCATTGATTTGTTTCCTATGTGATTAACCCTTTATTGTATTAGTATTTTTAGCATATTCGCAGATAAACAATGAAGAGATCTTACCAAATAAGGAAAGTCAAATGCAACGTTCAAATGCTACCTACCGCCACCTACCGCAAATGGATATTTTTCAAATACTGGAAAAGTCAATAGTGGCTGCGCACACTCAACAGGCGATAAGAAAATGTTCCAACGGTCATTACCAACACATCTATATATATGGGAATATCCAAATAGAGAAAAACAACAAGAACACACACACGAACGCATTATCAAATTCACGTTCAATACTCTGTTTTACATATACTTGTAATTCTGTACTTCAGTGATTCTTATTCACTCTGTGAGAGAGATATTTCATTCAAACTCAATATTTGTTATTGAGGTAACTTAAGGTTGTGGAACCTTGAGTTGGAATTGGATTACAACTTGTAAGGGGGAGCGAGTGTCCAGGCGAAGAAACTTGCTTGTATTGAGGTGCCAGAACCCACTGAATCTTGGAAATTATAGTGAAACTCTCAGAGATATTCTGAGGACTGGACGTAGGTCAAAGTGGTTATGGCCGAACCAATATAACTCCCGATGTACACTTCGGTAATATTTCTCCTTACTCTTTACTGCATTATATTCACCGTCAAATTTTTATATTTGGAACGAAATCATTTAGTATCACCCAATTTACCCCCTCTTGGGTGAAACACTTGCTTTAACAAGAAGGTGATATTTGGTGACCACGAATACGACAGGGAGGCACTGGCAAGTATGGGGATGACGCTAGGCAAGAAGAGATGATGATGCCCCAGTTAAAGGGGCCAGAGATTTTCGCATAGAACCTTATTCCTTCCTTCTTCATCGCACCAAAATGGTGGAGAGATTTTTTGTAGTATTCAATTTTTTAGGTACGGGTTTAGTGATTGCTCTTATGTAAGCTCTTTTTGTTTCTCTTACCTATTATCTTCTCTGATTTCCTTTTTCCTTTGATAGTAACAGTGGTTTTATTTTTTGTTCTTTAGCTCTGGATTTAAGTAAGGGTGTTCATGCGTTTTCTTCAACTAAGTGCGTGCGCTGTTGTAAAAAATTTCATGTATATTTTCCAATGCTTATCCAATGATTTTTACTATCAGACATCTTATTGGTGATTTTTTTCTGCATAAAATTTCATGTATCGGATGGGTTTGTAATGTATTGCATAATAAGAAGCTCTAGAACTTAAATGTGTATTTGCAGTTCAACTTTAATTGAACATGGCATCTTGAAATTCGCAGGTTCAAACCATACTAGACATAGGTTGTGGCTATGGTAGCTTTGGAGCACACCTCTTTAACAGTCATCTCTTGACTGTGCATTGCTGACTATGAGCCTTCAGGTAGCCAAGTTTAACTCACTCTTGAGAGGGGTTTGCCATCTATGATGGCTTCTTTCACTCCAAATCAGTTGCCATTTTCCATCTCTCTTATTCGGTATCTTGCATTGTGCAAGATGTGAGATTGATTGGGACCAGAAAGGTAGCTTTCAGAAATCAATCTCAAGCTAAATTTTCTAGAGTCAGCATGTGTGGATGGTATTTTGTAAATGTCAATTATTAAATATTACTGTATTTTTTATTTTTGGGGTTTGGTATGATAAGGTAATTTCTATTCATAATATCATCTCCACTTTAAAGAAGCTATGATATGTGCTTTGCTATCTTATTATCTCTATATTAAGCTATGTTTAATTTTAGCCAACCTAGGAAGGAGAAGTATTATATGTGCGGCCAAGCTCCTTAAAAGATATAAATATATAAAATTTTTAGTGTTTGTTTGGTATGGGGGAGAGGAGGGAGGAGAAATTTTATTAGTTGGTTTTAAAGAAATTGGAGAAGTGGGCTTATAAGCTTTTAATTAGTTTTTCTTACTCCTTTATTTAAAGAAATGGACAGTTCTTTACTATTGTTGCTTTTTCCCTATATTTCCATGCATAAAAATAATTTTTTTTTTGCAAATGTAGAGGCAAGTATATGGAAGAAAAGGATATGGTTGAAATGCAATGGTTTCTTTCTAACAGGATCTCTTTGATGTTGAGGTGAATTTGAATCCAAAATAAAAAGGAAGCTTAGGAAAGCGCATATAATCTAATTTGTTTCACCATGTTGTTGGTCATCGTTTCCCAAGTTGGACGCAACTGTCTTACTTGAAAAAGGAGCTATGGTATAAAGTATTGAATGATGTTAAATGACTGAGGATATGCCAGAATGCAAACATGCCAAATAAGGTCATTATTTCCATCCTGCTTTAATTGTAGCACATTGGTTCTTTCAAATGTCTGTGTTGCAAGTAAGCTGACCAATAGCTTTTTCCTTTTTGTCTGCATTAGTTGTAGCTGATAAAGAGCAATGCCTTCATACACAAAAAAGTTGGAAAATTAGTATATGAATCATCTTAAAAATGGTTATATCTTGCTAAGAAGCATGTGAATTGTGTAGACAATCTATGCTTCCTGAAGTGCATTGAACTTTCGCAATTCATGATATTTCTACCTGTCATAAATTCAAAGAATACTTGAATATGCATTTCATTTTGAAGTTTTCACACTGTAAGTGTCCTTTTATGTAGCTTAGAATTTGAAAGAATACTTGAGTATGCATTTCATTGGCTTTTGTTGTCTTTCTTTGATAGGCTTGATTGGTGGCTCCCCTCCTTTTTTAAAACAATATGTATTGTCATTGATATAAGATCTGTTCGAATGTTGCAGCAAATCCCAACTACATTGATAGATCTAAAAGAGGTGCATGTTTTGTGACTTTTGTTTGTTTGCTTACTGTAAGTGTGCTTCAAGTATTCTTTAATTGTAGAAATAAGCACCTAATGAGTAATTGGTTTTGCGGGTTTGATATTAAAAAGAGGAGATCAATGTTGAGTAGGATGATCTCCAAAAGACTATTTGCTTCCACATATAATAAATTCCACAAATAGGTGGTTCTAATATGCCCCTTATCCTCAAGCAAATTCATTTGTCCACATATAGTAATGGCTCATAAAATTCATAAGCCAAACATACAATTTCACGATTTGGGTCCCTGATTCTATGTATTAAACTTCAACAACTAAGTCATCACTTCTTAAAATATTTGAAAGTTATCCAATCGAGTTTTCATTCCATGCAATGTTTAAAATTCACACATCCTTTTTCTAACAAAAAAGATATTAGATCATGCATGTATGAATAAGTGGAAGTAAATTGAAAAGCTTTTTTGCTGGCACACACAAGTTGTAACTAATAAAGTGCATGATTTTATAAAAACACATACTATATATTCTCTTGCTTTGTTAGATGAGACATGTTTTGGATGTATGGCTAGGTCCTTTCTAAGGTCAAATATGTTAGTGCAATCGTTTCACCCAAGAGGGGGGGTGAATTGGGTGATACCATAAATTTTGTTGTGCATAAGAAAATGAACAGAATATTTAAAGTAGTTGAGAGCAAAGAGAAATATCACCGAAGTGTATAACGGGAGTTATACTGGTTCGGCCACAACCACTTTGACCTACGTCTAGTCCTCAGAGCATCTCTGAGAGTTTCACTATATTCTCTAAGATTCAGTGGGTTCTTGGCACCTTAGTACATAGCAAGTTCCTTTACTTGGACACTTGCTCCCCCTTACATGTTGTAATCAAATCCCCAACTCAAGATTCCACAACCTTAAGTTGTCTCAATAACAAATATTGAGTTTGTAATGAAAAACTCTCTCACAGAGCAAATATATAATAACTGAAGTACAATGAATGAATATAAGAAAACAGAGCACAAAGAGTATGTTGATCGATGTGTGATTGCTTGTTCTCAGTTGTTGTACTCTGCTCTTTGAATGCTCCATATATACAGATGATTTGTATTGTCCTTTGGAAGCATTTCAAATATGTTCGTTAGAGTCACGCAGCAATGGTTGACCATTCTTCAAATCTGAAAACTATCTGTTTAGCGGTAGGTGAGCGTTCGTTCCTTTTATTTGACTTTTCACTTCTGGCATAATCTCTTCATTGTTTCTCTATAAATATACTTAGGATACTAATACAATGAATGGTTAATCATATAGAAAATAATTCAATAAACATTAGATTAAAGATAAGTTTTCTGAACTTCATTACTCGAGTGGCTACTCGAGTGATCATACTCATTACTCGAGTAGTCCCTCGAGTAATCTTATAAAAAATATGATAGAGAAAAATTTAATATATTTCATAAAAATATTACTCGGGTAAGACATGAAGTAAGATACATTACAAACCTTGGAAATACCTGATTACTCGAGTGGTTACTCGAGTGGCCATGTCTTTTCTTCTCAAGTTACTCGAGTGCTCCCTCGAGTAAGATATCAAATAAGTTTGCAGATTACTTGATTACTCCCTCGAGTAATAGCATCAAATTCTTGGCTGAGAGTACCTGTTCTTTGCTTTCTTGATTACTCGAGTGACCCCTCGAGTAACGCATCAAATAACAATACAGATTACTCGAGTGCTTTCTCGAGTAATGCCTTTTTCTCACCTGGTTACTCGAGTGGCTACTCGAGTAAATGGTTGCATTTATTGGACGAGAGCTACTGAAAGATTTTCTCCCTGGTTACTCGAGTGGCTACTCGAGTAAAGCCTTTTCTCATGTGTTACTCGAGTAATGTTTCATATAATTTTGCAGATTACTCGAGTGACTCCTCGAGTAACTTCTTCCAAATTTTGGCAGTGTCTCTTAGGAACATTTTCACCAATATTACTCGAGTAAATATAGACAAAAACTGCTAGTGAGGTTTTTCCTTTGCTCTTTCTCTCAGATCTTCATTACTCCAGTGCTTACTTCAAGTAATGCTTTGTTTGCCATTTATTTACTTTATTCAAATTCATTTGTTATTATATCCTCTTTTATCATTAGTCTAATCTTTATTATCATCAAAATATATGGGATCTAACAAAACAATCTTTTGAATCCAGAGTATCATGAGAGTTTGGTAGTCATGCAGTAAATACGTGGAGAATCATTATTCTATCCTTTCCTCTCTCTTAGATTTTGGTATCACTTCATCAGATTTTATTAATATGCATGGAAATTTTGTCCACCAATTTTTTTTCATGGCATAGCTAATATTAGGTTCTAATGCCTAGAGGCGACCTAGGAACTTAGGTCCTACATGTCTTTGGTATGGTTCATCTCACATATTGCCAACTCGTGTACTTTTTTGTCATTTTTGTAACTTGGGTAAGCATTGTTAAAAAAGTTGTTTAATGATATTCAATCCTGTGAATAGTGTCGGATGTTCAGGCCTATATATATAGCTTTATGCAAGACATTCTTTTAGCTTCCTAAGCATGCAATAAATTTGCAGATAAGTTCTTCAATGAGGGTAATAATTTTAAAAAAATGCTTTTAAATGTACTTTCACCAATAACTAGAAGAATTTATAAGAAATTGCTTGCAACATATATATTAACTATTAACAATTATTATTAAATTGTAAATTAAGAAAAGGAGGTGAGAGGTGTAATAGTTGCACACTGCATTATTCCAAAGGTTGAGGAAATGAACAAGCGGAGTTATTGGGTTAAAGTTAATTAATTATGTAAGATTACAAAGGTTGGGGAAAGATGAATTTCATCGGTGGTATTTGGACTTGATAAATAGTAAAAAGGGCTTGATAAGAATATGTGGAATATGGCCTCAAAAAAAGAAAAAACAAGAAAAAAAAAAGAACCTGTGGAATTATAAATACTTCATAAGCGGAGTTAAAATTACAAAGGCTTGACTATAAATCATGTTAAACTATAGAGACTTGTAGATTAATGTCTTCTTTATAAATCTCTTCAACTATTCCTATAAATTGCCCACATGATATATATATATATATATATTTAAGGGCTTTATATAAACGGATCAATGATTAAATGAGATGTCTCCCCCTATTTTATTAAGTAATTTCTTGATTAATTTCTTATGCTTGTTCTTTTTCCACGGTTTGATTGATTCTTCTTCTTGTTTTTTTTTTTGCAAAAGTTGTTTCTGGTATCTTATTATTTTAAATTTGTCTTGGTAATGGGGCCAGAAATAGAGGATTTGGAAATAATTTTTTTATAGCTTACAAATATTTTGAAATTATGTTTACAATGTATTGTTTAAAATTTAATTATTTCTCCTTGTTCTTATATTAGTATATGATTTATTTAAAGATTTCTATTTTGAAAATCCTTCATCTTACTATTTCAAATTTAATTTGAAAATAGATTTTTTTTTTTATTTTGGATAGTTAAAAATATTTTAACTGTATATTGAGTTTTTTCAATATACATTTAAATTAACCTATCTTGTTATAAATATTGACTATTGCATCTTTACGAGGTAAACAATAAACTTTGATAACAGAGTTCCCTAACGGTGTAACTTAGTTGGACTAATGGTGTTTTAGTGTAACTTAAATTTGTTAAAACAGCAATATGATGCGTTGGCTTGTTTGTTACAGCAACCATGTGCCATGTGTGTATATATAAACATTGTACAGAGTCTTTTCAATTAATTCAAGAAATTCATTTCTCATTTTTGTATTATGGTATCAGAGCGAAACGCTCTCTTTCGCTGAAACACTCCTTTCTATCGTTTTCCTCTTTCTTCAACCTTTCGTCTCTGTTCCCTATCTCTAGGTTTTTCTGATCATCGTCTTTCATTGTGATGGCATATTCTTCTTCTTCATTTGTTTCTCAAATTCATCTTTCTCAGGATCCAAGTAGCTGTTATTACTTGCATCCAAATGAGAATCCTTTTCTTATTTTGGTATCTTTGCCTCTAAATGGACCAAATTATCATCATTGGGCGCAAGCGATGACAATCGCACTCATGAGCAAGAACAAGCTTCCGTTCGTCGATGGCTCAATTCTTGTACCAGATCAGAATGCTCCTCTGTTTCCGGCTTATCAGTGATGCAACAATATGGTTCTCACCTGGATAACGCAATTAATTTCTCCTTCAGTAGCGCAGAGTGTTTTATGGCTCAACCAAGCTTCTGATGTTTGGAATGACTTGCGTGAACAATTTAGTCATGGAGATGTGTTTCGAGTGGCTGAACTACAAGAGGAGCTATTTCAATTTAAGCAAGGTGAACTTTCTGTAACTGATTACTATACTAGAATGAAGATAATATGGGATGAACTTGCAAATTTTCGTCCAATGATTGATTGCACTTATGCTGCTAAGTCTTATATTCAACAAGACTATGTCATACGTTTTTTGAAAGGACTTAATGATAGGTTTGTTACTGTAAGATCTCAGATTATGCTCATGGAACCGATGCCTTCCATAAACAAAGTATTTTCCCTTGTGATTCAATAAGAGCGTGAACTTATAGGACCTTCTGAATCAAATACTGTCTGTTACATTCGATCTAACTCTAAATCCACATCTCAGACAAAGACTCCTAATGGAAATGGTAAAATGTGTACCTATTGTGGTAAGGCAAGGCATACGGTGGAAACTTGCTACAAGAAGCATGGTTTTCCACCAGGGTTCAAGTTCAGAAATTCTGCTTCTGTCAATAATTTGATTGACAGTTCCTCTGGTGCATCAGCTGCAGTGTTGTCTTCAAAACCTGTTATGACCAACACATCTAGCCCTATCACTCAAGACCAATATAATCAGTTATTGGCTTTATTGCAACCAAAGTCTGCTATTCCTGCTATTAATCCTACTTGTTCTATGTTTGAATCTAGTCTTACACCTTGTGTTAATCAGATTTCCACCTTGACACTCATGCCTGATGCAAATGCTAAAGGTATTTACACCAGTCTTTCATTTCAATCCTCTGATTGTTGGATTATTGATAGTAGTGCTACTGCACATGTTTGCTATTCATTACCTTCATTTGTCTCTTATTCTTCTATATCACCTGTCAAAGTGAATTTACCTACAAATTCAAGTGTCTTCACTAGCATATCCGGTACAGTGCAACTTAATTCTCATATTTCTCTTTCCAATGTTCTCTACATACCAGATTTCCATTTCAATATCATTTCTCTTTCTCAGTTAACCAAACAAATTGCTTGTTATCTCACTTTTTCATCCTCTCATTGTTTTATATAGGACATGAAGACTTGGAAAATGATTGGTACAACTGATTTGTATCAAGGACTTTACAGATTGATCAGTCATCCTACTCCTGCTGCTTGTGCAAATTCCATCTCTGTTGTCAATTCTTGTAATACAGAATCACAATTTGATCTCTGGCATTTTAGGCTTGGTCACCTATCTCATACTGTCTTGGATACTTTGAATAATCAGTTTTCTTTTATATCTTGTAAACCTTCCACTTTTAGCTGTGATGTGTGTCATTTTGCAAAGCAACAAAAACTTTCATTTCCTACAAGTATTACTCAATCTACTCAGTTTCTTCAATTGTTGCATGCTGATATTTGGGGCCCCAATAGTATGACTTCTATACATGGTCACCGCTATTTCTTAACTGTTGTCGATGATTTTACTCGTCATACTTGGGTACATTTGTTAAAATTTAAATATGAAGCCAATGGTTCCTTACAGGATCTTATTCTCTTACTTGAAAACCAATTTGATCTCAAAGTAAAAACTCTTCGAACATATAATGGGGTGGAATTTCATATGCCTCAATTTTATTCTTCTAAGGGCATTTTGCATCAAACATCCTGTGTTGAAACTCCTGAGCAAAATAGCACTGTAGAACGCAAACACCAACACATTTTGAATGTTGCAAGAGCATTAATGTTTCAGTCTCATTTGCCTTTAGATTACTGGTGTTATGCTGTTTCACATGCTGTTTTCCTCATAAACAGATTGCCTACCCCTATTTTAAATAACAAATCCCCATATCACATGCTTTACCAGACTTTACCTGATTATACAGTTTTGAAAGTCTTTGGTTCGCTTTGCTTTGCATGCACATCCTCTCATTCTTGTAATAAGTTTGATACTAGAGCCCGTAAATGTGTCTTCTTAGGCTACAAA
This sequence comes from Inga laurina, assembly GCA_963855925.1. NCBI lineage: Eukaryota > Viridiplantae > Streptophyta > Magnoliopsida > Fabales > Fabaceae > Inga > Inga laurina. Next base: position 45,274,192 of record OY979706.1, on the reverse strand, counting down.
CTTGGTACTAAAGGATATATCTTACTTGATCTTCATTCTCATCAAATTTTCACTTCCAGACATGTTATTTTCTATGAATCCATCTTTCCTTTTACCTCTTCTCCTCCACCCACTTCTGTTCTACCTATGCCTCAGTCCTACCCAGCATTAGATTACCCAGAGCCATTTTCTTTCTATTCTTCTTCTCCTTCTGATTCTATTTCCCCTATTCCTGTCCTGTCTACTCCCAATCCTTCCTCTTCGTCTATTTCTGATTCTCTTCCTTCTCAACCAGTTAGACTTTCTCATAGGGAGCACAAGCAGCCCTCCTATCTTCGAGACTATAACTGTTCTCTGTTACAATAAGCTTCTTCGGATTCCTTGTCTTCATCCTGCAGGTATCCTTTATATTTTGTCTTGTCTTATTCTCATATTTCTCCTTCTTATAAACATTTTGTTTTCTCCATTTCATTCCTCTTGAGCCTCGTTCTTACAAAGAAGCCATTCAACATAAGGAATGGCAGCAGGCTATGCGACTGAAATCACTGCTTTAGAGCACAATAACACTTGGATCTTGACTGAGTTACCGAAAGGGAAATCATTGATTGGTTGTAAGTGGGTTTTTAGGAAAAAATTTCATGTTGATGGCACTCTTGAGCGGTATAAAGCCCGATTAGTGGCGAAGGGCTATACTCAAACAGAAGGGGTTGACTATTTTGACACTTTTTCACTGATTGCTAAAATGACCACGGTGCGTTTATTACTTGCTGTTGCTGCTGCCTCTAATTGGCACCTTGAGCAACTTGATGTCAATAATGCATTCTTGCATGGTGAGCTTAATGAGGATGTTTATATGCGTCTTCCTCCTGGTTTTTCTTCCCCTAATCCAAATTTAGTTTGCAAACTACAGAAATCTCTATACGGTTTAAAACATGCATCTCGGCAATGGTTTGCTAAGCTTTCTTCAGCTCTTATCATCTCTGGTTATGTGCAGTCCAGGTCTGATTACTCCTTCTTTGTTAGACATCATTCAACTTCCTTTACAGCTTTATTAGTTTATATTGATGATGACATTTTGGCTGGCAATGATTTTGATGAAATTACTCGTATGAAGGCTTTTCTTGATCAGTCTTTCAAGATAAAAGATCTTGGTAATCTTCAATTTTTTCTTGGTTTGGAGGTTGCTTACACTTCAGTTGGTATTACTTTGAATCAACAAAAATTTGCTCTTGATATACTTGTTGATGCTGGTTATCTTGGTTGTAAGCCCTTATCCACCCCCATGGCCCGTTCTACTCGTTTATCTCAGGAAGGGGGCACTGCTTTGTCTGATGCTACTCCTTATCGCTGGCTTGTTGGACGCCCCCTTTACTTAACTACCACACGGCCAGATTTGTCCTATGTGGTTTAGCAATTATGTCAATTTTCTCAGCAACCTACTTCTCTTCATTATCAAGCTGCCCTCCGTGTTCTTCGATATATCAAGGGTAGTCCTGGCAAAGGACTTTTCTTTCCAGCTCATTCTTCTTTGCAACTCAAGGCTTTTAGTAATTCTAATTGGGCTGGTTGCCCTGATACACGTCGGTCTTTGTCTGGCTATTGCATTTTCCTTGGTGATTCTTTAATCTCTTGGTGTTCCAAGAAGCAAACCACAGTTTCCCTCTCCTCCTCGGAAGCTGAATATCGAGCAATGCGTTGTGTTACTTGTGAAATTCAGTGGTTGTGCTATTTACTGGATGATTTGCAGATTCAGTATTCTTCTCCCACTTTACTCTATTATGACAACCAATCTGCTATCCATATAGCATCCAATCCCATCTTTCATGAACACACCAAACACCTTGACTTGGGTTGTCATTTTGTGAGGGAGAAAGTTCAAGCTAGTCTCATTCGTTTATTGCCAATTCGCACCCATAATCAGCTTGCTGATCTCTTCACCAAGCCCTTTGATCGTCAACCATTTCATGGTCTTCTTTCTCGGATTGGCATGCTCGACATTTACTCCCCAGCTTGTGGGGGGGGGGGGGGGGGTAACAGAGTTCCTTAACGGTGTAACTTAGTTAGACTAATGGTGTTTTAGTGTAACTTAAATTTTTTAAAACAACAATATGATGCGCTGGCTTGTTTGTTATAGCAACCATGTGCCATGTGTGTATATATAAACATTGTACAGAGTCTTTTCAATTAATTCAAGAAATTCATTTCTCATTTCTGTATTATTTGACTTAGCCAATATTGTCGAAAATGCTTCTGGATTTTTTGTATATTGTCCTTTTTAATAAGACATACAATATAGTTTAGTTTTTTGGATTTTATACATACAGGGTAGGATTGCTCTATTCTCTACGCACACTTGCAGTTAAATATTGGTATTGGTATTGTCATAATACCGCAACGTTTTTCTTGCAACAAAATACAACCCACCATGAATATCAAACTAATTGAGTAGCCTGAGAATAAGAAGTGAGTTTTATGTATCATTGTGTCAATATACATGAAGTTATTGGTTCAGCAGATTGCTTAAGCGAAATTGACCATATATAAGTAAAACACTCTTGTATTCATTTTTCCTTTTTAATATTCTTCATAAGTTTGGTTGAGCAAAATGTTGGATGGCGTATTGCGGTGGTCTCGACATCCTCATGCTGAATCATCGAGTCCTTTTTAATCTTCTTTCTTTTAGAAACTTTCTTGTGTGAACTTAGGTGTTGTGAAATTGGCAAATTGCCTTCTTCCTCTATTCCAGAGTTGTGTGGCACCTAAAAATTGCCAAATGGCCGGACAAAGTAAGTTATGCTTACAATGGATGAGGGGAAGGAGTGTGTCAAAATTGTGTGTATTAACAAGTTCATGTGTGTGTGTGGAAGGAGAATCTAGGATCATGAAAAGTGGCATCTTAAGGACTATGGATGAAGTCAACATTTCAAAACTCATTTTTCTCTTCCCTCTCACTTGTAAAGTCGGCTGATTGCATGGGAATGGGGAAAAATTCTGCATCTTCATCCTTTTCATCTTCTCTCTCATCTAACCTCCATTTTCATTGAGCAAAGGAAGGAAAGAGAAAGTATTAAGGTGAGTTTTGGCTAGCTAGATGCCTCTTAATGCTCAAATGTTCTCCATTAAAGTTATATATGGTGTTGAGAGCTTCCTTGCTATGATTTCAGATTTTTGAAAGGCGGTGTTTTAATATTGGAGGGAATTTGGAAGTTGAGAAATCAAGGAACTCACTTTGGGAAGAAGAAAGAGGTAAGAAAGAGCTCTCTATTAGTTTAAGTTTTGTGATCATAGGTTGAGTTTTGAGAATTTATGATTTTGTCCTGATTTTAGTATAATTTGAAATGCATGAATTTGGATGATGTTTGGTGTAGGATTTGATGGCATATTGTGTCTTTAAGCTATTGTGATTAGTTGGGATTTGAATGGGGATGTATAGTGAATTTGGTAGTTGTGGTGTAATATAGGTCAAAACCCAAACTTCTTAGTAAAATGGGAATTTGATTGTTTTGAGGTTACCAATGGTTCATTGTGGAATTTTGTTTGGGAATGAACTTTGGTATAAGTTTAGAAACCATTAGAATTAGATTTGGTAAATTTGGAAAAGTGTATCAGTTGCTTCGAATCTAGTTTTAGATAGCCTTACTCAAGTGAGGTAGGAGCTCACTCAAGTGCAGCATCATGTTCTTTCTTTTTCTTTCAATATTTTGGTTAAGTGTTCAGGTAGGAAGCAAGGGTGCACTTCCTCACCTACGAGTGATATGAGTCATCACTCGAGTGAACTCGGTCTCACTCGAGTGCAGGAGTCAGTCGCACCTTAGGGTTGCTCTCGGGTAGTCACTCTTTGTACCTTACTAGATTGGACTCAGTTGAGAGTGTGTTGTCACTCGGGTGCTCGGGCCAGTGCTCTAGTGAACTGGTCACTCCAAGATATGTGGTGCTCCCGGGTACTCACTTCCTGTGTTTTACTCACTAGGGCTCAAGTGCGAGTGGGGCATCACTCGAATGAGGTCTCCTTTACTCGAGTGACTCATCCATAAATCAATACTATTGCTCTCAAAAAGGAATCTTTAGTCAAGTGTTCCTAACCCTTTAGGCACATGTCTAGGCTTCTATTGGTCACCTAAAGAGTTCATAAGATAGCCAACTTAAAGTAAAATGAGGATAAGAATTTGGAATAAAGAATAACATATCGTCCTTGATTTTGGTTATAGGCTTCGACATTTGCCCTGGTCGTGAATGAGCTGTGATGGAGCAAGTCAGGAAAGAACAAGTTAGTGACTCTTTCCCTTATACTATATGTGATACATGGTATGTTTGATTGATTATTGTTTGTGGGTCTATCACCTGCGGCCCATCGGTGTTGACGGTGGGAGGATCGTTTATGGCATCTAGCACTATTTTCATTAAAAAATGCAGGGAATGGACTTTTGATTTGATTTTCTTATCATAGAATTAAATACTTATGATTTAGTGCTGGGTTTGTGCTGGTTGAATATCATTAAACATGCCTTTTGGGATTATGAAACCTTGACTATGTCTTTCTAGTATGATGGAGAGCTACGGACATTGCAAGCTAAATCCCACGACCATGGAAATTAGTGCAACTAGAGAGACTTGAGGGTGGCAACTCACAAGCAGAGTAGCTTTCCCTTTTATATCCTATTGTCAATATCAAGTTTAGAAATATTAATTAATTATTATTATTAGGGATATCATTTATTATTTATTAAGATTAGATATGAATATTATATTTTAGGAATATATTTTTAAGATATCATGATTTGATTTGATTATATTGGATTATGATAGATTTTAAGGTTTGGGTTAGTCTATTCTTACCTATATAAATGCCTCCTTGTACTCTCTTTTATTCTTAAGGATCAATCATATTAGTATTTTTCATGTGCTTTAATGTAATCCTTCAATCTCAACACATTTAAACCGAGTTATAGTGAAGAAATGAGTTGCCTCTCTATTACTGATTTATCAAACGACATTCCTCTTGATGTGTAGGGCATATTGGATGAATTCCATGATGTTTTTATGGAGCCATATAGTCGTTGATCATTGAGAGAGGGGCATGATCATTCTATTGTGCTTCAAGAAGGCATAGATCCAACAAGTCTAAAATCGTATCGCTACCTAGTTGCACAAAAAGACGTGATTGAACATGTAGTAAAGGAATTAGTCCAATCCAAGATTGTGCAACACAACTCTTTTCCATTCTCTGCCCCAATTATCCTAGTGAAAAAGAAGGATGGGTCTTGGCGGCTATGTATTGACTTCTGAGAGCTCAATAAACGCACAATAAAAAATTAGTACCCCATTCCTTTGGTTGAAGAATTAGGGTTAGATCATTAGTTCATGAAATTGAATTTACATGTAGAATACCATCAAATACGTATGGCACTAGAAGATGTACACAAGACCACTTTTAAGACCCACTTTAGACACTTTATGTGGTTAGTATTACCCTTCGGGCTGACCAACACACCTGCTACATTTTAGGCTGCAATGGCTGTTATTTTCAAACAATTTTTGCATCAATTTGTTCTTTTTTTCTTTGACAATATTCTAATTTATAGTTCTATTCTCGTAGATCATATGTAGCATTTAATGAAAGTGCTCCATATCTTGTGAGATAACTACTGTTTTGTGAAGAAAAGCAAATATACCATTACTATTGCTAAGGGAACCGTCTCCACTAAGCCTAAGAAAGTGTAGGTTGTAGTTGATTGATTGGCTCAAACTAACAATAATCAAGTAATTACGTGCCTTTTTGGGAGTTGCTGACTTCTATAGATACTTTATTAAGAGGTATGGCATCCTAGCTTGACCTTTGACACGTTTACTAAGAAAGAATGCTTTTGTGTTCTCGCAGGCTACCACGGATGCCTTCCAAAAACTTGAAGGAGGATGACGATGAAATTATATTAAAGGAATTCAACTTCAATGGTTTTATTCACTGTGCACTTCAAAAATTATATACATAGTGTTTAGTGAGGTAGATCCTAATATCTAGATATTATAGAAAATAGATCCTAATATCTAGGGATTATAAATCAGAATCAACAAAACAAAAAATTTAAAAATTTCATAATAATATCAATTAGATACTAAATCCTAAAATCTTAGTAATTACCAAGATTAAAAAGGTGCAAATTTGCCCTTAATTATGCATGGGCTTCTAACACTCCACCTTAAGTTGGATCATATATAATCATCATGTCCAACTTGCTAACAAGAAATTCAAATATGTCCTTTGTTAACCCTTTTGTTAGTATGTCTGCAGCCTGCTCTATAGATGGGACATACTTGAGGTTGATTGTTCTATTATCGATCTTTTCTCTTATGAAGTGCCGATCTATTTCAACATGTTTAGTTCTATCATGTTGTACTGGGTTGTGTGAAATGTTGATAGTTGCCATTTTGTCAGAGTAGAGCTTGACTGGAGGGTTTACTTTCATTTTTAATTCTTCAAGCACTCTCTTCACCCATATGCCTTCACAAATTCCTAATGCTATTGCTCGGAATTCTACTTCTGCACTACTTCTTGCTACTACACTTTGCTTCTTACTTCTCCAAGTGACAAGGTTACCCCAGATGAAAGTACAATAACCTGAGGTTCATTTTCTATAATCTTGATCACCTGCCTAGTCTACATCTTTGAACATTTCTATATTTCATTGAGTAGATTTTTTAAATAGGAGTCCACATCTGGGAGAGCTCTTCAAATATCTAAGTATTCGATAAACTTCATCCAAATGTCACTGTTTTGGATCATGAGAATGTTGGCTTACCATACTGACTTCAAATGCTATATCAGGTTGAGTATGTGAGTGATATATCAGTTTCCCTACCATACGCTGATATCTTCCTATGTCAATAGATTTTCCTAGCTCCTTATCATCCCCAATTTTGTTAGCTCGGATGGGAACAACACTTGGTTTATAGCCTAATATACAAGTTTCCTTTAAAAGATCTAGAATATACTTTCTTTGGGAGATGTAGATGCCTATTTTTGATCTGGCTACCTCCATTCCCAGAAAGTATTTCATTTCTCTAAGGTCCTTGATATGAAATTCCTGGTTTAGAGCTAGTTTAATCTGGTCAATTGCTTTTTCATCATCTTTAGTCAAGACAATATCATCTACATATACTGCTAGAACAACCATCTTATGATTTGTATGTTTGAAGAACATGGTATGATCACTTTGCCCTTGTGTGTATCCTTGTTTCTTTAATTTTTTGAGTTTGCATACCTGAGTTGCTTTCTTCTTAGGGAATCCTGGAGGAGGTTTCATGTACACTTCCTCACTTGGTTCTCCATTCAGGAATGCATTCTTCATATCGAGTTGGTGTAAGTGCCAATCCAAGTTTGAAGCCAATGATAACAAAACCCTGATTATATTTAACTTTCCCATAGGGGAAAAGGTTTCGATATAGTCCATTCCATAAACTTGAGAGAAGCCTTTTGCTACAAGTCGTGCCTTATACTTGTCAAGGCTTCCATCAGCCTTGTATTTGGGGCTAAATACCTACTTACAGCCAACTGGTTTCTTTCATTTGGGTAGGTCTACAAATTCCCAAGTGTCATTTTTCTCTAGTGCCTCTATCTCTGCTAAGACAGCTTGTTTCCATTCAGGGCTATCTAGTGCTTCATCGATGTTGTTAGGTATTCTAACCGCATCAAGTTGAGATATAAAGGCATGATATTTGGATGATAAAGCTTGGTATTAGACAAATTTCTCTATAGGGTGTTTTGTACAGGCTCGAGGTTGTTTTCTTACAACAATTGGCAAATCTAGATCATCAACCATATCATTTTCTTTATCATGTTCAACTTTTGGACCTACAACTAGTTTTGACTCAGGGCGTGTGCTATGAACTTGAGGGTGATCACTTCGTTTTGGTAACCTTCATGTATAAGTTTGCTCCCACTTATTGTTTTTCTTGTCTCCCCTAAGACCAGGTATAATTTGTGTTACAAGTTCCTCATATGTCATAAGGTTGGGAATGTGTAGTATAGTGTCTTGGAATTAAGGTTCAGGTGTGGACTCTGATGTAAGGTCAGGTGTGATGGTACTATTCTCAGGGTCAAGTATGATGGTACTATTCTCAATGTGAAATTCACTCCAATTCTCCCCCTGATTGAGGACGAAGAATAAAAGGGAACATTTTAATGAAAGGTGATAACAAGAGAGACAAGAACACGTTTAGTCGTAGGGTCATAGCATTTGTAGCCCTTTTGGGAAGCAGAGTAACCTAAGAAGATACAACGGATAGCTTGAGGGTCAAGTTTGGAGGTATGGTGAAAATAGACAAAGGCCGTGCAACCAAAGACTTCAAGCAGAAGGGTATTTTCAAGGTAGGGGAGATGATAATGTTGATAAAGGACTTGTAATGGGGTTTGAAAAGAGAGGGGTTTACAAGGCATGTGATTAATGAGGAAGACAGCAGTAAGAATGGCATCACCTCAATAGAATTTAGGGACAGAGGAACTAAGCATTAAAGCCCTCATGGTATTGAGGATATGATTTTTTCTCTCTCGACAATACCATTCTGTTGGGGGGTATATGGGCAGCTAGTTTTGTGAAGAATCCCATTATCCTTAAGCAAAGTGGAAAGGGATGTGGTGAAGTACTCAGTGCCATTATCCAAGTAAAGGACCCAAATTTTCATTTGAAATTAGGTGTGGATCATGTTGTAGAAATCAATGAAGGTTTGGGCAACCTCTGATTTTTCCTTTAAAAGAAAAAGCCAACTCACATGGGTATGGTCATCAATAAACGTAATGAACTATTTAGAGTTGTGCGATTAGGGACACAGGATGGACCCCACACATCACTATGTATGGTGGTCAAGGGTTGGGAAGCACTGTTAGATCTCTCATGTTTTGATGATAACAAAGGATGGTATGAAAAAGATTTGATAAACAAATAAGTTTGAACAAAGTAATAACAGGGAAAATCATTACTTGAAGTAAGCATTGGAGTAATGAAGAAAGGTCAAAAGAAAAAGCTGAGAAACTTCATACTTGCAAGTTTTCTAAAGGGTTACTCGAGTAAGTACTCGAGTAATGAGACAGAAACTTGAAGTAACCAGGTCAACCTTCAAGTAACTTGCCAACGTTACTCGAGTACAGACTCGAGTTACTCTGCTTCAAGAAATATGTTGCTCTTGGCATTTTCAACCCTGCCAATGTTACTTGAGGCGCTACTTGAGTAACTCACTGTGGTAAGCAAAACCTGAAGGTAATACTCGAATAACATGATATGCTTTTATCACACTTCACTCAAGGCACTACTCAAGTATGCAGGTATTTAATCACTTATTTAAACTGGATTACTCGAGTAAGTAATCGAGTAATATGTAGAGTTACTTACACAGAACTTCAAGTAGCTACCAAGCAATGTAGAAAAGTTATGTTTACTCGAGTTAGTACTCGAGTAACAAGGTAAGAAAACTTGAAGTGCTCTTGGCCTTGAAATCCTGTCAACATTACTGGAGTGAAGCATTGAGTAACCTAAAGTTTATTTGAAAGTTTACTCGAGTTGATACTCGAGTAACTTATGAAGTAAAGTGTACCATATCCGAGTAAGTACCCGAGTAAACAGGTATTTCCAAAGGTTTGTAAATCTGTTTACTCCATGCACTACCCGAGTAATGTAATGTTCATTTGTTAACTTGCAGTTTGTCAATACTTTCACGATGATACTCGAGTAAGTACTCGAGTAAACTTAATGAATACTTGAGTAGCTACTCGAGTATGCAAGTTCAGAAATTCAGAAATTATTCCAACATTCATTGATTTGTTTCCTATGTGATTAACCTTTCATTGTATTAGTATTCTTAGCATATCCACAGATAAACAATGAAGAACTCTTACCAAATAAGGAAAGTCAAATGCAACGTTCAAATGCCACCTACCACCACCTACCGCAAACAGGTATCTTTCAAATACTGGAAAAGTCAACAGTGGCTACGTACGCTCTAACGGGCATGAAGAAATATGTTCCAACAATCATTATCAACGCATCTATATATATGGGAACATCCAAACAGAGAAACAAAAACAAGAACACACACGAATGCATTATCAAGTTTATTACTCTGTTTTACATTATACTTATAATTCTATGCTTCAGTGATTCTTATTCACTCTGTGAGAGAGATATTTCATTCAAACTCAATATTTGTTATTGAGGTAACTTAAGGTTGTGGAACCTTGAGTTGGGATTGGATTACAACTTGTAAGGGGGAGCGAGTGTCCAGACGAAGGAACTTGCTTGTACTGAGGTGCCAAGAACCCACTGAATCTTGGAAGTTATAGTGAAACTCTCAGAGAAGCTTTGAGGACTGGACGTAGGTCAAAGTGGTTATGGCTAAACCAGTATAACTCTCGGTATACACTTCGGTGATATTTCTCCTTACTCTTTATTGCTTTATATTCACTGTCAAGTTTTTATAGTTGCCATAACTCCCCCTCTTGGGTGAAACGCTTGCTCTAACAAGCACGATATGGGGTACCTGAAAAAGAAGTTTGGTGATATTTGGCAAGTTCACATGTATCACAAAAAAATTGGGAAAATCTTTATTTGAACAAATTGAAGAAAATAGTTTTGACATGTAATCAGGATTAGGATGGCCTAATCTCTTGTGCCATAACTCTAAATTTCTAGTCCTAGGGAGAGACACATTTGTTAGATCCCATATGTTTTGATGATAACAAAGATTGGATCAATGATATAAAAGAATTTGGTATCAAACAAATGAATTTAAACAAAGTGGTAAAGCATTACTTGAAGTAAGCACTGGAGTAATAAGCAAATTCTGTGATGGCTTACTCTAGTGACTACTCGAGTAAGGGAAGCTATTACTTGAGTGCGCACTCAAGTAATAGCGAAAAATTTCATCCAGAGAAGCACTGCCAAAATTTAGAAGAAGTTACTTAAGGGACCACTCAAGTAATCTGCAAAGTTATATAGACCATTACTCGAGTAGCCACTCAAGTAACATCATTTACAAAGACATCACTCAAGTAGCCACTCGAGTAAATAGGTCAAAAATCTTCCAGTAGCTCTTGGCCAAGAATTGCAATACTTTACTCGAGTAGCCACTTGAGTAACCAGGTGAGAAAAAGGCATAACTCAAGGGAGCACTCCAGTAATCTGTAGAGTTATTTAAAGCATTACTCGAGGGGTCACTCGAGTAATCAGTAAGCAAACTCTCAGCCAAGATTTGAATGACATTACTCGAGGAAAAAATTGAGTAATCTGCAAACTTATTTGAAATCTACTTGAGGGAGCACTCGAGTAACATCTGAAGAAAACACATGGCCACTCGAGTAACCACTCAAGTAATCAGATTACCAGAGTCAGCACCTGAGTAACTTGTAAAGAAAAGACATGGCCACTCAGTAGCCACTCGAGTAATCAGGTATTTCTAAGGTTTATGATGTATTACACTCCTTGTCTTACCGGAGTAATATCTTATGTAAAATGTTGAATTACTCACTGCCATATTTTTTATAGGTTTACTTGAGGGGCCACTCGAGTAATAAACATGATCACTCGAGTAGCTACTCGAGTAAGGAAGTCCAAAATTATGTTTTTAACTGAATGTTTATTGATTTATTATTTGTATGATTAACTCTTTATTGCATTAGTCTCCTAAGTATATTTGTAGAAAAACAATAAAGAGATCATGCAAGAAGAATAAAGTCAAATAAAGTATCCAAGATCTCACCTACCGCTAACTACCGTAAACATATAGTTTTCAAATTTGAAGAATGGTCAACCGTTACTGCGCAACTCTAACAGACATGTTTGAATTGCTTCTAATAGACACTACAAATCATCTATATATATGGATCATTCAAAGAGAAGAAAACACAAAAAAACTAAGAACACACAAATATACACTGATAAATACACTCTTAGTGTTTTGTTTTCTTATATTTATTCATTGTACTTCAGTGATTATATATTTGCTCTGTGAGAGAGTTTTTCATTACAAACTCAATATTTGTTATTGAGACAACTTAAGGTTGTGGAACCTTGAGTTGGGGATTTGATTACAACGTTTAAGGGGGAGCGAGTGTCCAGGTGAAGGAAATTGCTATGCACTGAGGTGCCAAGAACCCACTAAATCTTGGAGAATATAGTGAAACTCTCAGAGACGCTATGAGGACTGGACGTAGGTCAAAGTGGTTGTGGTTGAACCAATATAACTCTTGGTGTACACTTCGGTGATATTTCTCTTTGCTCTCAACTGCTTTAAATATTCTATCAATCTTCTTATACGCAACAAAATTTCTGGTTTCACCCAATTCACCCCCACTCTTGGGTGAAACGGTTGCACTAACATTTGGTATTAGAGTGTAGGTCTTCTTGTTAAGGTTTAATAGCCTAAGAAGGATCCAATGGCAAGCATGGGTGAAAGCATTCTTCCTGATGGAGCTTCTATCACAAGACCTCTGGGTTTCAATAGTGAACACTTCTCATTCTGGAAAGCGAAGTTCAGAGTCTTCATAATGGCTACTAAATATGGGCTATGGGATATGATCGAGAGTGGAAACTACAAACTTGAAAAGATTGTAGATTCATATAGAGTTCCCAAGATACAAGCAGAATATGATGAGAATGACAAGGAACTCATCACACTCAACTGCAAAGTAATTCTAATGATTCAAAGTACCTTGAGTCAAAATGAGTACTTCAGAATCTGCACACTCCCAACAGCTAACGAAATGTGGGAAGCCTCGAAAATAGCTCACGAAGGAACTTCAGGAATAAAAGAAAACTGGATCAATACTCTGGTTACTGAGTTTGATTTACTTCGAATGAAATTAGGTGAGTCGATAGCTAAATTTGAACTTAGATATACTCACCTTGTTAATCAACTTGCAGCACTTGGAAAAGTCTATGATCAACATACCCAAGTACAAAAGATTTTAAATATTCTTTCTAAAGACTGGGAGGCAAAAGTCACTACAATTGAGGAAGAAAAAGGTGAATCAATACGATCGGTTGCTTCTCTATTCGAAAGTCTTTCTGAATATAAAAGTAAGTTAAAGTTCAAACGAGAACTAGATGATATTGGTGATAAGAAGAAAATAGGTCTAGCACTGAAAGCAAAAGAAGAAGAACAAGATGAAGATGAAGAGCTTGATGATGATGAAATGGGCCTAATCATAAAACAATTTAGAAAGTTTTACAAGAAAGGCCAAGGATTCAAAAACTTTCAGAAAGGAGGAACAAGTAATAAAAAACACATCATCTGCTATGAATGTGGAAAGGCAGGACATTTCAAATTTGAATGTCAAGAACTGATTCAGAAGAATAAAGAAAAGAGAAAAGGCAAATTCTACAACAAGAAGAAAGCCTTTGTATCTACTATATGGGGAGATAGTTCTTCTGACGAAGAAAGCGATGAAGAGGAAGTAGCCAATATCTATCTAGTTGCTCAAGAGGAAACAGAAGAAGAGGTAACTAATTCTGATCCTACCTATGATGAATTACTTTATGAATATAATGCTTTACATTCTGAATTCATCAAAGTAGTTAAAGAACTAGTTGTTTTCAAAAAGAAAAGCAAAGCTCTTGAAGTAGAACTTAAAGAGAATTTTGAAAAAGATTGTAAAAACTGTATTTCTTTGAAAAAGAAAAACACTGATCTTACTAAATCTCTTGAAAAATTCACTAAAGGAAGTGAAATGCTAAATGTAATTTTAAAAGCTCAACGATTTGTGAATGATCGATCTGGAATTAGATATAATTCAAAATCAGACAGAAGGAAAAGAAGAAAGAAAGCTGGAGGTAAATCATACTTGAATTATTTTCAGCATTATGTGCATACATCATATCCTTTTGCACATTGTAATTATCGTAATAGAAAAAGGTAAGTATACTTCATCATGCATTTATAGGAAGAAAGGAAATATAGGAACCTACAAATGGGTACATAAAGGTTCATATGTTTTGAAAAATTTTTGTACTAACCCAAAAGGACCCAAAAAGATGTGGGTACCTAAGACTTAATCATATTTGATTGTAGATATGTCTTAAAGCGTCCAAAAACAACAAGTGGTACATAGACAGTGGATGCTCTAGACATATGACCAGTGACTTCGAAAGTTTTACCACATTGCAACCTAAGAAAGGTAGAAAGGTAAAATTTAGAGCAAATCAATCTAGAAAAATAGCTAGAATTGGTGAAATAAAAAACGACAAAGGAATACAAGTCAAAGGTATATATTACGTAGACGGCTTGTGTCATAATTTGCTGAGTGTAAGTCAAAATGCAGATAAAGACAATTGGGTAATATTTGATTCAGAGGAATGTCTGATTGTCCACAAGAAAGACTTACAACTTGATAAGAAAAATATCAAGGTAAAGCTCAGAGCAAAAAGGGAAGGTAATTGTTATACACTTGATATAAATAGAAATAACTCTGAAAATTGTTTTTTGAGTAATGCCGATGAAAGTTGGTTATGGCATAAGAGACTAGCTCATGTCAACATGCACCAACTAGGCAAACTACTCAAAAAGAATTTATTTCTTGGATTACCCAATGTAAGTTTTAAAAACAATTTGATTTATGATGCATGTCAAAAGGGTAAACAAACTAAATCATCTTTCAAATCGAAAAATGAGATTATAACAAATCAACCACTTCAATTGATACATATGGATTTAGTTGGTCCAGTAAGAGTTAAAAGCCTTAGTGGTAACTTATATTCATTGGTCATTATTGATGATTTCTCTAGATTTACATGGACTATTTTTCTATCATCAAAAGATGAAACCTTTGCAGAATTCAGTATTTTTGTCAAGAAAGTGCAAAATGAGAAAGGTATGTCCATTACAGGTATCAGGACAGATCATAGTGGAGAGTTTAAAAATCAAGCCTTTAAGGAATATTGAGATACTAATGGCATTGATCACAATTTCTCTGCTCCAAGGACACCACAACAAAATGGAGTCATGTAACGTAAGAGTAGAGTACTCACTGAAATGGCTAGAGCAATGCTAAATGAAAAAAACGTGTCTCAAGTTTTTTGGGCCGATGCAATGAGCATAGTGTAACCCCCTCACTGTAATTACATCCGGATTACGAAATTTAAGTGAAATAGAGACCAATAAAACAAAATAACAGTTTATAATCCCACATCCAAGAGATGGGGTATTTCACAAATCGGTTCCAAAACATACTTAATTCTGGTCTCACATTCACGTGCGGATATAACTACTTGAGAAATCAAATCACATAAGAAATATCAGAGTGCGGAAACTAAAATCCCGGCAAAACCCCGGTTTACTTCATAAATATCATGGGTTTACAGGTTCCCAAAATGGGGATTACATATCCAAAATATTCATTTACATTCTCATGTACACTTAGTAATCCCAAAACCAAAATAAGGATAACCAACTACCACTAAGTCTCAGAGTAAACCTAAGTACTCCTGGTTGTCCGCTTCCCTTTCGAGCCACTCGTCTTGTCTGAAAAGGTTAGTCATATGGAAAGGGTGAGATTCTAAAGAATCCCAGTAGTAACAACAATTTTATACCACATGCAATCACATAATATGTAAACAAATCATCTCATACCAGCAACACAAATCACACTCCACCCTCATCTCCTTTTACCGCCGGGAAGGCATACGACCTTTACCCGAACCGTTGTTAGCGACTCACGGACTATTGGCGTGGCAGTGCATACAAATAGCCACACAGCTCACATATAGCCTTTTGGCTTTCACAAATGGCCCGTCGGCCTTCACAAATAGCCTTTCGGCTCACAATACACATATATCACACCCTAACCTCATCCCCTTTTACCGCCGGGAAGGCATACGACCTTCACCCGAACCGTTATTAGCGACTCAGGGACTATTGGTATAGCGGTGCTTCCACAATTTTCATAAACACGCAGCATACGAAAACCCATTTCATCTCAATGACATTGAACACATACAATGTATCACATAAGATATAAAGAAAGAGTCACTACCTGTATCTTTCCTGACTGGCTCCGGCACCGTGGCCTCACGAGGACGACAGATGTCAAATCCTATATCAATTTGGGACAACCAATCAATCTCTTTTCCATATGTATATTTCAATAATACTCTAAGTTGGTTATCATTTAGGACTCTTTAGGTGACTATTAGAGGCCTAAACATATGCCTAAAGGGTTGGGAGACACTACCCAAAAGACCCCTTACTCGAAGGCAAAACTCTGATTTTTGACAGTTTCACTCGAGCACAGATGCTCTCACTCGAGCACAAGTACGGACATCACTCGAGCACAAGAGAAAGTGAGACTGCGAGTGAGCACCAGAGAGCACAAAGAAACTTTCAGGAACTGGCTCACTCGAGCACACTGAACCTCACTCGAGCACAAGGCCAAATGCCTCACTCGAGCACCTGCGAGTGAAGTTCAAGAAGTGAGGACCCGAGAGCACACAAAGCTCTCAAAGAACTGGATCACTCGAGCACAGCCATTTGCACTCGAGCACACACCTTATACCCGTGAGTGAGAAGGTACACCCGTGCACCTTACCCGCGAGTGACAACCCGAAAGCACCACTCCCACCTGAGGCACAATCTCACTCGAGCATGACCCAAGCTCACTCGAGCATGTTCTTCCCTCACTCGAGCACAAGGCAATGCACTCGAGCATTATTCATAAAACCCAGACGAAACTTGAAGCACAAAGGGAAAAACTCACGCATCACTCGAGCACGTTTTCCTCTGCTCGAGTGATGTGTATCAGAGACCCAAAAATGCAGAAAAACCAGAAACACGAGATGGTCAAAATCATGCCCAATGGTTCCCAAACTCCTCTCACAACCCATACATTTCAAGCACTAACTAGGGAACATAATGGCAACTCCAAAAACACCCCAAAAACCACTTTGACCACAATCAAACACTAAGGTCTCTATGATACTCAATATCCAAATTTCATTCTACTTAATTCCAACATTCCAAATCATATTCAATACTCAAATAACTCCATAATAACTCATTTCTAACATCAAATACAATAAAACTCCTAAGTCCACATTTGGTGCAAATTAAGGCAAATTTCCAGATTTTGCTCAACTTAACCAAAAATCACAAACAATACTTCAAAATGCTCTAAATGCCTACCTCTTCTCTTTGCTCAATCCAGAATCTTGATTCTCCAATCTTCCAAATTCGACCAAATCACAAACTAACACTATTCAAGATTCTGAAATTACCACAATGAAGCTCTCAATGAGACACATCACATTAGAAGAAGGAATTTGAGCAAAGGAGGATCATAACTCACCAAGATTCAAGCTTTTCTTCTTCTTCTTCTTGCCTCAAGGTCGCCGGAAATGGAGGAAGAAAGAGAGAGAAGATGAGTGAGATGGTGAAATGATGATGATGAAGATGTTTCCTTTTCCCTCCCATACACACAACCGAAAGAGAGAGAGAGAGAAAAGAGAAAAAGTGCTACTTTGTCTTCTAGTGCCACATCCCATGGCCACCCTCTTGCCACATGTCACAATCTCACACATTCCTTCAATGAGCTCACAAAATCACAACACATAGGATTCCGACCCATCAAACATGAATCTCAATCCTTGATCTTAAATACCACACAACTTTATTCCACAATTCACATTACATTAATTCCAAAAGTGCTTAATTACACTAATTACCATAATTATCAGAGTCATTAGCCCTAATTACAAATCGGGATATTACACACAGTATGCTATATTTCAAAAAGAGCCTACATTAGAACAAAACTTGGAAAGACACCATACGAGCTATACAAAGGAAGGAAGCCGAATCTTGCTCATTTACACATCTTCGGTTCTAAGTGTTTCATTTATAATAATGGTAAAGATAACTTATGAAAATTCAATTCTAGAACAGTTGAAGGAGTTTTCCTAGGATATTCTAACTGAAGTAAAGCATACAGAATTTTCAATAAACGAACATGTGTTGTTGAAGAATCAATTCACATTGTGTTTGATGAATTTGAATCCTTTGACAAAACCATTGATGATGAGCAAGAAGTTGTTTTAAATCAAGAAAATGGTCAATCTATTTCTAAATCTCTTATTCCAGAAGTTGATCAAACCAAGGAAGAAGATCAGTCACTAGGACCACCTAAATCCTGGAAATACAATAGGAGTCATCCCCTAGATCAAGTTATAAGAGATGTGAATGAAGGAGTCAAAACTAGAAATAGAATTTTCAATGAAGTGAGTTTTTCTGCATTCATTTATGAGATTGAATCTTTTAACATTGACGAAGCTCTATGATAGAGCTCAATATTTATATCTTTTTATTAATTAATCTTAGGCTTTTGTGGGACTTAATTGAATATTTTGGGCATAATCAAGTGTTAATGTGAGATTTTAATGAAAAGATAATTTGAGAATTAAAGTGTTTAAATTGTTATATTTTTAATTAATATTCGTTATTCCCATTATTCATCAATTGTGAGAAAAAGATGCTACCTTTGTGAATGTAATTTTATAGATATTGATGTGGCCCAACTTTCTCATTTAACCTAGGGAGAATTGAATGAAGAAAGGATTTAGGGACCATTTGAATTGAAGTGGCGGCTGTTGTGATGGGAAGAAACCAAATTAAAGAATTAAGGGAACAACACCAAAATAGGAAGAGAGGAATTAAGAGCAAGAGGAGAACTGGACCGAGATTGATTGTTGAAGGAAAAAGCAAGCAGCTATTTTTGTCGACTATGTTGGAGATGAGAGTGGACCAAATTGAAGATAAAGGACCAATCAAAAGGCTAGACCAACTTGAGGAGAAAGGGGGAAGCAACTGGACTGAATTTGAGATAAAAGGGAGCAGATGAAATGATTGAAGAAGGAGGTGAACCGAATCAAAGTGAGCCAGCCGAAATTATTGACTCAATTGAAGCATTGGGACCGAAAGGGTTAAGTGAAGAAGGAGATAGAAGACCAAGTATGAAATGGAGGAGAGCACTGAATTATTGAAGAGAAAAAAAGAAACCAGCTGACCGAATAGATGAGCTGGATAAAATTGGAGAAGCGGGCCAAAATAGAGGGAATAAATGAAGAAAAGAGGGAGGTGGACCGAAGGAGAATTAAAAGAGAAAGGGATGAGCTGGGCCAAATTCATTGAATAGAATAGGCTGATTGTGAATGAGGGGGGACCACATGAGAATAAGCAAGGGTTTGGTGGCTGTGTGTGCGAAGAAAAAGGGAAGAGCACCGAAATGAAAGGAGGAGAATAGAGAGCAAGCGGCGCTGAAGAGTGTGAAAAGGGGAAGAGGGGTGCGACTTGGGAAAAAAGAAAGGGAGGCATGAGCAATGAATTAAGAATAGAGGAGGCGCTGGATAATTAGAGGGTTGTTCGATGCTGTAATAGTTATGGCTATTCTCCTCTTCTTCCATGAGTAGCTAAAGTGTTGGTGATTTCCTTGAGTTTGGTAATGGTTTGAGCTTCTAAACTTCAATGGAATTCCTTTAAGCTCTCTTGTTAGTTCATAATTATGTAGCTTGGTTAAGTATGTAATTGTGATCAAGATTGTTCTATGCCAAGTGAATTAACTTGGTGGTTGAGCTAGGAGTTGATTAATTAGGCTTTGTATGATTCATATTAGGAGTTGGTTGAATTGTTTATTCCAACTTGGTTACATGTATTTAAATGATTAAACTGAATATTTTGAATTGTTGCAATGATAATTACAATTTAGAATTAGAAGTTAGTTATTCATCTCCTTGAGTCGCTATTAATTGGTGGTATTCATTTAATTGCTTCAGTTGAATGAATTCAATGATTATTACAAGTATGGAGCTAGTGGTAGCTTAGTTCCATCCTTTTGGCTCATTATGGAATTCAAATCATTAGCAAGCAAGGAAGACTAAAACCTCAACTCAAGGGAATCCCATTTTATCATTATACTAGTTAATTGAATTTATCTTGTTGTTAGTGTTAATTTTGATTTTGTTTGCTTCTTTGTTTTAAAAACTGAAAAATACAAAAATATTGTTTTAGCTTAGATTACTTCATAGTTTAAAAAGCAATTTCTCCAAATGATATCTCACAACTTTAAGGTTTTTATTGGTTCACTACTTAGAAACTTGAAAAATAATCTCCTCACAAGAACGACCTAGGTTGAGCTATTATGCTACATTTTCAAACCTAGTTTTATTTTTTGAACTCACACGACATAGGTTCATCAAATTGGCACCGTTGCCGGGGAGGATGATTGCCAAGGTTTTAAGTAGTTAAGTGTTCTTTTTAGTTGTCTTAGTGTGTCTTAGTGTGTCTTAGCTTGGTTGTTAGTGTGTTTTTGAGTTTTTCTTAGTTGTTAGTTGTTGAAGTGTTTGGTAGTGGTTTAGGTCATTTTCATTTTCATAGTTGTTTTGCATTACATTTACATTTAAAAAAAACACAAAAAGAAATTTTGTATTTTGTTGCTTTGCAATCATGTTCTTAGTGGCTATTATGTGGTTTATTATTGTTTTGTGGTGAGCAACTTTACATTCTTCATCCTTGGAAAGTTGTTGGTAGAAACTTGAGATTCTAGGTAGCTATCACATTCTGTGAGTTGTGCTTCCAGTGACTCTACTTATATACTTGCAGTTTGAGGTACTACTTCATTGGTATACCAACTTGTTCTCCTAAAAGGTGAATTCTTACCTTGCAACTCCTATTTGCCTCTTGTCACATTGTGTTGCACTTGTCTTGTTATTGTTGAAACTGGTCTTACTCTTTAGACACTTGAATTTTATTGGTTTTGGTTAACTCTTTTGGTTGTCAAAGATTAGTTAACTTGGTTTCCTGTAAGTTGCTAATTTTTTATATATACAACCCTTCTTCAATTGACCATTTGACCAATTACTTTGCTGTAATTTGTGTGTCTATATGAGTCTTCTTACTGTGCTTGACTAGATCTCAGAAAAATGAACTTGTGCCTTTAGATAAAGATATTAACAAGATAATTAGGTTTCTTTATAAAGGTAAGAAAGCTGAATCATCTAGTATAGGGCTTAGACAAGTCATTGACATTGAAGTTGTTGAACATACTTGTGATAATTCTTCTCATATTAGCTTTTTGTTCATTGTAGATCGCCATCTTGCCATGGATCTAGTTCCTTCTCTAGAAGGTGTACCTCTACCCATTAGGGAGCGTATAACTATCAAAGATCTTACCTCTTCTGCTGATATTATTGATCCTTTCCTCTCTTGTCTTGAATTTAATATTAATTTTGAGTTGAAAGGTCTTTTGTTGAGTCACTTACCAAAATTTCATGGTTTACCTGCAGAAGACCCTAACAGGAACTTAAGGAATATGTACATTGTGTGCAACTTCATGAAACCAATGGGAGTTGATCTAGATGAGATGTGCCAGAAAGTCTTTCATTTTACACTGGAAAACAAAGTTAAGGAGTGGTTCTTGATGCTACCTCACCACAATCCTAATGCTTTAGCCTCTTGGGACACTTTGAAGAGTGCCTTTTTGGAAAGATACTTCCCTTCTTCAAAGATAACATCTCTTACTAAGGAAATCTTTGGTGCCAAATAAGGCCTCCATGAATCTTTTTATGAGTATTGGTGTCGATTTCAAGAACTCCTAGCCAAGTGTCCACATTATCAAATCCTAGAAGCTCAATTGGTACAACATTTTCATAGTGGGTTGCTTCCTTAAAATAGGAAGAGTTTGGATTCATCTTCTGGAGGCATTATTCAATTGCTTACACCTAAAGAAGCTTGGGCTTTAATTGAGAAGATAGCTAGTAATGATCAACAATTTGAAGGGTTGGATGCTAGACAAGTCCATGAGGTCTCACATGCTTCAAGATCTTCAAGGGAGTATGATAATTTGTCATCCCAAATGACAGATATGAGAACTGACCTCAATAAGCTCATGGCCCATCTAAACAATGTGAACATTCATGGGTCATATTCTTAAGCTCTAATGGCTCCTAGTTGTGACATATGTAGCTCTCACATGCATATTGCTCTTAATTTCCCACACCAGCTTAGAGAGGTCTCGATTGTTTTTCAAGGGAGACAAGGACACAATCAAAGACTTTGGAATCCCTACTCCAATACATACAATGAGGGTTTGAGGTCCCATCCCAACCTTGGTTGGAGGAACCAGAATCAATTTCAAGGGAGTTCTTCAAATCAAGCTCCAAATCAAGGACCTTCAAACCAATCTAATCCCTAACAAACAACGGTTTCTATACTTGAATCCCATGCTACTAAAGATGACATCTCTCAACTTCTCAAGTGTATGAACAATGTGTTATCTTACATGGGTAACTTAGCCTCGAGATTTGATGAAGAGAGAGCTCAAAACAATTCTAAATTTTCTAACATTGGGACTAAGTTTGACACAATCTTCAACAAGTTGAAGTTATGGATTCTAATAGTGCTAACCTTACTTCATTTGTCACTCAAATGTCTGATAACCTCAATGAGCAACAAGCTAAAAGTGGACAAGGGTTGCCTTCCAACACTGTGATCAATCCTAAGGATGTACATGCTATCTCCTTGAGAAGAGGTAAACAAGTGGATAAACAAGTCCGATTTAAAGAAAATGTTTAAGAGTTTTAAATCTGGAATGCATTCTAGTGATTGGCACAATGAAGAGGTTGAGGTTCCATTGCAACCACAAGTAGAAGATATTGATGGTAGTGATGATTCTGATCAAAGCACTCACTTTGCTATTGGAAAATCTGAGAGTATGGTTGAACAGAAGCTTTTATAAAGGAATTCTTCTCCAAATTCAAATATGGATAACAAGCAAGGAGTGTCAACTTCAACAAATGCTAAGGTACTTGACCCTTCAACTTCTTCTTCAAGCAAAGGGGAAGGTAAAAAGGTAAATCTCTCTGAAATTCCATTTCCTAATTCATATTTACTTAGAAAGAAGGTTTCAAATGAAAAGAAATTTCTTGATATGATGGATATTTTCAGTAAGAATGAAGTTAATTTTCCTTTACTTGATGTGTTGAAAGGAATGCCTGCTTGTGCTAAATTCTTGAATGATTTATGCACCCAAAAGCATAGGTGTAAACCCAATGAGTGTGTTCAGTTGAGTCCTAGTGTGTTTACTATGTTTAAACCCCATCTTCCAATTAAGTGTAACGACCCTGGCTCATACACTGTTCGATGCACTATAGGTACCATGCCTTTTAGTACTGCTCTTCTTGATCTAGGAGCTGCTATAAATGTCATGCCCTACTCTGTTTACACCTCTTTTGGCCTCACAAACATCAAATCCACTAGTGTCATCCTACAACTAGCTGATCACACCACTAGGAAATCTCATGGCTTATTAGAAGACATCTTAGTCAAGGTCAAAGACTTAGTGTTTCCTGCTGATTTTTATGTCCTAGACATGTCTATTGAGGTCTCAGTTGAGGAACTATTGATTTTGGGTAGGCCTTTCATGCGAACAGCTAATACTATCATTAGCATGAAGGATGGGTACATAACTATGGAAGTAGGTGATCATGTTATTCGGTTCAATGTTTATGAAGCTATGAATCACCCATTTGAGGACTACTCCCTTCTTGGCTTGAATTTGATTGATTTGGCATTGAAAGAGGCAATTGATGAGTTTGCTTTCTCATTGTGTGTGAAAAATGATTGTCATGATAATGTATATGCTACCATTGGTTCAAATTCTTCTCCCTTTATTGATTGTGATGATAATATGTGTAGTATTGATTGCATGTCAATTGATAGCTCAGTTTCCACTTCCAATCCTTTTATTTTTGATTTTTCTAACCTTGGTAGTACTACATCCTCATTTTGATAGTTATCATGGTGTTGGGAAATAATTATTATGTAGCTTTACAGAATTTGAGAATGTTAGTGAAGTGGATTCCACTTTTGGAAGTGAAGCAACATCCATTAACACCGAATCTGCTTATATGGACATAAATGGAGTCATTGTTGAACATAAGGAAAGAAATCAATGTGCTACTGATGGCACAACTATAATTCATGGGTTTAAGCTTCACATTCCTCCATCTTACAAGTTTCAGACTTCTCCTAACCTCAAGGATGATGGTATGGGTAACCTCACTTCTTTCTAATTATTAAAATACTTACATTCTCCTGTTGGTGATGAACTTAGCAGGTCAAGAGCCATAAATTTCTTTGCTGAAAATTTTGGAAACAATGGACAACTACATGTCAAGACTGTAACAGGGGTGAAACTCAGTCTTAATCAATTCCTACACTGTTGCATACCATTTCATGATGCTACCTCTCATATATTTCACTCTTTGAATGATGTAGCTGGTAGTCAAGGTTGCTTTGTGAATGAGCCATAATCTCAATAGACATCTGAATAAGAGGGACATACCTCAATCCAACAATTATTAGGGATTCTCATAAGAAAGGGAAGTTTCTTGGTGCACTTGAGTTGAAAGAACTTTTACCTTCAATTGTGCAGCCCCCTGAACTTGATTTAAAACCCCTTCCCCCTAACTTGAAGTATGCTTTTCTTGCTGAACATGATCAATTACCTGTCATTATCTCTAGTTCCTTAAGTACATCTGAGGAGTTGAGTTTACTCTATGTGTTGAAGAAACACAAGAGGGCAATAGGGTGGACTTTAAGTGATATTCCAGGTATTAACCCAACTGTATGCACCCACAAAATACTTTTGAATGAGGGTTCTAAACCTGTGAGAGAGCCTCAACGTAGACTCAACCCTCTCATCTTAGATGTAGTTAAGAAGGAGGTCACCAAACTCTTGAGTGCAGGGATCATATATCCTATTTCAGATAGCGAGTGGGTCAGTCCGGTCTAAGTTGTTCCAAAAAAGAGTGGAATAACAGTTGTGCGAAATGAGAAGAACGAAATCATTCCAACAAGAGTCAAAAACTCTTGGAGTGTTTGTATAGACTTTAGGAAGTCGAATGAAGCAACTAGAAAGGACTACTTTCCCCTCCCCTTTATAGATTAGATGTTAGAAAGATTAGCATGCAAATCTCATTATTGTTTCATTGATGGTTTTTCTGGTTATTTTCAGGTTCTTATTGCACCGGAGGATCAGGAAAAGACAACATTTACTTGTCCATTTGGGAAGTTTGCATACCGAAGGATGCCTTTTGGGTTATGCAATGCTCCCGGGACATTTCAAAGATGCATGCTCTCAATCTTTAGTGACTTACTTGAACAAGGTATTGAGGTATTCATGAATGATTTTTCTATATATGGGAATTCTTTTGAAGAATGTCTGCTGAATTTGGAGAGAACATTAAAAAAGTGCATGCAAAAGAACCTTATGCTAAATTTTGAGAAATGTCATTTCATGGTAGATCAAGGAATAATCTTAGGCCATTTGGTAAGTAAGATGGGTATAGAAGTTGACAAATCTAAAATTGAAGTAATTTCATCTCTTCCTTATCCCTCTAACTTAAGAGAACTTAGATCTTTCTTGGGGCATGCTGGATTTTATAGAATATTCATTAAGGATTTTAGTAAAATGGCTTGTCCCCCATCTAAGCTTCTCCAAAAAGATGTAGATTTCATCTTTGATGATGCATGCAAATTGGCTTT
Organism: Inga laurina; assembly: GCA_963855925.1. Taxonomy (NCBI): domain Eukaryota; kingdom Viridiplantae; phylum Streptophyta; class Magnoliopsida; order Fabales; family Fabaceae; genus Inga; species Inga laurina. The sequence goes on along the minus strand of OY979706.1, from coordinate 45,248,641 downwards.
TGATGAAATTAAGTCTAGACTTATTTTTCCACCTATACTTATTGCTTCTAATTGGGATCTTGATTTTGAGCTTTGTTGTGATGCTTCTAATAGTGCTGTTGGTGCAATTCTAGGTTAGAAAATTGGTAAGACATCTTGTGTTATTGCTTATGCTTCTAAAACATTGGATAAGGCTCAAATCAATTACACTACCACTGAGAAAGAGCTCTTTTCCATTATTTTTGCACTTGAGAAGTTTAGGTCTTATCTAGTGAATTCTAAAGTGATTATCTATTCTGATCATTCTGCTGTCAAGTTCTTATCTAGGAAGACTCATATTAAGCCTCGGTTGCTAAGGTGGATGCTACTACTTCAAGAATTTAACACAGTGTTTAAGGACAAGGCAGGTGCAGAAAATTTGTTCCTGACCATCTAAGCCGCTTGGCCCTTACTACACAGGGAGTAGTTGATGATGAAGTTACTTGTAATGGTTTTCCTGATACCCATCTCCTTGCTATTACACTTCATGACCTATAGTTTGCTCATAATGTGAATTATCTTGCTGCTGGAGTCTTACATGATTCTTTGTCTCATTTTCAGAAAAAGAAGCTGAAACATGAAGCTCAATACTATTTGTGGGATCCTCCTTACTTGTGGCGGCATTGTAGTAACCAAGTTATTAGGAGATGTGTGTCAGATGATGAATTCTCTTCTGTTATAACCTCTTATCATTCTTTGTTGTGTGGTGGTCACTTTGGGGCAAAGAAAACTGCTAGGAAAACCTTAGATTGTGGTTTATATTAGCCTAGCCTCTTTAAGGATTGTTATGGTTTTTGTAAAACTTGTAATGCATGCCAGCATTTTAGGGGTTTATCTAGAAAGCATGAAATGCCGCAACAACCCATGTTGTTTTGTCAAGTTTTTGATGTTTGGGGCATTGATTTTATGGGTCCATTTCGTGCATCTCATGGATATTTGTACATTTTGTTGGTTGTTGATTACCTTACAAGGTGGATTGAGGCCATTCCTACAAGGAAGGATGATGCCTCTACTGTTATTAAATTCCTACGTACTTATATCTTTTGTAGGTTTGGTGTGCCGAGAGCAATTGTGAGTGATTAATGCTCACATTTTTTCAGCAAATTGATGGGCAACTTGCTATCCAAATATGGTGTTCTCTACAAGACTTCTACCCCATACCATCCACAGACAAATAGGCAAGTTGAGGTGTCTAATAGGGAAATCAAGTATATCTTGGTGTGAATTGTCAATTCAAGTAGGAAAGATTGGAGTCTCCGGTTGGATGATGCTCTTTAGGCATATCGTACAGCTTTTAAAACTCTCATTGGTATGTCTCCCTTTCGGTTAGTCTTTAGTAAGGTTTGCCATTTACCTGTTGAGCTAGAGCATAGAGCTAATTAGGCTATGAAGACTTGTAATATGGATCTTCAAGGTTCTGCTGAGGAAAGGATGCTTGTGATACAAGAGCTTGAAGAGTTGTTGTTGGATGCATATGAAAGTTCCCGTATCTACAAGGAAAAATCCAAATTGATTCATGATCAAGGCATTTTACGAAAGCAGTTTCATGAAGGAGAGCAAGTACTTATGGTCAAGGCAAGGTTCAAGCTCAAAAATTGGAAGCTTAAAACCAAACGGCAAGGTCCCTACAAAGTGGTCAAGGTGCATAGCTTTGGGTTAATAGAGCTCGAAGATCTTGCAAGTGATGCAAAGTTTCAAGTGAATGGTCACTTGTTGAAGCACTACCATGCTAGTCATCAACCACCATAATGCACACGGTAGTCTCTTTCCTTACCCTATTCCTTATTTTATTTGATGATATATGCAATTGAACAAGTATGGGGGAGGGACTTATCAGTAGTCAAAAGTAGTTTGTTTGTTTTCTTTTTTCAATTAAATAAACTCCATTGTGACTCATACTCTTGTGCTTAACCTTATCCACCACTACCATTTTCTCTATATCCTTATGCCTAATTTCTAAGAACTATTTCCACTTATGTCTTGTCTTCTTTCTCTCCTTGTGATGATGATATGTTGTGCTTCAATCTTGAATTGGACTTCACAACATTCATTTCACTCAAGAGATAAGTGCGTCTAGGTTCTTTGTTTTGTGCCTTACATTAAGGGCAATGTAAGGATTGAGTGTGGGGGAGTGTGTGTTATTCTCATGAGAATTCACTGTGATATCATATGCCTTTGTCTCCTGCTTGTGTCCTTTATTGTTTTTAGTCCAATTCACTGTGATTTTTGAAGCCTTTAGTCATGATCAAGTATTTTGATTACTCTTAGCTAAATTCATGGTTGAAACTTGCTTTGAATTAGTGAATTGCCACAAAATTCAAGTGTTTTAATGATGCATGGTTTAATTTTGATGAGTTTGTTAGGGAACAAAAAGCCAAGTTGGAAGGTGTTTTGGGCCTAATTGTTCATTTCACTGTGTGATTTATCCACCTAGATTATTGCTCTCTAGAACTTGTTTTGTTTCTTGCTTGAGGCTACATTTTGCAATGGTATAGATAGACCTTCTAACCTAAACACAAACCATTCATCATTCACAATTGTTTACCCCTTTGAGCCTTTCACTTTTATTTCTATTTTATTATACAAATGCTATGTTTGTATCCTTTATCAAAGTTCTTCCTAGCAATATTGAAAAAAAAAATAGAAGAAAAAAAAGAGAGAGTACTATTATATATTAGAAAAGAAAAAAAATGCCATGTGAAAGGTCAAAAGAAAGAGAATAGAAAAGAAGGAAAAAAAGTGTGAATTTTAAAAAAAAAGAGGAAAATTCAAAGAAATAAATAAAGGCATAATGGTAAAATATGTGAATTAAGTAAGTTCTATAGTGCTAAGTGATCTAGCAAATTATTTGGTGCAAGTATATTGTTTGTTACATTTTCCATCATTTGGCCTATTCAACATTACAACCCTACAAAGTCCTTTGGATTTATTTATGCCATTGTTGCAAGTAGTGGAGAGCCTATAAATACTACAAGCCTATGGTAGAGTGTGGTTAAGTGGATGTGAGTGAAAACTATCTTACATGAGAGAAGAGTGCAAACACTTATCCTAGTTAAGGTTTCCAATTAAGCTCATTGTAATTAAACATTGCATTACTTTAGCTACTTCAATTTTTGGTATGTTCATTGAATTTGAATTGAAAGATACCTTGTTATTTGGCTAAGTGTGATTCATGAAGCTTGATCTTACCTATCCTTTCAACTTTTATCCCTCTTTGCTTAGTGTTGAGTTTAATGTTTTACTCAGGAGTGCAAAAGCTTAAGTGTTGGGGAATTGATAGAGCTCAATATTTATATCTTTTTGGTAATTAATCTTAGGCTTTTGTTGGACTTAATTGAATATTTTGGGCATAATCAAGTGTTAATGTGAGATTTTAGTAAAAAGATAATTTGGGAATTAAAGTGGTTAAATTGTTATATTTTTAATTAATATTTTTTATTCCCATTATTCATTAATTGTGAGAAAAATATGCTACCTTTGTGAATGTAATTTTATAGATAATGATGTGGCCCAACTTACTCATTTAACCTAAGGTTAATGAGAAGCTTACCAAAGTCACGATAGGCATGCTTGAGAAAGCTTTTCAATCTAAGGAAGTAAAGAAAGGGAAATCTTTAAGGCAAACAGAAGAGAGGGATGAAGAAATCATATTTCCTCCAAAGGGATTCAACGTAAGCAAACTTGAGGATTCTCATAAGTACCTGAGTCATTTTGCAAGAAGAAATGTATGCAAGATGCATTACATTGACTACAAGGTTCTTCAAGATCTATTGAAATTAGATCTGAGTTCCTATCTTGATTCCTACATGCCCTGGCTCTTTGTTAAACTCCCATTTTGCACCTATGAGACTCTATGATCTCGTTCTCATTGTATATATGATAGAAAGATTACAAAGTATATATAGGAAACTGAATACACGAAAGTCATAGGATAGGTGAGTGATTGAAGGAGTGATTGAAGGAGGGTGTGTGTGAGTGTCAAATATTGTGTGCCAGTAGGTGCAGATATCGCTGACATTTAACACTCCCCCCAACCTGGAGAGTATATGTCAATCATACCCAGCTTGCCCAAAAACTTTTCAAACGTAGCTCTGCCTAGTGGTTTTGTCAGCACATCTGCAATTTGGTCTTCAGATATGATGTAGGACAATTTCATGATGCCTGCTTCAATTTTCTCTTTAACAAAGTGTCTGTCTATCTCAACATGTTTTGTTCTATCATGATAGACTGGGTTCTTGACCATTTCAATGCTGGATTTGTTGTCACACCAAATTTGCATTGGTCCCTCGTATGGAATTCCCAACTCCTTTAACAATCTGATGACCCAAAGTCCTTCACGTACTCCATGATTAACAGCTCTCAGTTCAGCTTCTGTACTACTTGGTGACACCACAGTCTGTTTCTTGCTTCTCCATGTAACGAGATTTCCCCACACATATGTGCAATATCCTGAGACTGATCTTCTAGTCTCTCTATCCCTTACATGGTCTGCATCAATGTATATTTCAATATCTTTTGCAGTACATTTCTTAAAGAAGATTCCTTTTCCAGGATTAAGCTTTAAATAGCTTAAGATTCTGTATACAGCTGCCATGTGTTCTTCTTGTGGCTGGTGCATGAATTGACTTGCTATTCCAACTGCATAGCTAATGTCTGGACGTGTGTGAGTCAAGTATATGAGTTTCCCGACAAGTCTTCTGTACCGTTCTGTGTTGACTGGGACACCATCTGGCTTGATTTCTAAGTGACAACCTTCTTCCATTGGTGTTCCTTCAGGCTGTGTCCCTAGCATTCCAGTTTCATGTAACAGATCTAGGGTATATTTCCGCTGAGATACATTGATACCCTTTTTAGTTCTTGCCACTTCCATGCCTAGGAAATACCTCATTTGTCCAAGGTCTTTCACCTGGAACTCAGTTGACAAGACTTGTTTTAAATGAACAATGGATTCTTCATCGTTTCCTGTAATGACCATGTCATCAACATAGACGATCAAGATGGTGACTTTGCCATTAACACGTTTGATGAACAATGTGTCATCTGCTTGTCCCTGAGTATACCTAAGTCTTTTCATTGTCTTGGTGAATCTACCGAACCATGCTCGAGGAGATTGCTTAAGTCCGTACAATGACTTGTTGAGTTTACACACAGAGTTGTTAGGGGCTGTAATTCCATCTGGAATCTCCATGTAAACTTCTTCTTCCAAGTTTCCATTTAGGAAGGCATTCTTCACATCAAGTTGGTGCAATGACCAATCAAAGTTAGCTGCGATTGATAAGAGCACTTGGATGGTATTAAGCTTGGCTACTGGAGCAAATGTTTCCTGATAATCAATTCCATATGTCTGGGTATATCGCTTTGCAACAAGTCTTGCCTTGTATTTGTTGACACTGCCATCAGGATTGAATTTTGGGTTAAAGATCCACCTGCATCCTACTGGTTTCTTTCCTTCGGGAAGAGTTGTGATCTCCCATGTTTTATTTTCTTTCAGTGCCCTCAACTCTTCTTCTGCAGCTCTTTTCCAATTTGGATCAGCTATAGCTTGTTGAAACGTGCTTGGGATTTTAATCTGTGCGCTGTTTACAACAAAGCTTTGCATTTTTGCAGATAGATTACCATATGAGACAAAACGTTGAATTGGATGCTGAGTACAAGATCTTACCCCTTTTCTCAATGCAATAGGCCAACCCAGTTCTTCAGGATTTAATCCCGAATTGGAGTCATGATCATTCCTTTGAATGGGAGAGATAGTTCTACCAGTGTTTGATTCATCGTTGGCTTGTACTCTGGACTCTTCATCTCTTTCAGTATCCATCCTTGAATTGATCTCAACATTTGTTTCCAATTCATTAGTTGTGGGTTCAGGTTGAGATGAAAGATGTTCAGCTTCATGATCATTAAGGTGGATAGGACTTGGGTGGTTTGTGGAAGGTAAGGAGTCAATAATGGGTATAGGATTAGGTTGTGGTGGTGCAAATTTATCCAAGATTAACCATTCATTGTCAGTGTACTCCCCCTGAATGGGTAATTTGGGGTAATATGCTTCTTCTTCCAAGAAGACTACATCGTGGGAGATAATAAGTTTCTTGGAAGTAGGATAGTAACATTTGTACCCTTTTTGAGTCGGAGAGTAACCAAGAAATAGGCATTTTGTAGCTCGGGCAGCAAATTTATTGCTATCATTGGTGTGAACAAAGACAATGCAACCAAATACCTTAGGAGGCAAGGAAGTGATTATGGAACAATTTGGAAAGTGTTCAAGGAGTGTTTGGATAGGGGTGTGGAATTTGAGGACTTTGGATGGCATGCGGTTAATGAGATAAGCTGCAGTGAGGAGAGCATCACCCCAAAAAATGGTAGGAACATTTCGTTCCATTAGTAAGGTTCGGGTTACTTCCAACAAGTGACGGTTCTTTCGCTCAGCTACTCCATTTTGTTGAGGTGTATATGGGTAGGAAGTTTGATGATGAATGCCTTATTGATCAAGAAAGTTGGTAAAGGTGTTGCTCATGTATTCTTTGGCATTATCACTTCGAAGTACCTTAATGGAGACATTAAATTGGGTTTGCACAAAGGTATAGAAGTTTTGAAATACCTTAGCTACTTCGGATTTGGCTTTCATTAAATAAACCTATGTGGCTCTAGTATGATCATCTATGAAAGTAACAAACTATCTAGCATTGGTAAGGGTTTTTAGTCGTGCAGGACCCCAAATATCACTATGGATTAGTGTGAATGGTGAGGAAGGTTTGTAGGGCTGTTTAGGATAAGAAGACCTAGTTTGTTTTGCAATTTGGCAAGTTTCACAATGAAAAGGAATAGAATTTTTATTGAAGAAATTTGGAAACAAGTGCTTCATATAATCAAAACTAGGGTGGCCTAAACGACAATGCCACAAGGTTACATCATTTTTAGAGTTGGAGCTAACCAGTGCTCTTTTTGCCTTCCTTGCATCTTCTGATTTCAAGTTTGATTCTTCAAGGTAGAACAATCCGTCCCATTCTCTAGAAGTTCCAATCGTCCTCTTCGAATTTAAATCCTGGAAAACATAGACATCATTATCAAAGATGATTCGGCATATTCGATCTTTAGTTAATTTACTCACAGATATGAGATTGACAGTGAGTGCAGGCACAAATAGAACATTGTGAATTTTCAAGGAATTAGAGAGTATGACTGTGCCAATTCCTTCAACTGTAGTGTATAGGCCATTCGCAACTTTGACTCGAAGATTCTCATGAATCAATTTAAGAGTTGCAAACAATGTACGATTACCAGTCATGTGATCAGTTGCTCGAGTCAATAATCCAAGCATTTTCACTAGCTTGTACTGTATTTAGAGCTATGATAGAGTTACCTGATTGCACAAGGTTGATACCAGGCTTAAAGTTAGACTTATTTTGTCTATCTAGCATCCTGCGAAACATCTGCAGTTCCTCTTTGCTCAGGGAATCTTTATCTTCAGTTTCTGGCTCAGTTGCAGTAGTATGGCTTTGTTTGTTGATTGCTGGCTTTCCATGAAGTTTCCAGCATTCTTCTTTGATGTGACCCTTCTTTTTGCAATAATTACACCATTTGTTTCGTCTTTCGTCTTGTGGTCGTTTTGCTGCCAGGGCTGATCTTTCGATTGAGCTTGAATCTGACTTTTCAGTTGAGCGTGAGCTGCCTTGATTCAAGAGTTTTCTGCTTTCTTCAAATTGCACGTGGTTGATTACTTCAAACAGACGTGGCATGGGTTTTAGTCCCATGATTCTACCTCTTATCTCTTCAAATGAATCGTTGAGACCCAGGAGGAAGTCATACACTCGTTCGTCTTCCACGATCTTCTTATGTAACTGAGCATCTTTAACAGTATCCCATGGATGGGAATCGAAGAGATCTTGCTGTTGCCACAGTTTATGTAAGGTATTATAATAATTAGTAACTGTCAAGTTACCTTGTCTTAGATCTCTAAGTTGTCGCTTCAGGTGGATTAGAGCAGCGGTGTTATCAAGGGAAGAGTAAGTTTGCTTTGCTTCATCCCATATTTCTTTTGCAGTGGTTGCTAGGAGATAGCCTTCACTGATTTCATCAGTCATGGAATTGCACAACCAAGACATAACTTGATTGTTTTCAGCAAACCATGTATCAAAATTGGAGTCATTAGAAGGAGGTTGAGGAGCTGCTCCATTGATATATTTCTCCATTTGCTTACCACGAATATATCTTAGAACTGTTTGAGACCATTGGAGATAGTTATTTCCATTGAACCTATGGTTGATGGCCATAATCTGACTATCGGAAAGTCCTGGCGTAGTTTTTGTGTTACTAGTAGTGGAGGAATGAGAGGAGGAAGATGAGTCTTGAATTTCAGAATTTGTACCGGACATAAGTGCCATTGGTGTGGTCCCGGTTGTGGTTTGATTTCTAGGAAGAGACCCAAAAAGAGGAGGAAATTTTGAAGAATCCATGTGTTTTTTGGAAGAAATAGGGTTTGGAAACACTGTGGCTTATTTTCCAGGACAAAAAATGGATGTCGGAGGCACTGTTCACGGCGGCGCGTGCGGTCACTCGCGCTGTACGGACGGTGGCGCGTGAGATTCACGCGCCTCTGCACTGGTTGGCTCGTGAATTCCACGCGCTGCTCAGATTGACAGCGGGCTTCTGGGATCCGCCGATCGGCGGCTTGCGATCGTCCCTTGGCCGGCGGTGTATGCCAACTCGCCGGTGTGAGTGAGATCTCAGATCTCCAAAGCTTGCTCGTCTTTCTCTGTTTCCGGCAGCAAATGGCGTCTGGCAGCGAATGGCTTCGTCTTCGGTTTGGTGGAGGATTTCCTGGAGCAGTGTGAGCAGTCCGGCGTAGCACTTCGGTCGGTGCTGGCTCTGTTTTTTCTGTCTCTCTCTCTACTCACCGTTTCTGGTTGCCAGCTGGTTCTGCTGACTCTGCTTTCTCTGTCTCTCTCTCGCCTCACCGTTTCTGGTTGCCAGAGATTTTAGGACCAGGCTCTGATGCCATATGAGACTCTATGATCTCGTTCTCATTGTATATATGATAGAAAGATTACAAAGTATATATAGGAAACTGAATACACGAAAGTCATAGGATAGGTGAGTGATTGAAGGAGTGATTGAAGGAGGGTGTGTGTGAGTGTCAAATATTGTGTGCCAGTAGGTGCAGATATCGCTGACATTTAACAGCACCAAAGTCGTGAGGCATTTTTATTGTAACCTTGAACCTATAAATGATCCCGTTAGGAAGTCTGTGGAAGAAGAAATGACTTTTAAAGTCAGAGGACAGAGAATTCTAATCTCACCTTCTAGAATTAATAACTGGTTAGGAATAGAGAACCCTCCTGATGATGATTATCCCAATTATTAATCAAACTAGTTATTTTCTATCCTAAGACCCGGTGAGATGGTGGGACCCCTCAATTTCAATTTGAGTGATATGAGTGATTTTCATAGAGTCCTATGGTATATCTATTCTAGAGCCATGGTGAACAAATCCAATAACTTCACTCATTTCAATGAGAGGGACTTCAGAAAATTCACCTCATTGAACCTCAAAGAACAAAAGGACTTGGGAGAATATATCTTCAATGAGATTAAGAGATATATGTATGAAGGAAAACCTACTACTCTAATGCCTTATCCTCAACTTATTTCCTTATTCCTCAAGAACAATAAGATTTGGTATTTGGAGAGTATGGAGTCGATTGAGAGGATAACACCAGTGGGGAGGAATCAAATTAGAAAGTTGAATATTGAGATTCCTCTGAAGTCTCCTCTAGAAGAAAGTCTCAAGAAGAAAAAGAAGACTGACACAACAACTAGTCGAATGGATGACACACAGTCTTCTGCTCTAGCCAACGCATCCTCTCCATCCTTCTTTGGTGCCGCAATGCAAACTTTCATAGAGAATATTCTGAAGAGTTTTCATATTGACATTGCGAATACCAATGCGGAGTTGATAACCCATATGAATGAGAAGATGGGACAACTTATGGAGAGGATGGATAAGAGACACGAAGAGTTGCTAGCTGAACAACGTGCCCAGGGTGAGCTTCTGAGATCTATTGTTGCCAGACTTGATGCAATGGCATCTAGCTCCTCTATTCCTAGTCCTTTTATTACTCCTGAGCACATACCTGTCTTTGAACCTGGACCATTTATACCCACTGAGGATAGACCCTCTGATATTGGACCCAGTAATATCTTGTTCTTTATGCCTGACCCTAACACATCCAAGCTAATCCACATCACCACTGATGATCCACCTCAGCCTGTTCAACCAGAGCCCATATCTACTCCCATTGCCTCACCTACACGCACTGAGGAGGTGATTAAGTCTTCACCGGTTGCTATAGAATTACTTCTTTGGTTCCTTACCCATCATCTCTGGTTAATCCTCTAGAGGATCTTCAGACACCGCCAGTGAACCTTTCTGACCCTGAACCATCATCTTCTGATCCTTCAAGTTCAGATGGTTCATATGAATCATTAGTATTTCCTGTTACTTCTATCTCATCCGCCAAGCCACCTACTCCTCCTCATGATTGATTTCACCTTTGTGATGAAGTGAAAAAGAGGGAGAAGAACCTAAGTTATTTTGTGATGAATGGCTTAGTTAATGTATTAGGACTTGGGTGTATGGGGCTTTAGGTTGCTTTTAAGCTTTTATTTTTGAATTCTAAAGTTTGATTATGTAATGAATTCTTCTTTATGTAATTTGTTTCTTTATGCCATTAAAATTAAATTTCATTGAAATTATATTGCATTGTGGGACTAATGTGTTTTTGATTGTGTATGCAAGGTGAACAAATAAATAAGAACAAAAACTTTGAAAAAATATTTAATAAGCTATTTCTAAAGAGTTTTCAGGGTTAAATTGAACAAAATATTTCATATGAAAAGTATTTAAGAAGCTATGTTTTAAAACTCAAATTTTAGAAAACTTTGTTCAAAATCACCAAGTTTTGTCATCATCAAAAAGGGGGAGAATGTTATATCCCATATGTTTTGATGGTAATAAAGATTGGATTAATGATATAAAAGAATTTGATAACAAATAAATGAATTTGAACAAAGTGGCAAAGCATTACTTGAAGTAAGCACTGGAGTAAAAAGCAAATTCTGTGATGGCTTACTCGAGTGACTACTCAAGTAAGGGAAGCTGTTACTCGAGTAAGCACTCAAGTAATCGCGGAAAATTTCATCCAGAGAAGCACTGCCAAAATTTGGAAGAAGTTACTCGAGGGACCACTCGAGTAATCTGTAAAGTTATATAGACCATTACTCGAGTAGCCACTCGAGTAAACAGGTCAAAAATCTTCCAGTAGCTCTTAGCCAAGAATTGCAACACTTTACTCGAGTAGCCACTCGAGTAACCAGGTGAGGAAAAGGCATAACTCGAGAGAGCACTCTAGTAATCTGCAAAGTTATTTGAAGCATTACTCGAGGGGTCACTCGAGTAATCGGTAAGCAAACTCTCAGCCAAGATTTGAATGACATTACTCGAGGGAATAATCGAGTAATCTACAAACTTATTTGAAATCTACTCAAGGGAGCACTCGAGTAACATCTGAAGAAAACACATGGCCACTCGAGTAATCAGATTACCGAGTCAGCACCCGAGTAACTTGTGAAGAAAAGACATGGCCACTCGAGTAGCCACTCGAGTAATCAGGTATTTCCAAGGTTTGTGATGTATTGCACTCCATGTCTTACCGAAGTAATATCTTATGTAAAATGTTGAATTAATCACTGCCATATTTTTTATAGGTTTACTCGAGGGACCATTCGAGTAATAAACATGATCACTCGAGTAGCCACTCGAGTAAGGCAACCCAGAAATTATGTTTTTAACTGAATGTTTATTGATTTGTTATCTATATGATTAACTCTTCATTGCATTAGTCTCCTAAGTATTTACCAAAAAATAATAAAGAGATCATGCAAGAAGAATAAAGTCAAATAAAGTGTCCGAGATCTCACATACCGCTACCTACCGTAAACGGATAGTTTTCAAATTTGAAGAATGGTCAACCGTTGTTGCACGACTCTAATGGAAATGTTTGAATTGCTTCCAATGGACACTACAAATCATCTATATATATGGAGCATTCAAAGAGAAGAAAACACACAAGAACTAAGAACACACGAACATACACTGATAAACACACTCTTAGTGTTTTGTTTTCTTATATTTGTTCATTGTACTTCAGTGATTATATATTTGCTCTGTGAGAGAGTTTTTCATTACAAACTCAATATTTATTATTGAGACAACTTAAGGTTGTGGAACCTTGAGTTGGGGATTTGATTACAACGTGTAAGGGGGAGCGAGTGTCCAGGTGAAAGAACTTGCTGTGTACTGAGGTGCCAAGAACCTACTGAATCTTGGAGAATATAGTGAAACTCTCAGAGACGCTTTGAGGATTAGACGTAGGTAAAATTGGTTGTGGCTGAACCAGTATAACTCCCGGTGTACACTTCGATGATATTTCTCTTTACTCTCAACTGCTTTAAATATTTTGTCAATCTTCTTATACACAACAAAATTTCTGGTATCACCTGATTCACCCCCTCTAGGGTGAAACACTTGCACTAACAACGTTATTCAGGAGCTACTACTACGAAGACTACGTTCATCCAAGTAATAAAGCCCATCATGTTCATTGGTAATGCCAATCGTCGTCCTTGTGAATAGGTCCTGAAAAACACAATGAGTGGTAAAGAAGTCAGCATGGCATCTTGCATCATGGGCTAACTGATGAACAGATAATAAATTGCATTTTAATTTGGGAACATGTGTAACCCCCTCCGTAATTATATCCGAAATACAACCTTAGAGTGAAATAGAGACCAATAATTATCAAAATTCATTTACATTCCCCATCCTTAAGATAGGGTTTTCACAAATAAATTTTGCAATCAAACACTTTAACCTGGTCTCACATTCACGTTTTGAATACAATTACTTCGTGAAGATAATTAACATTCATAATATATCAGAGTGCACAATAACAATCCCGGCAATTCCGGGTTCATATCTTCACTAAAGGTTCATAGGGCACATACGCCCTTTACAATTCCTCAAATGGGGATTACACAAATTTCAATCCAAATACATATTCCAATATATCATCCAAACATATACAATTATATATCCAAATCCACTACCATTATCCCAAATAGCAATGATAACCACTACCAAATACATATGTCCATAAGGGATTCTCGCCGCCCCTAGTCGCTTGCTCCTTCCTCGAGCCACTTGTCCTGTCTAAAATGTTGGTAGGGGTGGGTGAGATTCTAGAGAATCCCAGTAGGAAACAGATACCACTATGCATGTAAGATAAGTGTTTAATGCATGACATGCTTGCATACAATAACTCATGTTCACATAATGATATATCCGCATGCTCAATGTTTTAACAACATACTCATGGCCATAGCATAAATAGAAACAGAGCTTCAATCATTCATATATGTTTCACATAATCAAGCAAAGCAATAACATGCATCAATACACAAACACAAATATCAATACATGCAGGAGAGGTAAGTTCCCTACCCTTATTCTTTCAACGTATGCTCCAGCGTCGGCTACTTACAATCCAAGCGGATATCAAATCATGATCAGGGTAAATACCCAACCCTATAACCAAATCAAGAACATATGGTCATTCTCTTTTCCAAATTCTCACTTTCATAACACTTAGATTTGGTTATCATAATTGACCCTTAAGAGGCCACAAATGCCTCTAATCAAAGCCCTAAAAGATTGGGAAACAATAGGGTAGAGGTCTCCTTTCGAAAACACAAAGTGCTGGAACACAGGGGTGGGCCGCGGCCCGCCCTTCCTTGGGCTGCAGCCCAAATATGGTCAGAAGGCCATGGGCTGCGGCCCACCACTCATGGGCCGCGGCCCAAATCAGGCCAGAAAGTCTTGGGCCGCGGCCAGCCACTCATGGGCCGCGGCCCAGAAATTTCCTGACTCTGGGCTGAACTTCGAAAAACCATAACTAATTCTAGAAAAATCAAAACGGAGTGATTCTAAAGCCAAATGAAAGGTATATGAGTCCTTTTTCAAGGAAAATAATAGCCCTTCACTGGAAATCACTACACAATTCCAGAATTACACAACACTCATCACTGCCCCCAAAACAGAGTTCTGTTTCAATCCCAAACTTTGGACAACCATATCTCACAGAATTATAAACGAAATGACACAAAATATATGTCCATTTTGAAGCTTGGGATATGAAATTTAAGACTGTAAATTTTCAGAATTTTACAATACCATTTGGTCATTCAAAACACTCATACAAAATTACTGCGCAAAACAGAGCTTAAACCAAACAGATTTCCAATTTTCTACCAAAGTGTTCAATAACTCCAAAATTAATAACCAAGCTTATTTCCACACAAAATCACTCAAGGAACACAATGGTAACCTCAAAATGACCAAAATCACAACCTATCAACATGCCCTATTTTAACCAAAGCACAAAACCAACACAAAAGGTGCCAAACTTCACATTTAAGCTTCTATTCACTTCTATCAATTCATAACACTAAACAAGGCACCATTTCCATAACAACAACATACCATACTCCCCAAGACCCTAAATCACGAAAATTAGGGCTAAAATTCTAGAAATTCAAGGCCCAACCAATGGCCACAAAACTTATATGAAAATGAAGCTTTCACTTACCTTAACAACTTTCCCAAAGGCACTTCATGATTCTCCAACTTGTACATTTTCGTGATTCCTCAAATCACCACCAATGGAGAAACTACAACCATAGGATAAAAGCTCTTAGCTCAAGGAACAATATTAATGAAGAGCATTTTAGCATTTGAGGCCATTTGCTTACCTCAAACCCAGCTTTTCTTTTCTCTCTCTTGGCCCACAATGGAGGAAATGAAGAGAGAAGAGAGAGAACGTGAGAGAGAGATGGAGAAGAGGTGAAGATGATGATGAAGCACAAAAAAATCTGTCCCCTAGCCCCTTTCTATGCGCATGGGAGAGAGAGAAAAGAGAGGAAATGAATAAAAAATGGTCCTTTGACTTTTCTTCTCATCTCTCTTCATCATCAAGTGACACTTGTCCACATCTTATGCATTCTCATAAAGTAAGTAACCACTTGGTTACTCTACTAATTCCATTAGCCATTTAGTTACATATCTCATTTCTCCTTAGTTAGTAATTAATTTCTCCATTAATCACTAACTTATGGCTAATAATTTCATTCTTTCAATTTTCCACTAATCATGGCATATTAATTAATATTGCCACAAAACCCATAATTATTCCACTTTAATTTGATAATTATCCTCAAAATTTACCATTAGCCTTTAATCAAAAATTGGGGTGTTACAACATGCAACACATTTTGAAGGACTAAGGAAGGAGAGACTTTAACACCCCCAAAGCCAACAACAGTGGAATCAGACGCATCAGCAATAGTAACCGACATATGTGTGGTGGTTGGATATAGTTCATAAATAGAGCTAAAATTATCTATATTTGTAATATATATTTCAAGCTTTTTAATGACATAAAGTTTGTGTCATTTTGATGTGTGTGCTAAAAGTTATTAATTTCCAAAGTTTGTTGTTAAATTTGGGAGCAATCTGGAACAACAAGGAGATTTGTGCAATTCTGCATTTTTGTGGTTATATTCGCTCGTGATTCATATTTTTCCCATAAATAGGACTTGTATATATTTCCATAGGCTTTGGAATTACCTTATTTCGATTTTTCTAGAATTAGTTATGATTTTTTGAAGTTTAGCCAAGAAACAGAAATTTTACTTGGCTGCAGCCAAAGGTTCTTAGCTACAGCCCAAAACGTTTTGGGCAATCTTTGGCCACAACCAGAAGATCTTGGCTTCAGCAAAAACTCTGTGCTATTTTTTTGCCACAGCCAACCCATGTTTTCAGTACTTTGTGATTTTGAAAAGTGGTTTCTAACCTAGTACTTCCAAAACCTTTTAGGCTATTGTTAGAGACATTCATAGCTATCTAAGGCACTTTAATGATAACCAAATCTAAGTATTTTGAAGTTATTTGAGTATTGGGATAAGTGATAGCTTGTTGTTCTTAATTATAATTATAGGATTTGATATTTGCCTGGAACGTAGAAGGCCTGTGCCTAAACAAGAACAGAAAGACCAAGGTAGTGACACTTTCTCCTATATCATGCTTAATGCATTGCTTGTTTGTATTTATCATTGCATGAATGATTGGGTTATGGTAGGTAGCCCGACCTTAAATGCTTTTGATATTGATTGAGTCGTGGCATGTAGCCCGGCCTTGAATGAATGATTAGGACGTGGCAGTTAGCCCGGCCTTGAATGTATGATTGAGTCGCTGCGGGTAGCCCAGCTTTGAATGATTGATTGGGATGTGGCAGTTAGCTCGGCCTTGAATGCTGCTGTTGCTGATTGAGTCACGGCGGGTAGCCCAGCTTTGAATGTTGTTGTGTTGCTGAATTGTGATATATGCTTACATGCTTTGTTTAATTATGCATCATATACGTGAAATGTTACTACTGAGATTCTTTTGAATCTCACTCATTCCAATTAACAATTTTAGCTAGGGCAAGTAAATCAAGGGATAAGCAAGTGAACAAGGGCAACTAGAATTGCCGGTGGTAATCTTAGTTTTCTTTTGGTTTTTGGTTATCATTTTGGACAATTGTATATATTGAATTAACCATATATTTATAGTTATTGTGTAATTTCCGGTATGGGAAATCGAGATAGGCAATGATGCCCTATAAAACTCTTAAATTAATGATATTATCTCGGGTGAATGTTGGAAATTTTGCTAGCACTCTGATATTATGTATGTGACAAACTAAATAGTTCAAATGTTTTTATTTCAAAATGAATGGAGATCTTATTTTACAATTTTTGTAAAAAAATTTTCATTATCCTTGATCTGTCATTTATTTATTAAACGTGCACAAACTGAATAGGCCAAATGTTTTTATTTCAAAATGAATGGAGATCTTATTTTACAATTTTTGTTAAAAGTTTTCAATTATCCTTGATCTTTCATTTATTTATTAAACGTGCACAAACACTAATCACGACCTTGATGACAATGGGGGTTACACCCTATTATACAATTAAATATAAACTTGAGTTAGTAAAAACTTTTATAAGACCAGTCTTTGAACTGACCCTTGGAGATAACTGTTGGAGTTTTAATTGATCGGTTTTAATGACATTTAAAAGGTTTATTACATTAAATTATCATTAACACACTTATTTTGTAACTTTCATTTTAATTGTCATTAAACCACTATTAATGGTCATTATAACTCTCTAACGGTAACATGTTTCTGCCTATAAAAGGCAATGTTCGGTGGACAGCTAGAGAACACCTAGGTCCCCGAGCTCCTCTCCTCTCTCCCTTTTTCTGAGTTACACTGATATCTTTCTATAGTTTTGTCACCTTGTTTTCTATAGGAAGGGTTTGTTTTATCTTGGGGAGTGTCGCTTCCTAATCTACTAAGGGGGTTACTGAATATCTCTCAAGGACATCGTTCTTGGACGTGACTCAAACTATTTGTTTATTGTATTTCACCGTACTGCTGCTAACAATTAGTATGGTGTGAGGTGCTGACGTCAATAATGTGTTCCTGTAATATCCCAAATTTTGGTACTAAAGGCTTGAGAATAAGCCTGAATCAAGAGGACTACTAAGCCCTGGTTTAGCAAGAGTCCTAGGAATGAGGATTTGCTGTTAGTGTATGTTTCTAGTGGTAGTATAGTTGTGTGACATTTTTAAATAGGCAAATGAGAATGCCTATGATATTTTCTAGAATAAAAGTAAACTTATCAAGCTGTAATTTGATAGGTCATATATGTTATTTGGATTTGTACAAAGAGTTATGTATTTTTGAAGTTAGCCCAATAATACCGGCAATTTTTAGTTGCAGCGTCTAAAAACAATAATTTTGGGAATTGTAAGATTTCAATTGGCTAAAGGCTATATTTTTTCTTGAAAAAAGACTTAGCAAGGGTCACATAGCCTTTGGAATCTCACCAATTGAATCTCTATAAATAAAGATATGAATTTCAAAGTTTGATGAAAATTCTGCCTAGTTTTCCAGCAAGTGCGAAAATGGAAATAAATGTAAGGGCTAAGTGCATGATAATTTTAAGAAGCAATCGAAGAAGCCCATTTGGTCCAGTTAGGACCCATTCTATGGCATCATTTAGTCAAGGAGAAAGAGAAAGAATTAAGCCTAATTAGTTAGAGATGAGTCTAAGCAAAAGAACATGTGAAATTTCCATTAAAATAATATTTCCCAAAAGTAAGAGAGATAAGAGAAGAGATAAGGATGATGATATTTAATCTCATTCATCTCCATCTTGGGCTTATTTTTGTGCAACACCTAAAAATAGAGAGAAAAATAGCTAGGAAAAAGAAAGAGGAGAGAGATGGAAGGTGAATAGTGAAAATTCCTGAGTTTTGGAGCCTATTTCTCCCCTGATTTAGCGTTTCCAGCTTCCAAAATCTTCTCTAACGTTGCTCTAATCAATGAGAGCTTTCTTTCTGTGGTTTGGATTATTGATCGAGGTGTTTAGAGCCATCTACCTAGGGGAGTTCTACCAAAATCAAGAACTGGTTGTAGAATTGAGTAGAGGTACGTGTAAGCTTTGATTTGAACCAATTGATTTGCGGTTTTGTTGAGCTTTGAGCATTTCTTGGGCTACCCTATGATTTTGTCTAAGCTATGTGTAACCCCCTTCCGTAATTATATCCAAAATACACGATTTAAAGAGAAATAGAGACCAATAAAAACAAAACTATTTCAAAATCCCATCTTCACGATAGGGTTTTCACAAATACCTTTCGAAATACATTAACCTGGTCTCATATTCACATTTCGAATACAATTACCACATGAAGATAAATCACACTATATATATCAAAGTGCACAATATAATTCCCGGCAACCCCGTGTTTCTTATCTTTACTAATGAGTTTATAGGGCATATTCGCCCATTAAAACTTCCCAAATAGGGGATTACACAATATCCTTTCAAAGACATATCTAAATAGAACCCACAACATACACACATCCAAATATATACAATCATCCTGACCAATAATGATAACCAACTGTCAGAATCAAATATCCATATGAAGTTCGAGCCGCCCTTGATGCTTGCTCTATCCTCTATCCACCTACCCTGTCTAAAATGGTTGATAGGGGAGGGTGAGATTTGAGAGAATCTCAGTAGGAAAACAATATCAATATGCATGTACGATAAATGTTTAATGCATGACATACTTGCATCACATAACTCATGCTAACACAATGACAAATTTGTAAGCTCAATGAATCAAACAACATACTGATGGCCATAGCATAAATTGAAACATAGCTTCAAATTACACATAATCACGTAAAGCAAAGAAATGCACCAACACACTAAGACAAATATCAAATACATGCAAGAGAGATATATTCCCTACCCTCTTTCCATGTGTCCTCTAGCACCGCTTACTCACGATCAGGGCGAACTCCAAACCCTATAACCAAAATCAAGGACATATGGTTATTCTTTATTCCAAATCTTTCCTTTCATATTACTTAAAGTTGGTTACCATTCATGACCTTTAGGTGGCTAATCAAAGCCTAAACACATGCCTAAAGGCTTGGGAAACACTTGGCCAAAGATTACCTTTGAAAAGTCCAAAATACTGATTTTTGGGGGTTGGCCGCAGCCCACAAATCCACTAGCCGAGGCCAAAAACTGCTTAGAAACATTTGGGCCTCGGCTAAGAAAATCATGTTTCTTGGCTAAACTTCCAAAAATCATAATTAATTCCACAAAAATTGAAATGAGGTGATTCTAAAGCCAAATGAAAGCTATTCAAGTTGTCTACATAGGAAAAATATGGTAAATTACTAGAAATCACCACAAAAATAAAGAATTCCCAAAAATCCACTACTGCCCCAAAACAATGTTCATTTTCGACCTCAAACTTTGGACAGCCATAACTCACAAACAAAAAAATGAAATGGTATAACTCATGTGTCCATTTTGAAGCTTGGGATGTGAAATTTAAGACTGAAAAGTTTCATAATTTTATGACACCATTTTCCCAGTCAAAAAGTCCACACGAACAGACTGCTCAGACAGAATTCACACTGGACAGAATTTCCAAACTTTCACAATTGCTTCCAATGGTTCCCATTTTCACATCAAACATCATTCCCACACAAATTTTCACAAGGAATCCATTGGAAACACCAAATCAACCAAATTCACATTACATTGACATGTTTCCACAACATGTCACACAAATCACAACACAAACACCATATTACAACTCTTTCCATTTCACATTCTCAAATCACTTTCAATGACATCAAGACTATGACATCATTTTCACCACAAATCAACATGCAATTCATCCAATTACATGCCACAAAAAAATACCATAAAATCAGGGCAAAATTCACAATTCTCAAATCTCCACCAAAAACCACAATCAATAGATCAAAAGGAAGGAAACACTCACCTCTTCCTCTTTCCCAAACAAATTCCTTGATTCTTCATTTTTCCTAATTTCCACAAGCCATCAAACACCTCCTTTCAAAAATCTAAAATCATAGAGATGAAGCTCTCATCAACATGATCAAGATTAATGAAGAGGATTTAGCCATTAGAGTACCATACCTTGAGTTTCTTCTTTCTCTTTCCACTTTGAGCAAGGCAAAAATGGAGAACAAAAGAGAGAGAGAGAGATGAAGATGAAGATGATGAAGTGAATGCAGATTTTAGCCCCCAAAAACGTCCAAATAAGGGAGAGAGAAAAGAGGGAAGAGTTTGAACATTTGACCCAAATCCAAGGGTCTATATTGTGCCAAGTGTCACCCTCTTGCTCCATCAACCATAAGTTCACATAGGCACATGCACATGGGATTCCACCCTTTGATCTCAACACAAATCAATTCTAACTATTGATCTTGAAGTTACCAATGAGTTTCCTTATTGGTAACCAATTAATCGGTCAGTAACTTTACTGTTTTGCCCCTGATTATGACAATTCACACTGAATCATCACCAAATTCTTTTTCTCATTCATTTACACCATACATATGCCCTTCCCCTTATTTTTATTCAATTTAGATGTTAATCCATAATTGAACTCAAATACAGGGTTTTGGCGTTGCTCATAACACAAGCGACTACAATCCACTCTATATTGTCTAAAAGGGTTTATTTATCAATAATCATAACCACTTTTGAAGTCATTAACCCTTAATCACAATTTGGAATCCCGCTAAACTGGGGCTTAGCGGTCCACTAATCTCAGGCTTATTCTCTAGCCTCAAGTCTCAAAATTTGGGGTATTACACTATTATTTTAGGGATGTATGCTTTTTTAATCATGAAAATGAGATCTATAAGGATTAGTGATGATATTAGACTAGTTTGATAGTGAAATTGCAAAACTGTTGATTGCTAGGTTGAAGTTTCTGGGAGGTAGTATATTTGTGATGAAATTTTGATTAGCTAAACCTGCCAACTGCTATGAAATTTTATAGGCTTAAAGTAGACATCGAAAACTTTAATTTGATAGGTATTATAAGCAATTTGGACTAGTTGATTGAAATTTATGGATTTTTGAAGTAGTGCCCTGTTTTTGGACTTGATTCTAGAATAGTGTGTGAATTTATGGAATTCTGTAATTTTGTGATTGTAGATGGTGGTGGTTCATATTTTTCTTATATAGAGCACTTATAGAGCTTTTGATATAACTTTGAATCACTCCATTTGGATTTTTGTAGATTTAGTTGAGTTTAGGAAGTTGAGCCAAGAACAAAGGATTTCTTGGCCGCGGCCAAAGGAATTTTGGTCGGGATCAAGACCCTTGTTTCAGCATTTCACATTTTTGATTGGTTTAGTTTTTCTAACCCCATAGGCACTTGTTTGGACTTCTAATGGCTATCTAAGTGGCTCAAAAGATAACCAATATGATGTATTAAGCCTCTTTAACTTTTTAGACACTAATATACACTTTTAATGACTCTCCATCATTTCTCTAATGATGTGGTTGGGTATCTAGGGACATGAGAAGTCAAGGAAGAAGAAATGGAAGAATTTTCAAGAAGCTACATTAGTTGAAAGAAAAGGTACAAGAGGACGACTCAAGGTAAGAGGTAGGAAACTTACCTTATTTGCATGTAGTTGATATTTCTGCTTGTGTAGTGTAACATCCCGAATTTTAGTCATCAAAATTTCTTATATTTAAGGGAATAAAATGGTGAATTAAAGTGCACATGAAATAATAAAATAAGACAATTGGTGTTCAAACACATCATGAGTATATTTAGAACATAAATTGTAAACATTTGAATTTGCTGCCAGTGAGTTTCCTTGTGTAGTAGTTTTTTGTGTGACATTTTTTAATAGGCAAATGATATCTAATGCCTATGATATTTTCCAAACTGAAAGTAGACTTATCAAGCTTTAATTTGATAGGTCATATAGGTCATTTGGAGGTGTATACAAAGAGTTATGAATTTTTGAAGTTAGCTCAGTGAAACTGGCCAGCTTCTGTGGCAACGTACAAAAATGGAAATTCTAGGAAGTATGAGCTTCCATTTAGCTAAAGGCTATATTTTTCTTGAAAATAGACTTAATAAGGATCATATAGCCTTTGGGATCACACCAAGTGGATATAAAGATATGAATTTTCAAAGTTTGATGAAAATTCTGCCTAGTTTTCCAGCACGTGCAAAAATGTAAAAAATATATGTGCAAAATAGTCATTGGGTTAAGTTTATTCCAAATCCCATATGTTCTCTTTTTCTTGGCCTTGGGATGTCCAAAAAGGGGAGGCCAAGAGGGAATTAATGTTTGAGATATATATGGCACAAGTTCAAGCAATTTGAGCCAAGTAAAAGTGGTGGAAAAGTAAAAAATTATAGGCAAGTGTCATATGGCCATTACAATATAACTAAGGAGTTGGATGAAGCTAATTTTAAAAGCTCCTTTATCTCCTTCCTAGGCCATGTTTCATATGAGTTAAAGAGGGAAAGAAAAAGATGATGTTGAAAGTCAACAATTGCAACTAAAGCAATATGTGCGGAGGAGATAAATTGTAATACATCAAGAAGCTCTATTTAGCTCTTCAAGAAGCACACTTTCAGTCAACAATTGTAGTCTACACAAAGATGATGTCTTGCATGTAAAATGGGCCATATTCTCATATGACATGAGGAAGGAAAGAGAAATTGGATATTTGAACATAAATGGGTCTCTTGGGAAGACATTAAAGCCAAATTCAAAAAGGAAGGAGTAAAGTCAAATTTATCATGCTAATTGACAAGTTGATATTATTATTTGAGGAGGTGAAGTTGTGATATTTTAAATGGATAATTAACCTTCCAAAAGTGTCATATTTCATCCAAAAAAAGGAAAGAAGAGGGAAGGGAAAAGTCAACACAATTAAAGAAGAATTTACCACACATGATAAATCCATTTGGCTTGTACAAGAAGAGTAAATGATAGCCATATGTTATTTCCCTTTCTAATATTTCCTTACGCCATTTTCAGCCAAGCCTTTAAGTGGCCAAAGAAGAGAAAAAGCAGGTCAACTCTCTCTCTTCCTCACACACACAAGTTGGCCAAGCAAGACCAAAAGAAAGAAAAGAGAAGACAAGAACAAATGTAAGGTGTTCTACTTCAATTTTCACCTTCTAAATCACCTCTCTTGCTCTTGAGGTCTTTAGGAAAGTTATTCCTCTTGATAAGAGCTTCATTTCTATGGTTTTAAAATTTCAAGAGGAGGTGTTTTGAGACTTCTAGCAAGAGCCAAAGTTGGAAGATCAAGAAAAGAACACAAGAGCATGAGGTGAGAAAGATCTTCCTTTTGACATATATATTGTGTTGGTTGATGATTGTTTTGATTTATTTTGTAATTTCAGGGATGCCAAACCCTAAGAAGAGGTGATACACAGATCTTGATTAATCATGTTTAAAAGGTGTTTAAGTGGTTAATCATATGATTAGAAGTGTAAGGAAGATGTTTAATTGCATGAAAAGTGAAAATCACATTTTCCCTAAATTCTGGAATTTTTGGCTAGGAGCATTTTCATCCTATTTGGACTGGAATTTGGTTGATTTGATGATTCCATTCGGTTTAGAATGACAAATTGTATGGGACTCCATGTGTTTATAATTTTTGGAAATTTGTATACAAATTTGGAAATTTTTTAAGTTGCAAGTGCATACTATTTGATTTGTCTCCGTTGAGGTAGTGTTGTTGTGCAATGGATTTCATGGGACAAACCTAGTCCAAAAATTATGAAACTTTTTAGGACTAAAGTAGATATCCTGGGCTTTAATTTGATAGGTATTATAAGCAATTTGGACTAGTGGATTGATAGTTATGGATTCTTGAATTTGTGCCTTGTTTCTAGACTTGAGTCTGGAACAATAGGGGAATTTATGTTATTTTGTAATTGTGTGGTTGTAAATGGTGGTGGTTCATATTTTTTGTGTATAGAGGACTTAAAGAGATTTCTATAGAACTTTGAACCACTCCATTTTGATTTTTGTGGAGTTAGTTATGATTTTTGGAAGTTGAGCCAAGAACAAAGGATTCCTTGGCCGCGACCAACACCTAATTTGAGCATTTTATATTTTGAAAGGCGATGGCTGGTCTTGTCATGCCCTTATTTTAATTTAACCCTTTTTAGAGTATTTGTGGAAAATGATATGCGGTTCGGTAGGCAATACAAGAATAGCTTAAATATACTAATAAAAAGTGCTCGATTACAGAAATTCCCCATAGGGGTTCATACATGATCATTACCATCGATGTAGCCACATAGGGCTACTTGGGTATCTAAACCTATCCCAGTGAAATAGAGACATCTTCTCATCTTCGTCTCACTACTGCAATCCCCTCATACGGTTCTATTCTTTATTCTCCGCGTATCTTCTTTCACCTCCTATCTAAATTGTTAGTAGGGGAGGGTGAGATTCGAGAGAATCTCAGTAGGAAACAGATACCAATATGCATGCAAGATAAGTACTTAATGATGACATGCTTGTATTACATAAACTCATGCTAACATAATGACATATCTGCGTGCTCAATGTTTCATGCAACAAAACTATGGCCATAGTATAAACAGAAACAGAGCTTCAATCATTCATATATGTTTCACATAATCAAGCAAAACAATAACATGCATCTATACACCAACACAAATATTAAATACATGTATGAGAGGTAAGTTCTCTACCTTGTGTCCCTTTTGCTAAACAGAAATAGTTCCTTGATTTACATGCAAATAGCTTGAGCTCAATATTCGATCCTACAATTTCAAATGTACCATTTAGACACTTCAATAGTGTTTCTGGGGTTTATATGAGTCTATATTGTAAAACTACTAAAATACCCCTGAGGACCTGGCCCGACCTCGCCGTACCCGGTCCGACTGTATTTTTCCTGAAATTTTGACATGGGCTATTCTGACATATTTCCACCCAAAGAATCCATTTCCTGACTCAGAATTACCAAGTTCATTGTTAAATAACAAAAATGCCCTTCACAACCCCACTTTAAGGATATCATGGGCGTTTTCGTAATTATGTTTTTTCTACCTTTTTCGAAAAAGTGACCAACTATAACCCCACCTAATTTTTGCCCCTGAACTCAATGGAACTATCAAATCATTGAAAATCCAACTCTAACCCATCCAAACTAGCCTTGGCCAAAATTCTCAGTTGCTCGGGAAAAATTGGGGTTTTTCGGTTTCTGATGCGTAAACGCGTTCCTTTCTACTCCTAACCACTTTATTGACTATTCAATTAGGTTACAACTACCGTTTAGTACCAATATGAGCAGCATACCAGCTCCACACACCCATTTTCCATTTTTGAAACTAATGACAATCCGGTAAAATTTCACGGATTAATTTGTCCAGAACAGCCATAATAGTCAATATACAAGAGTTTGGAAGTTACCTCAAGCTCCCAATAGCTTTTCCTTGACTTGGATGAAAACCCTAAGTGTTTAACAATATATTTTGAGCTTCTAAACCTTAAAGAACATAGAGGATTAGCTTAGGAGCAGAGTTATACGCGTTAGGAGCTAGATCATCGGAGAAATCAGCTTACCTTGCGTGTTCTCTTCTCCTTCTCTCTCTAAACCCTCTCAAGCTTTCTCTCTCTATTTCCAGTAAAAAGGACATCATTTCTGGCCTGATGGAGGAAGGAGGTGATTTATTTTATCATATATGATATTGTATTTTAATTATGTAATCATTTTCCAAAATTCGGATTAATTGGAAATTCTGGCAGATTTCTACCCAATCTTTGAAAAATCATAACTAATTCTAGAAACTCGAATTGGAGTGATTCCAAAACCTATAGAACCCTTATTGAGTCTAGTTTCAAAGAAAAATATATAATTTTGCTAGATGGAATCACAAAATTCCTAGAATTTCAATCTTTGCATACTATTTCAAAAATTTCACAGTTTTTCTGTGCTGACTTCCAAAATTCATAATTTTTTGTATATAGCTCTAATTTAGTCATATGACCTAATAAATTAAAGCTTATGATGTATACTTTCATCCTGTAAAATTTCATAATTTGTGCTCATTATTTGGGCATACAAAATCATATGACAAACTCACTACCTCATAGGCGATTTCACCAAAAACATAATTACTTTCTCCAAAATTCACCATTTTACTTTCTTTAATACCCCAAAGATATAAGAATCATTAGGGAATAAATTTGGTCTTCTACTAAACTGGGGCTTAGCAGTCCACTTATTTCAGGCTTATTCTCTGCCTCAAATCCAACATTCGGGGTATTACAGGTCTAGCTTTCCATAACCCTTTTAAGCATTTGTTTAAGCTTCTAATAGCTACTCAAAGGACTCAAATAATAACCAACCCAAGTACTTTAGAGTTATTAAAGAATTGGAATAGATAATAACTCATCATCCTTAATTCTAATTTATAGAATTTGATATCTGCCCTAAGAGCAAAAAATCAGTTCAAGAATAAGACTGGAAAGACCAAGGTAGTGACTTTTTCTCTTATATCATGTATAATGCTTTGTAAGTATGTGCATATCATCATCTGTTACGAATGTCAAGAATTGTTATGAATGTTACAAATTTCAAGAATTGTTATAAATGTTATGATTGTCAAGAATGTCAAGAATGATTGATTGCTATGAATGCTGTATGTGATAATTGCTTACATGCTTTGTGAAATTGTATATCATATAAGTGAGTTGTTGCTACTGAGATTCATATGAATCTCACTCTTTCCAATGACTAACTACAGCAAAGGCAACCAGCTAAAAGGGTAAGTAGGTAAACAAGAACGGCTAGAGCATGCAAATAAAGGCTTATGGCTTTTGCTGGTTGCTGAATTTTGAGGAATTGTATATATATATATATATGAGTACATTGAAAGACTAGTACTCCTAGTAATGGATTACTTACTGATTATATAGCAGAATATTAGTACGTAATCCTAGTAAAGGAACTAAGATTGAGCAGTGAATCACTCTGATTGAATTAAATAAAAGTGAAAGTCAAGAGTAGTAATGAAGTTGCGAACTACTGAATGACACTTCCGTATGATTTTGGAATATTTTGAAAAACTCACTCAACTTTAGGTTCGAATCCTCTCTTAAGGTTGGGAATTTAAAATGATTTTATGAAAATGGTTCAGACTATTTGTGTATAAGCTCATCCAACGATTACAAAATAAGGAGTTAGATGTAGTTATGTATATGATTGCTTTACTTGATTGTGTAGAGCATATTTGAATAATGAAGCTCTATTTCTGTTTATACTGTGGCCATAGTTTTGTTGCATGAAATATTGAGCCTGCAAAAATGTCATTATGATACATACATCTAGTTAAAGTTAATATGTCATGCACTTAGCATCTATCATTCACGCATTGTGGTAATTGTTTGCTATTGAGATTCTCTTGAATCTCACTCCCCCAACCAACAAAACAGGTGTGATGAAGTACAGAAGAGTATTACATGGAGGTTTACAAAAGGGAACTATGGTAGAGAAGTGAAGATTGATCTATTGTATATTATATTAGACACTCTGTAACCCTATGTGGCTACACTGTCTGTATCAATATACAAATAAATGAACTAAGAATGAGCAAAGAAATAGTATGGCTAGATAAATGAGCAGTGAATCACTCTAATTGAATTAAATAAAGATAAGAATTGATGAGTAGTAATGAAGTTGCGAACCACTGAATAATGCTTCCACAAGATTTTGAAAATTATTCTGAAAAAACCCACTCAACTATAGGTTTAAGTCCTATCTTGAGATTGGGAATTGAAAGAGTTTTTATATATGAATAGCGATAAGTGGCTTGAATGCATTGTGTATAACATATCAGATGACCATAAAGGTAAGGGTATTATAGTTCCCCAGGCATATTCACTTCACCTATTTAGAGCACTAAAGGGAGTTGTTGCATTATTGGGCATTCATCAGAGGGTCATGGAATTCAAATTGCTGAACCTTGTGACCTTTTTGTGGAGGATCCTCTTAGACGATTAGTTGCACGTGAGAGTGTCCACAAGATCAACTATCCACTACCAACAAATAAAAGATGATCAAGTCAGAGAGTCATTTGAAGAGGTGATAATTGTAGATGCATCTATCCCTATCCTTACTAATGATTTAAAGATTGTGAGTGATGTTAAGAATATTTTCATCTCGTGGTGAAAGAACCTTATTTCTATTTGAGTTGAGGAAACCCTGATCACAACCCCAAGTGGAGCTCTATCCAATCAACAAGTTTCACATCCTAAGTTGAATGCCATGCAACAAGTGATTCTTATAGCATATGATACATCCTTTACAACAAGATTGTGGCCTTTTTGTGGAGGATCCTCTTAGACGATTAGTTGCACGTGAGAGTGTCCACAAGATCAATTATCCACCACCAACAAATAAAAGATGATCAAGTCAAAGAGTCATTTGAAGAGGTGATAATTGTAGATGCACATGTCCCTATCCCTACTAATGATTTCAAGATTGTGAGTGATGTCAAGAATATTTTCATCTCGTGGTGAAAGAACCTTATTTCTATTTGAGTTGAGGAAACCCTGATCACAACCCCAAGTGGAGCTCCATCCAATCAACAAGTTTCACAACCTAAGTTGAATGCCATGCAACAAGTGATTCTTATGGCATATGATACATCCTTTACAACAAGATTGTGACCTATGGATTCAATTGCAAGAAAGTCAGGGGTATCGATTTATCTTGAGAGGGATGGTTTAATGTCCCTTATATCTCCTAAGTAGCTGCTTACAGTTGCAATTATCCAAGTATTTTTACTATAAGTATCTTCTTGGAAGTGTAAATATTTTAACAATTAAATGTTATAATTTGTGTACTTGCATTATTATGGGTATATGAATTATAGGTTGGTTTCCTCAGGCAAAAGCAATAATTTTGGATTCATTTGCCCAGTTCAAATCCAAAACAGTGAGGTGCTTCTTTAAGACATATATACTTATTAGAGAGACTTAGTCAAACCAAAACTGAGTGTTTCTTTGCACCATATGTGCATGAGTAAGAAACAAATTAATAATATATATATATATATATATAATGCTTTATATTTGCTTAATAGTCATCCCTTTTTTTTCAGTGATGATTCTCAACTGGTTCTTTTATGCAAGAAGAATTACAGTATCATCTTCTTATGCTCCCTTGACTACAAACCAAGGAATGAATTAAAGAAGACGATGAACTCATAAGTTTTCTTATTACTAAATAAAGTAGTGAACAACAATGTCAATTGAATAAATAAGAGAAAAGTGTAAGTTTTCTTGCATCACCTGTTGTTGGAAGTTTATGGAATTTATGGAAAATAAGTAACCTTTTATGATTTTAATGATAAGGTCTTGAGGACATACCGACATGCTGCATGTGGTAAGCATGTACATCAGGTAAAAGACCCTAAATGAATCACACCAAAGGTTAGTACATATTTGTTTGTTTGATGAACTTGTTCAATAAGCTATGCTCTATATAGTTTTAATGATGTCATGTTCTTTTTTAGAGTTGTAAACAACCACCGGAGTTCAACTTATGTGGCTTTTATGTGTCGAGAAACATATTTAATATTATCAGCTTAGGCATGACTGAATTTACTCAAGAGGTAAATGTATATTTCAAAAATTATGTATAAATTTTTTTTTCAAGTTTGCAAGTTAATGATTTGTCTGGCTTTGATGTTACAAATTTTTAATCTTACTGATCCCTTTCCTAAAGAAGATATTGACTTCATCCACAAATGTTTTGCTGAATTCATTTATGATCTTTTACAACAATAGTAAGTTTAGATCTTGCGTAGCTGTTAAGACACATGGTGTTATTTATTTCATTTTCATTTTATATGTATTTCATGCATGTAGTTCATGAACTTGTGAATAATGAATAGTTGTTAGATTTTTTTCCCACTTGAATTGGAAGTATGTTGGTATTAGATTCATTTTGAAGCTTCTGAATAGTGATAATTCAATTTGTAACTCATTAAGTTTTTGAGACCTTGTAGATTAAACTGTATTCTTTTTTACAAGATTTCTTTTATATGCTAGCCTGGATGGTGGGTTAGAGGAAGAAATAGGGTAGATATGTACAAAAACACAAAAAATTTAGACCAAGTGTTAAAAATATGGTCTAAAAAGTAATTTTAAGACCTGATGTATAACTTATGGGGTCTAAAAAGTATAACTTTTAAGACCAGTTTTATAAAAGATAATATCTAAAAGACATTTTTTGGACGTGGTTTTAAAATAACTAGTCTAAAAGTTAATACATTTTAGACATGATATAAGCCAATTCATATCTAAAAAGTTAGACTTTTTAAACTTGATCTTTAAGCAATTGGTGTAAAAAGTACTTTTTAAGATCGGTTGTTCAATGGGTCTAAAAAGTAACAGACTTTTTAAACCGGCTGTATCAAGACTTGATCCAAAACCGATCTAAAAAAAGATTTTCACTAGGTCTAAAAAGAGATTTGTGCACTAGTGCTCTCTTATAGCATAATAAGGTTTTATGTGTTGATTTTATCTTTTGGTTAGTACCTCCAAATGCTTAATCACCACTTATTGTTTTAATGAATGAGATAATGCTTGAGAAAGATTATGTAGTTTAGGAACTTAGATAAAATCATATTAGACTTGAAGTTGGGGCATCAGTTGGATGGTTTCTTAATAGAAGCAAAATCTTTATTAAATACCTAGTATTGTCATTGTAAGATTGGTAGTTAAAGACTACTTTCACTATCTTGTTGCAAAAGATTGAATGAGCCATTTGAAACTAGATGTTGACTATGAATCGAGAGAGTGCAATCGATTAACTTTGAATATTAGACAAATACATATCTTCTTTGATCGATAATTGAGTATGAATTAACTAGGTCCATGAAATAAGAAAGGAATAGATAATCCTAGGTCATTAATACTCATGAAGTTAAGTCTACTTTGTTTAACATTAGTTCCTTTGGATTCTTAAAACCAAATAAAAATGAATCTGCTTAACCTAATTAAGAATACAATTGCCATAACTAGCTTGTTTTTTCCTAGTCCTTGTGTGACGATACTTTTTATACTACCTGCAACCCATGCGGTGCAGTTAAGCTAAACAGAGAGCAAGTTCTTGGTGTTGTTACAAGGGACTTTGGCAAAAAAGTATGTTAAGTTAGTTGTTTTAGTTGTGTGATTGATTACAATTGAGTCTTCCCTATCTATTCTTGATTTTCTTTCTTTTGTTTAACCTTTTGATAAGTTGATACTCCTCGGTTTTGGTTTAGAATTGTAAGTACCTCTTGACATATGTGAGGCACATTGGCAGTCTTTCCTGACAATCTTAACAAAGTATCATTCTGAAGAAGAGGAACATAATTCTAAACTAGAGTTATTACCAAACTCGCCTAACCCTAACAACATGGCAAACCTTAATGATAATGATATGGGTCATACTTTGGATGAATATATGGAATAAGAAAGCCCCATCCAATCTAGCATCCAATTCTCAGCTATTACTTCCAAAAACTTTGAGGTGAAGTCGATTATACTTCAAATGCTCTAAATGATTGACTCATTTTCAGAAAATCAGAATAAAGATTCAATTGAGTATTTGACACGCTTTGTTTACATGTGTGAAATGCCATGCCCTTATTTTAATTTCACCTTTACCAGAGTATTCACGAAAAAAAATATACGGTTCGGTGGGCAACATAGGAATAGTCTAAATACACTGATAAAAACTGCTTGATTACAAAAATTCCTCATAGAGGTTCGTACATAATAATTACCATCAATGTAGCCACACAGGGCTACTAGGGTGTCTAAACCCGTCCAAGTAAAACGGAGACATCTTCCCGTCTTCATTCCACCACCACAATCCCCTCATACGGTTCTTTTCTTTATTCTCAGCGTATCTTTTATCTCCTCCTGTCTAAATTATTGGTAGGGAGGGTGAGATTCGAGAGAATCTCAATAGAGAAAATAGTACCAATATGTATGTAAGATAAGTGCTTAATGCATGACATGCTTGCATTACATAAACTCATGCTAACACAATAACATATCTGCGTGCTTAATGTTTCATGCACCAAAACTATGGCCACAGTATAAATAGAAATAGAGCTTTAATCATTCATATATATTTCACATAATCAAACAAAGCAATAACATGCAACAATACACCAGCACAAATATCAAATACATGCAGGAGAGGTAAGTTCCCTACCTTAGACCTTTCCACCTCAAACTGTGTGCTTCGATTCGCGTGTCAATCACTTGGACTTTCAACTTGGACCTAAAATGTCAAATGTACCAGTTTAGACACTTTCATAGTTTTTCTAGTGGTTATATTAGTGTGTTGTAAAAATTTACCAAAATACCCCTAGGGATTCGACCCGGCCTGACTGTACTTTTCTCAAAATTTTGACATAGGCTATTCTTATATATTCTCACTCAAGGAATCCATTTCCGCACTTGGAATTATCAAATTCATTGTCAAATTACAAAAATACCCTTGGCAGCCCCAATTTCAAGGTTTCCGGGGCGTTTTCTTAATTAAGCTTTTTCGGGCTTTTCCGAAAAAGTGACAAACTCTAACCCCACCTAATTCTCCCTCCTGAACTCAATGGAATCATCAAATCATTGAAAATTCAACTCTAAGGCCCATTTATAGGCCTAGCCAAAATTTACAAATACTCCAGGAAAAATTGGGGTTTTGAGATTTCGGCTCCGCAAACGTGTTCCTTTTTACTCCTAACCACTTTATTAACATTTAATTAGGTTAGAACTACCTATAAGACCTAATTTTGGCAGCATAACCCCTAGGCACACACATTTCAAAAATTTAAAACCAATGCCAATCCAACAAAATTTCACCGATCAAATTGCCCACAGCAGTCAGAATAAGCAATATACAAAAGTTTTGAAGTTACCTCAAGCTCCTTCTGGCTTTTCCCTAATATGGCTGAAAACCTTAGCCTTAAAACACCCAAATTTGTGCTCCATAAACCTTGAAGAACATAGAAGAATAGCTTAGGAGTAGTATTATACGCATCAGGTACAAATTTACTGAAGAAACCGACCTACCGCACGAGATCTCTTCTTCTTCTCTCTCTAAAATGCTCTCAACTATTCTCTCTCCTTTTTGGCTGCTACAACTTTAGTTTGGAGGATGGAAGAAGATGAAATGTTGCTTTATAATATTTTACTATTATCTCATAATTATTCCATTTCCAAAATTCCAAAAATTCCAACTTTGTGTCAATAAAGTTAGGTACATGTAATGTTATTCTAAAGCCCAAACAACATACAACTAATATTTTCTTCTCTTGGCCAGTCAAAATGATGTCCTAAGGGTCCTTTAAATCAGCAAAAATGGGCTGATGTATTTATCCCAAAATTACCATGTTGCCATCACAAAATTTTCCCCATTTTTGGATTTGTCTGAATTCTGGCAAATTTTCTGCTCTAACTTTGAAAAATCATAACTAATTCTAGAAAAATCGAATTGAAGTGATTCCAAAGTCAGTGGAAATTTATTTAAGTCCTTTTTACTGAAAAAATATGGATCAATGCAGTTCATAACCAAAAAAATACATAATTGCACAAAAGTTCATACTGCTCCAAAACATATTCCAATTTTAATCCCAAACTTTGGAAAATTATAACTCTTAGCTCACAAATCGAAATGACATAAATTATATGTCTATTTTGAAGACTGGCATGTGAAATTTAAGCATGGAAAGTTTTAGAATTTTTAGACACCATATGCTTATTCAAAATGCCCATACAAACCGACTGCCCTGTACAGAGTTTCATTGGACATAATTTCCAACTTTTGCACAATTGTTTACAATGGTTCTAAGTTCACAACAAACACTCTCCCCACACAAATTTTCACAAGGAAGCTATTGGAATCACTAAAACAATAAATTCTCATCACAAGCACTTTTGAAGTCATTAACCCTTAATCAAAATTTGGGATATTACATTTCTCCCCCTATATAATAAATTTCGTCCTCGAAATTTGTTACACCAGTTGGGACTTTAGCGATTGCAATATTGCTCCACTACCAACCTATAACGGCAAAATTGCCATAACTTAACACACATATCAACACAACACAATTGCCAAACAAATGCAATTGTCATAACGTATGATTGCTGAAAAACACCATTATCGCACAACACAATTGCTGCCAGTAGTAATCTCGCCAATATGCACAATCATGACAAAACGCCATCATTGCATGTATACCCTCATTGCAGTAGTACAATTTTCACATGTAGTTGGGAGGCACATGCCACCACTCTGCTTAATCTAATCACTCCTCCAGGGAGTAAGTCAAAGTACCATAGGTTCACTATGCATAAATTACAACACTCTCGACTGTATACACAATACGACAGCTTCCGCTGTAATCGCAATAATGATAGTTTTCACTGTATAACGACAGCTTTCATTGTATTCACAATAACAACAGCTTTCGCTGTATAACAAAAGCTTACGCTGTATTCAAAATAACAACAGCTTGCACTGTATTCACAATAATGACAGCTTGTGTTGTATAACGACAGCTTTCGTTGTAATCATAATAACGACAGCTTGTGTTGTATTCACAATAACAACAGCTTTCGCTGTAATTGTAACCCCCTCACCGTAATTACATCCGGATTTCAAAATTTAAGTGAAATAGAGACCGATAAAACAAATTACAATTTATAATCCCACATCCAAGAGATGGGGTATTTCAAAAATCAATTCAAAACATACTTATTGCTGGTCTCACATTCACAGGCGGATATAACTACTTGAGAAATCAAATCACATAAGCAATATCAGAGTGCGGAAACTAAAATCCCTGCAAAACCTCGGGTTCAACTACATATATTTATATCATGGGTTTACAGATTCCCAAAATGGGGATTACATATCCAAAATATTCATTTACATTCTCATATACACTTGGTAATCCCAAAACCAAAATAAGGATAACCAACTACCCTAACTCTCAGAGTAATCCTAAGTACTCCTGGTTGTCCGCTTCCCTTTCGAGCCACTCGCCCTGTCTGAAAAGGTTAGTCACATAGAAAGAGTGAGATTCTAAAGAATCCCAGTAGTAACAACTTTTTCATATCACATGCAATAACATAATATGCAAACAAATCATCTCATATCAGCAACA
The DNA here is from genome assembly GCA_963855925.1 of Inga laurina. NCBI lineage: Eukaryota > Viridiplantae > Streptophyta > Magnoliopsida > Fabales > Fabaceae > Inga > Inga laurina. Next base: position 45,212,856 of record OY979706.1, on the reverse strand, counting down.
CATATCACACTCCACCCTCATCCCCTTTTACCGCCGGGAAGGCACACCGTCCTAACCCGAACCGTTGTTAGCAACTTAGGGACTATTGGCGTGGCAGTGCATACGAATAGCCTTACGGCTCACATATAGCCTTTCGGCTTTCACAAATGGCCCGTCGGCCTTCACAAATAGCCTTTCGGCTCACAATTAGCCTTTCGGCCCACATAATCACATATACACACCCTAACCTCATCCCCTTTTACCGCCGGGAAGGCACACAGCCCTTACCCGAACCGTTGCTAGCGACTCAGGGACTATTGGTATAGCGGTGCTTCCACAAATTTCACAAACATGCAGCATACGAAATCCATTTCATCTCAATGACATTGAACACATACAATGTATCACATAAGATATAAAGAAAGAGTCACTACCTGTATCTTTCCTGACTGGCTCTGGCACCTTGGCCTCACAAGGACGACAGATGTCAAATCCTATATCAATTAGGGACAACCAATCAATCTCTTTTCCATATGTATATTTCAATAATACTCTAAGTTGGTTATCATTTAGGACTCTTTAGGTGACTATTAGAGGCCTACTCAATTGGCCTAAAGGGTTGGGAGACACTACCCAAAAGACCCTTTACTCGAAGGCAAAACTCTGATTTTTGACAGTTTCTATCGAGCACAGATGCTCTCACTCGAGCACAAGTACGGACATCACTCGAGCACAAGAGAAAATGAGACTGCGAGTGAGCACCCGAGAGCACAAAGAAACTTTCAGGAACTGGCTCACTCGAGTACGCTGAACCTCACTCGAGCACAAGGCCAAATGCCTCACTCGAGCACCTGCGAGTGAAGTTCAGGAAGTGAGGACCCGAGAGCACACAAAGCTCTCAAAGAACTGGATTACTCGAGCACAGCCATTTGCACTCGAGCACACACCTTATACCCGTGAGTGAGAAGGCACACCCGTGCACCTTACCCGCGAGTGACAACCCGAAAGCACCACTCCTACCTGAGGCACAATCTCACTCGAGCATGACCCAAGCTCACTCGAGCATGTTCTTCCCTCACTCGAGCACAAAGCCATGCACTCGAGCATTATTCATAAAACCCAGACGAACTCAAAGCAGAATAGGGAAAAACTCACGCATCACTCGAGCACGTTCTTCCTCTGCTCGAGTGATGTGTATCAAAGACCCAAAAACGCAGAAAAACCAGAAAACGCCAGATGGTCAAAATCATGCCCAATGGTTCCCAAACTCCTCTCACAACCCATACATTTCAAGCACTAACTAGGAAACACAATGGCAACTCCAAAAACACCCCAAAAACCACTTTGACCACATTCAAACACTAAGGTCTCTATGATACACAATATCCAAATTTCATTCCACTTAATTCCAACATTCCAAATCATATTCAATACTCAAATAACTCCACAATAACTCATTTCTAACATTTCTAACATCAAATACAATAAAACTCCTAAAGTCCACATTTGGTGCAAATTAGGGCAAATTTCCAGATTTTGCTCAACTTAACCAAAAATCACCAACAATACTTCAAAATGCTCTAAATGCCTACCTCTTCTCTTTGCTCAATCCAGAATCTTGATTCTCCAATCTTCCAAATTCGACCAAATCACAAACTTCTGAAATTACCACAATGAAGCTCTCAATGAGACACATCACATTAGAAGAGAGAATTTGAGCAAAGGAGGATCATAACTCACCAAGATTCAAGCTTTTCTTCTTCCTCTTCTTGCCTCAAGGTCGCCGGAAATGGAGGAAGAAAGAGAGAGAAGATGAGTGAGATGGTGAAATGATGATGATGAAGATGTTTCCTTTTCCCTCCCATACACACAACCGAAAGAGAGAGAGAGAGAGAAAAGAGAAAAAGTGCTACTTTGTCTTCTAGTGCCACATCCCATGGCCACCCTCTTGCCACATGTCACAATCTCACACATTCCTTCAATGAGCTCACAAAATCACAACACATAGGATTCCGACCCATCAAACATGAATCTCAACCCTTGATCTTAAATACCACACAACTTTATTCCACAATTCACATTACATTAATTCCAAAAGTGCTTAATTACACTAATTACCATAATTATCAGAGTCATTAGCCCTAATCACAAATCGGGATATTACAGTAATCACAATAACTATAGCTTGCATTGTATAATGATAGTTTTCATTATAATCACATATACCTCAGCTTTCGCTGTTTGGAAAAATATCTCAGCTTTCACTATTTGCAACAATACCTCAGCTTTTGTTGTTTTCAAAAATACGTTAGCTTTCACTGTTTGCAACAATACCTCAGCTTTCGCTATTTTCACAAATATGTCAGCTTTTGCTGTTTGCAAAAATACCTCATCTTTCGCTGTTTATAATCCTTCACAATATTACCCTTACTTGTACACCCACCAATGACTCCGCAAGTGGTAACCAAGACTTTTAGGCATCAACAATAACAACATCAGGCCACTTCAGAATCTCAATCTCTTCTATCTGAAGCACCCTATGATTACGGTCTACCTAGAGTCTCAGTCTCTTCTATCCAGGCAACCGACCGAAAGTCTCAATTTCCTAACACCACCCTCATCCTCTTTCACTGTCGGGGATGCACCTAGCCCTCACCCGAACAGTTGTTAGCTACCAGAGGACTATTGGCATGGTCACACACATTGTTACACCCCACCCTCATCCTCTTTCACCGCCGGGGTTGCACACTGTAATAACCCGAACCGTTGCTAGCTACCGGAGGACTATTAGTGTGGCGATGCAACTCAAACGAATATACAAATAACTTCACTAAAAACTCAAGTTTTACGCACTACCTTTCGGCCTTGGGTCAATACCGGTGCAACTAGCCTAGTGGCTAGCCATACTGGCCATACCGGGGTAAGTGCCCTCATAAGTGAGATCCCATAATCAAATTCGCCATTAGCTGGACTAGCTTTGCTCTACTACACAACTCATACCTCAATCTCAGCCTATTCATAACACAATACACGCTATCAATCAAGCTGGGTAGGGCGCACCTAAACCCTTGCTTGTTCACAACACATCACAGTACACCGCAAAATCAAACTGGGATCCTCCAGAAACCCTTCTCACACAATAACATGGCCCCGAAGTTCTACTTCCAGAAGACATAACCAACATGATATTAAGAGGTAACATTCCTTATAGCTCTATTCTAAGATTCAAAGTTTTGAAGTTACCTTAAGCTCTTTCTGGCTTTTCCCTAATATGGTTGAAAACCCTAGCCTTATAACACCCAAATTTGTGCTCCACAAATCTTGAAGAACATAGAAGAATGGCTTAGGAGTAGTATTATACATATTAGGTACAAATTTACTGAAGAAATCGACCTATTGCGTGAGATCTTTTCTCCTTCTCTCTCTAAAATGCTCTCAACTCTTCTCTCTCCTTTTTGGATGTTGCAACGTCAGTTTGGAGGAGGGAAGAAGATGAAATGTTGCTTTTATAATATTTTACTATTATCTCATAATTATTCCATTTCCAAAATTCCAAAAATGTCAACTTTGTGTCCATAAAGTTATGTACATGTAGTGTTATCCTAAAGCCCAAACAACATGCAACTAATATTTTCTTCTCTTAGCCCATCAAAATGATGTCCTAAAGGTCCTTTAAATCAGCAAAAATGGGCTGATGTATTTATCCCAAAATTACCATGTTGCCATCACAAAAGTTTCCCCATTTTCGGATTTGTCTGAATTCTAGCAGATTTTCTGCCCTAATTTTGAAAAATCATAACTAATTCTAGAAAAATTGAATTGAGGTAATTCCAAAGCCAATTGAAATATATTTAAGCCCTCTTTACTAGAAAAATATGGATCAATGCATTTCATAACCAGAAAAATATAAAATTGCACAAAAGTCCATACTGCTCCAAAACATATTCCAGTTTCAATCCCAAACGTTGGAAAATCATAACTCTTAGCTCACAAATCGAAATGACATAAATTATATGTCCATTTTGAAGCTTGGCATGTGAACTTTAAGACTGGAAAGGTTCAGAATTTTTAGACACCATTTGTATATTGAAAATTTCCATATAAACCGACTGCCCTGTACAGTGTTTCAATGGACAAAATTTCCAACTTTTGCACAATTGTTCTCAATGGTTCCAATTTCACAACAAACACTCTCCCTACACAAATTTTCACAAGGAAGATATTGGAATCACTAAAACAACTAAATTCTCATCATATCCACTTTTGAAGTCATTAACCCTTAATAGAAATTTGGGGTATTACATGAAAACTTCAAACAACAGGGAGTGTCTTCTAATGTACTAAGACTAAGACTAAGACTCCTCCCCTTGTCATTGGATAAGAATTCAAAAGCTTGGCTTATAGCTCTACCTCCCAATTCCATTACTACATGAGAAAACTAGCTTCTCAATTAAAAGTAAGATTCATTCCAAGGGGTCGACAACTAATATAAAGCAAGATTCAATCCCTACTATAATACTTACAATAAAGGTACGATAGACTATCCCAATTTCTCTTGGAAGAATGGTCCAAGTGAGAATCCTCCTACTCATTATACTTCCACTAACAAACCAATGGCACCACCAGGCTTTGAGTACAAACAAAGAATAAGAGAAGGTGATTCATAAACAAACCACTTGAGGCAAATACTCAAGAGACAAAAAGATGTGACAAGTAAGGTTAATGTTCATGATACTACTATAAAGAATATTGAGATCCAAGTTGGGCAAATAGCCTTACACTTGAGTATGTAACTAGGAAGTGGACTTCTAAGTGATACCATTACAAATCCAAAAAGAGAAGGGAAAGAGGAATGACATACCATTAACTTAAGAAGTGGCAAGGTGTTACTTGAGGTGCTTAGCTCAAGTAAGCAAATCTCAATAAAGAAGAAGGATAAAGTGGTTGTCAAAGTTGATAATGAGGAAACTGGAGATGAAGAAATCGTAGTGGAAAAGGAAGATACCAAGAAGAAAAAGCAAGTAGAAGAAAGTTTGGATTATGTGATCAATGGCAAGAAGGTGGAAAAAGAGAGGAATGATGATAAGAAAAGGAAGACACACACCTTTATTGTGATGCCTCCATTCCCATTCCCTCAAAGATTCAAGAAGAAGGAAGAGGATGCTCAATTCAAGAAATTTGTGGAGAAAATCACTAGTATGGTCTTGTGATAGATAAGAAAGGGGAGAGCTTCAGAAATATGGACAACGAAGATGAAAAGACAGAAAATCATGAAATATGTTTTCAAAGGGGTGACTAAATGAAGTGTATATAATTTTTTTAAGGTTTAGATTACTTTGTTGACCAGATTTAACAAAGTTCGGTAAAAAGCTTTAACTAATATATTTTACAAAAATATTTTTGATATTTTTGAAGAAACATCAGGTGTAAAAAGCATATTTTAGACCAGTTGTATGCAGCACATGTCTAAAAGCCTATAAATATTATTTTTACAAAACATATTTTAATGCCTTTTAGACCGGTTGTAAAAGCACTTAGTTTAAAAGTTATATTTAAGACATGTTGTATGCGAAACTGGTCTAAAATTTTACATATATTTACAAAAATGCCATCATTTATAGTGTCTATATGAGGTCTAGATGTGGCGGTCTTAAAGGTCTTTTTTCTAGTTGTGGGGGTGAGTCACACGAACCCAATAACTACATTATAGTTTAACAAGTATGCAATGAATTATTACAAGATAGTTAAGTGGGAAAAATATATGTTCATATAACGTAAAGTATAAATAGTTTTTGAGAAACAATAATAGTTCAAAAAATAATTTAATATGCATAGAACTACCCCAACCATCCTTATAACCGCTAACATAATCCATAGGCTACAACATATAACAGGATTTATCCATACGACAAGACTTGCACCAAGTTTTCCAATAATGAGGTCTAGCCTGACCTAAGACTACAAAACTCATATCAAACTATGTGTTCCCTTTTCCTTCGAATATAGAAAGGTGTCATGTCCCCTGTGTTAAACTGGCCAAAGGAAGAGTGACACCGAGAGCCCTGAGAATGTTAAACCCATCCACTGTGCATATAGTGGTGGCTATACCACGTGGTATAAAAGAATGAAAACTCTTACAATCACAACTTAGCACAATCCAGCACACTACAATATGTGATTCAATAGTTCAACATTACTGACTTCAACATCAATAATTTATTATCATATTCAACATTCAATGCTATGCATCACCAACATTAGAAGCACAAGATAAACAATTTAAGCCCACTTAACTATAAAGTTTACTCACAAACAAACATTTCTCTCTCTCACTTACACACACACACACACACACACACACACGCACACATTTTTCATATGTAAAATACTATAACATTTACTTATATCATTTGAAAATGCCGACACACACTTATAATCAACTAAACAAGCATACAAGGTAAATTACAAAGTGGCTACCTCAAGTTCTTGACACAAGAACTAAACTTGAGAGAATTTAAGTTCAACAAGCCAAATTCAAGTTCACTCTAAAAGAAATATATAATTATACGTTAATAAAATTATTAATAATGCTAACTAATACAATAGTAAATAACAATTAATTAAACCTCCATGATTGGCTCACTTTAATTTTCTTAGAAAAATGACAACAATTTATCTATTCCTCAAATCATCCTTTCAAATCACAAATCCTAAAATTTCTTAACTCTACATTAGTCAATAAAATCTTTAACAACAATAATTCCCTCTAATCACCTTAAAATCCTCAAAATTTCTCACTATAATCCTTAGGCAAATATCATAAATCAACTCTTCCTCAAATCATCATCTCAAACCACAATTTTTTCTTTCATAAATTATTCCTCACTTATTACAATCACCAAAATACAACTTTCTCATTAATTTATTCCAAAATCGCTACAAAAAAATAGAGAATTAGCTAATCCATCACAAATTTTGTCACTAAAATTAGCAACATAATTTTTCGGTCACTAAATTAGTGACAGGTTATTCCGTTACTAAATTTCATCACTAATATGTCTCTAATTCTATCCAAAAAAAATTAACAAAGGAAATTAGTGATTGACAAATTCCTTCTCTAATCCATCACTAATTTGTGTCAAAAATATTTTGTGATGGAATTTACAATTGAAATTTTTTGTCACTAATTCATCCTTAATTTCCGTCACTAAACGTTTTGTGATGAGATTAACGACGAAAATTTTCCGTCACTAATTTCCATCACAAACTGATTTGTAACAAAAATTTGCGACGGGAAAAATTCTGTCACTAATTTTCATCACAAAATAGTTTCCAATGGAATTAGGGGCAAAATTTTTCCGTCACTAATTTTTGTTACAAAAATTTGGGATGGAAAAATTCCATCATTAATCCATCACTAATTTTTGTCACAAAATATTTTGTGACAAAAAATTCCTTCGCTAATTTCAAATTGTATTATTTAAGATTATAATCTCAAACAAAACTTGTTTTATATGTCGTTAAGATCAATACTTCTTGTGCCTTAATGATAATTAATCAAATATGATAAGAGTTAGATTCCATGTTTTGATGATAACAAAACATGATTAAGTGCTTCACTAGTAGATATAAAAATTTTAGTTATACTTTTGAGTAAGGTCATGATAATCGCGGATAGTATTATCAGAAGAAGACATTATCAATCGACTGAATCATTAAGATAATAGATTATATCAAGCGTATAATCTAACAAGAAAACAACATCCTAAGAGAATGTGCTTTAATGAAGAAGTTTATCCAAAGGTACCCAGATAAGTTAATCAGCTAAAAAGACTACATAATTGAATATGAATAACCTTTTCAAATTATTTGATTTTGTTATATAACATGATTATATTTTATAATAATTATATTTTTTGTAATTAGAAGTTTCATATAATTATATAATGATGAAATAAATTGGTTAAAAATATCTTTTATTTTGATAATATAATTTTAAAACTTGAATTCAATTGATATCACATCCAATCAAAAAGATAATTTGATTTAGTCATAACTCACTATATAGAATATTTAAGTTTTTTTTATAATTTCCAAATTATTTGATTTTGTTAAATAAAATGATTAAATTTTATAATAGTTAACTTTTTCAATAATTAAAATTTTTTCATAATTATAAATTTATTAAATAATTTAAATTTTAAAATTTAAATTATTAAAAAATTATAATATAAATAAATAAAAATTAATAATTGATATTTATTATTGAAATTGAAATTATAATATAATATATATGAATTTTTAATAATGTAATATATACAAATAAAAATACAAATTTTATAAATACAAACAAAAAAAATAAAATATATGATAAAATGAATAAAAAATATATTAATAATAAAAATTAAGGTAGAATATTTGCATAAAATAAAATGAGAAAACTAAATTAAAATATTTAATAATAGGTTAAGATTTATATTTCTATTTTTGTTTGTAAAGTGATAAGTGTGTGTGTGTGTGTGTGTGTTTTTTTTTTTTTTTTCATTTAAATCATGCAGGTTCTTCTTAACTCAATTGGCAAAGGCATTGGCACGCGTGTAAGAGGTTATGGCTTCCAATTCCAACTTGATCACAAAATGCAACCAATTTGTGACGTGGACACGTGGCATGTGATAGAGGGCGACACATGGTACGTGATGGAGGGTCAACCGTGACGGGTGACAAAGGGTGACACATGGCGGGCAGAAGTGAGGTGGCAGTCACTTATGGGGGACACATGGCCGACGGTGTAATATCCCAAAAAGTGATTAAGGGCTAATGAATTCAAAAGTGGATGTAATTATTGTTGAACAAACACTTTTGGAGAATGTGTTATGGGAATTTGGATATTTTAATGATTCCAATGGCTACCTTGTGAAAATTCGTGTGGGGAGAGTGTTTATTGTGAAATTGGAACCATTGGGAACAATTGTGCAAAAGTTGAAAACTCTGTCCATTGAAACTCTGTCCAGGACAATTGCTTTGTATGGAACTTTTGAATGGGCAAATGGTGTCTAAAAATTCTGAAACTTTCCAGACTTAAAGTTCACATGTCAAAATGTGTTATTTCAATTTGTGAGCTAAGAGTTATGAATTCTTGAAGTTTGCCCAGCGAAATTAATTATTTTCTGGAACAGCAGGCAAATATTAAAATTCTGGGAATTTTGTGATTCCATCTAGCAAAAGTCTATATTTTTCCATAAAATTAGACTCAATAATGGTTATATAGGCTTTGGAATCACTACAATTCGATTTTTCTAGAATTAGTTATGATTTATCAAAGTTCGGTCAGAAAATCTGCCAACAAATCCGAAAATGGAAAATTTGTGATGGTAACTTTGTAATTATGGGATAATTTGTGATCAGCCCATTTTGGCACAAAATTGGGCCCCTAGACGTGAATATGACTGACCAAGAAGAGGAAAGAGTAGTTGGAATTTAATTGGGCTTGTGAACCATTTATATGTACAAAAAGGATTTGTGTACATAAAGTGGATTTTAGAAATTTCTAAATATGACATAAGAAAGCAATACCATGACATGAGCCTAATGTTATAAAACATTTACAGCACCTTTTCCCTTCCATTTCCCACCGTCTTTTCCAGCAAAACAAACGTGAGAGAGAGCTTGGAGAAAAATAGAGAGAAGGAAGGAGAAATCTCAAAAGGTAGGTCGATTTCTTCAGTGAATTCGTACCTAATGTGTATAATCCTTCTCCTAAGCTATTCCTTTATGTGAATTAAGGTTTTGAAGCAAATAATTTCATGGTTCAAAGAGGCTAGGGTTCAGCCAAATTTGGGAAAAGCTAGTGGGAGCTTGAGGTAACTTCCAAACTTTCGTATATTGCTTATTCTGGTTGTTGTGGGCAATTTAATAGGTGAAATTTCGCCGGATTGCCATTGGTTTTAAATTTTGGAAATTGAGTTTCCTAAGGGTTATGCTGCCTAATTTTGGTTCAAATGGTAGTTATAACCTAATGTAATAGTTAATAAAGTGGTTAGGAGTAGAAAGGAACGCGTTTAAGGAGCCGAAATCGTAAAACCCCGATTTTCCCCGGAGAACTCATAAATTTCAGCCAGCTCTAGAAATGGGTCTTAGAGTTGGATTTTCAATTATTTGATGGTTCCATTGCGTTCGGGAGAGAAAATTAGGTGGGGTTACAGTTGGCCACTTTTTCGGAAAAGGCCGAAAAAGCATAATTACGAAAACGCCCCTAAAACCCTTGAAGTAGGGCTGCCAAGGGTAAATTTGTAATTTTACATTGAATTTGATAATTCCGAGTCCGAAAATGGATTCCTTGGGTGAAAATATGTTAGGATAGCCCAGATTAGAATTTCGGGAAAAGTGCAACCGGACCTAGTACGGCAGGCTCGGGCCGAGTCCCCAGGGGCATTTTTGTAAATTTTCATTATAGACTCATATAACCCCAAGAAACACTATGGAAGTATCTAAATGGTGCATTTGGAATTGTAGGATTCGATATTTGCCCTGTTCGTGATCCACCTGCGCTAGAGCACAATCGGAAAGAACAATGTAGTGACTATTTCTCTTATACTGTGTGTGAAACATTGTATGTATGTTTGTCATGCATTGAGAATACTTTGTGAATACATTGTGATGATTTGAGTTCGCTGCACAAGCTGACGCATAGTGATACTTGTGATACATAGAGATCGCAGCGAAAGCTGACGCATAGAGATTACAGACATGAGTGCTGTCGTTTGTGGCGAAGCCATGATACATTGTTATGCTGCTTAACATGATCATATATGCTATGTGTTTATACACTGTATGAGTGATTTGTTACTACAAAAATTCTTTTGAATCTCATTCTTTCCATTGACTAACATTTCAGACAGGGCAAGTGGCTCCAAGGAGAAGCGAACCACCAGGAGCGGCTAGGAACTTGTAGAGATGTGTTGTTAGGTTGTTGGTTATCTATTTTGGACTTGGGTTTACTGTTTATTTTTTAAATGTAGATATTATGTTGATGTTGGTCATGTAATCCCCTAGTAGGAACTTACAACCCTTAGTTTATACATGTATGAAACCCGAGAGTTGCCAGGAATTTGGTTGTGTACTCTGATATGTATGAATGTGATTGAACTGCACAGAGTAATTAGATTCGAAAGATGAATCTGAGACCATGTTGAACGAATTTTAGAAAAGAGGTTTGAGAAAAACGTATCCGTTGGTCTCTAATTCCTTTAAATTACGCATTTTTGAATCTTAATTACGGTTATCAAGGTAGGGGATTACATTTTTGGTATCAGAGCTGTAGTTCCTGGCAAGGGTAGAGTTTGCTAGGATAGATCCCTTAGTTGGCATTAGGGATAAAAGATCATCTGTGGATAATTGTTGTGTATGCACATGTATGTTCTATTGATATGGATATATATGAGACTTGTGAGTATATGTGCATACTATCTCTGTTATATTAATGGGGTAAGTTGTTTGTAGAATGAAGAAAACTAGAGGACGCCCCAATGTTCCGCGTGTAGACCCAGAAGTGGAGGTAGTCACTGACAATCCACCAGATCCAATACATGAGCTGATGGGTCTAATCCGGGATCAAAGAAATATGATTGCTGAGCTAAGAGAAGAGCTCAGAGTAGAGAAAGCAAAGAACAAAGAAGAGCCGATTCAGTCCACTCCAGTGGAAACTCAAGAAGAAACTCGTCATGAGGACACTGTTGAAGGGTCAGCACGACCCCTGGAGTCCCCACCTCACACTATTCCAAATCAAGAGTCGCATGGGGTACCGGCAAGAGAGGAAAGGGACCTTCAGTTTTTGGTCACCAGATTTTGTAAACATATGCCTCCGGTGTTCAAAGGGAGGTTTGATTCGCAAGTAGCTAAAGATTGGTTGAATCGCCTTGAGAAAATCTTTGAGGTCCTAGGATGCCCGTCAGAGGTGAAGGCACGCCTGGCTGTCTACAAGTTAGAAGGCGATGCAGATCACTGGTGGAGGAATATCTCCCTCACTCTGCACAGCAGAAATGTGCCTTTGACTTGGGAATCATTCCAGCAAGAATTTAATAAGAAATACTTTCCCAAATTGGTGCGGCTCGAGAAGGAAACAGAATTCCTGAATATCATACAAGGGGACACGGAGAGCTTTGATGACTACCTATCCCGTTTCATCTGTTTGTCCCGGTATTCCTCCTACCTTCGGTATAAGGATGATGAAGAGTGGAGTTCTGACATGCTTATTCAGGGGTTGAGACGTGATCTGAAGAAGCGGTTGGTCACTCATATGTTCACTAAATTCAACAAGGCTGTTGAAGAGTGTAGGATCACAGAAAATAATTTAAGAGAACTATATCCTACTAAAGCTACTAGCCACCGCAGTGAACCTAGTAAGAGTAGTACTTCACAGAAGTGAAAGGGATAGGGATCTTCATCTAGGAGTGGTAAAAAGCCTTACCAGTCTGGGAGCCGTGATCAGCAGAGAACTCCTTTTACACCTTGGATCTGTCCTCGTTGTAACCAGTCACATCATGGTAAGACTTGTGAGGGTCGAATAATATGCTTCAATTGTAAATGTTTGGGGCATACTGCTGTTGAATGCAAAGAGCCACGACCAGACCAGAGGCCAAAAACTCAGGGCCGAGTATTCGCTATGACCCACGAGGAGGCCCATAAATCTCCTAAGTTGATACAAGATAAAATTCTTTTTAATGGCTATTTATTGCAAGTTCTGTTTGACTCAGGTGCAAGTCACTCCTTCATTGCCTATGATTGCGTGAAGCACCTGGGATTTCATGTGCATAAATTACCATTTAATCTGATAGTGTCAACTCCGATGGGTGTTAAGGCCTTGGCTACAAAAGCTTGTCTGAATTGTGTCATAACTGTAGAAGGGCACCAATCTACTGTGAATTTGATTTGTTTGCCGCTTTACCAATTGGAAGTCATTTTGGGTTTTGATTGGTTAACGGCGAATAATGTGATGCTTGATTGTGGGAATAGGAGGATAGTATATCCTTCTTCTCAGAGGGTCAAAGTTGTAAATGGCAGTATATAGTCGCTTAAAAAAACCGGTACAAATATCAGTATTTGTAGAGGTTTTAAAGGAAACTGCTATAAATTTGCAATGGTATGATTCATGTCAAATGGTATAATCTCTCATGTTGGTAAACCAGTTAGAGGAAGTGAGAACTTCAAACTAACTACAATTGAGAAGTTCCAAGCATATAGACATGTCTTAATTAATTACAGTCAATTTGATCCCTTCCTTTGGTAAGAATTGTATACTGATATGTTATTATTCAATATATTTATATACATTTCACTCATATTTCATGATCACCTCTCATGATTAATTACAAGGAATTCAGAAGTCATGTGAAGCGTCAACTTAGGATATGTACACAAACATCCCCCGAAATTGATAAAAAGCTCCATAAAGAATTCCCAAGTTGGTTTGCATGCCTAATACTAAATGATCAATCTACGCTCACTAGATTTCCGAGCTCTCACAATTGGCTCACTTGACCATGCAACAAGGTTCACAACATACAATGTCAATGGTTTCAAGTTTTGCACGGTTTCATGAGATCAAGGGTTGCTAACTCAAAACTCGAGTGTTTATGGCACCTTTAAGACAAGGAGTTATGCAAGCAACAAAAGAAGCAACATGCAGTTTGAAGACATCTCTTATTATAGAAAGCTTGTTGATGTCATCAAACAAAATTACCAGGGCCATTTACCGTAACGCTCTTTAAGTGTTTGTGGGCAAATATGACAATTTTCGGGGACTCACAATTGACAAATTAGGCATCACATCAGTAAATTTCTCCTGGCCAATTCACACAAGTCAATCTGAAGATGATGAGCCATATATTATTGCCTCAGAGGCACACTAGGTTTATTATGTCGAGCATAAGAAGCACATGGATTGGAATATGGTGGTTCACTTAAAGCCTCCAGATCTTTATGACATGAGTGATGGTGATAACATCGCCTACGAGAGCGAGCCATTCTAGCCAGCCACTTTTGAAAACTTCTTCTGCGAAGGCGATGAAAATTTACCTATATTTCGATGCGTTTTTATAAGTTACACTTATTATCACTTAATTTAAACATAATTTTTGTACAAAATAATACACTTAACACTAATATTTTCTCCACACATTTTTTGTAGGGATGGCAGTAGAGACTGATTAAAAATATATAATCTTTATTCTTGTAGAGTTCAATTTATATTTTTTTTTTAAAAATTCCCATTAATTTTTGTAAATAAACCTCTATAAAGAGGAACTACTACAAATACTGTTACCTCGACCATTACAAACGTCATGGTGATCCCTACAAATATCCCCACCACATTTCATTTCTTACTCTCTTCCATTTCTTCCTACCTTTCTCCTCTCTCGTTTTTTCTTGACCTGTTGTTGAAGAGATCAGCAAAAGATGCTTTTTTTCCTCAAATCTTTCATCTAATCATTGCATTTTATTTTCCTTTTTCATATAATACTTATAGTTATTTTGTTTCTTTATTTTCTTCCTTCTATAGATATTGAAGGGTCCTTCGACAACTTTTTCAACATTCCTTCCATAACCAAACAACATCTTCAACTTCAATTTCATAAATTAATGGAGAACCTAAATCCTTATTACCAACACATTCTCAATATTAAACATATATAATATTCAGACTTATCTAACTTAATTTAATCTTCTTTGCAAATAATAATTAATTTTATTTAAATTTTTACCTAAATAATACAATATTCAAAATACTATAGGAATAATAGATTGAAAATATTATTGAGGATTTTTTTTAAAAATTTTTAAAACATTTAGTAGCGGTTGAAAATAGCTATAAACTTAAATTTAAATTAAGAAAAATATTGGTAGCAGTTCTAGAACCGTTTCAAACTTTTTGTGCCATAATTAAAAATTCTTGAAATTAATTTGTTGGCGCTAAATTTTCAATTTTCGTTTCTCTACACACCCAAATTTTGGCTAAAAATTTGGTGCTAACTTTTGTAGCCTTTAACCAGCTGCTACAAAATAGTTTAAAAAAATTATAATCCCCTATATTGAAATAACATTTGTAGTTGTTTCTTAACCGCTACAAGATACTCATATAATGTGTAATCTACGGACGCACTTTGTAGTTTGTAGAACTAACAACTACAAATACAGTACCCGTTATTGTGAGATGAGTAGTAGTTCTTGATAATCGCTACAAAAATACTTACAACGTTAGATTTTGTAGTAGTTTACCAAACCGCTACTAATGAGTGAATTTTTTGTAGTGAAAGAAGTAAGTGTCCCTTCTCTCTAACAACCTCCTAATAAATTCATCCCTCAGAAACCTTGCGTAATTTTGCTTGACATCTTCCTTCATGTCGTTGCCTGAATGCTTGACATAGTTGAGTATGATAAACTTGATCTTGTCTTGGAGGCCACGGGGGAGGATGTAAGTATGGTACAAGTACCTGAAATATTGAAACCGATATATCAAAATGTAATCAAAGTTCTAAGAAGCCAACTATTTAATCACAGTTGAAGAAATATCTAATAAAAAAGTTGATAGAGCTTGTACTTGTCATCTTCTTGTGCAACAACTCAGAAACTAACTCTTGGTTTACAATATCCACTAAGAAGACCTCTCTCTCAAATTTGATCATTGGAAATGAGCATAAAGTGAAGCTCTTTCAGCAAACTCTTAGAAGGACTTCCAGTCAGATTAACCAACAGGCTTATTTTGTGAGGAAAACTTCTTCCTTGATTGATCATTGGGGGTAGGTTGCTTCCTCTTCTTAGACTGAGTGGGGGTCTTGGAAGTGAGGGGATTGGACTAATTAGGGGGTCTTGGAAGTTGGGGGCTTGGACTAATTAGAGGTTTTGGAAGTGGGGAGCTTGAACTTATTGGTGAATAGCTTCTTTTGAGAGGTTGACTTCTTGGTCAATATGAATGCTTTAAGTAGATCATAAGGCCATACAACAAAGTTGCTCGTAGCCCCTGCCACTATATCTATATCTTTGGTGGGCATAGGGAGCAAATACCTAGGGTTGATGTTGGCATTGATTTGTACCTTTACATGATCAAGAGAGATAAACTCGTTATGAATCATGTTATCCTCCGGACGGTTGAACATGCAGACCATTGTAATTGTATGGTGTCCAGGACTATTGGCAAAACACTCAACATCACCCCAATTGTTAGGCAGATTATGGGGGAAATGTGCATATGCCTTTAGTACTTAGGCTACCATTTCCTTATTATTGCTTCATAGAATTCTCCTTCATCAACTCTTGTGTGAGAAATAGTATTTGTTCATGCATTTCATTACACTATTTCTGGAGCTTTTCACACTTTTCGTCCCTGTTATTTCTTTGAGATTGCTACTGACCATAATATTTTGTCTTAGTCAATCCAAAGCTGGCAACCTTAAGAAGATCGGGATGGTTAGGACCTAATGTCTTGGCCAATATGTCCTCACTCTAAAAAAGCCAGCCCCTTGTGTTTTAAATTTCCAGGACATGGTTTGCTATGCATTTAACAACAATGTTAATATTGATAGTTATTGAAGACATTACTTCTATGATTCAGGGACTAATATTAATACTTACCATTTTATCGATGACCTACTTTATCTTAGGATCATCATAAAAGCCATCTTTATTTTGCCTGGCAACTGACCAAAGTTCAAAACGAGAAGGTTTACTACATTCCCCACTCTCAGTGGACAACTTTTCAGTAATGCGAGCATACCTTATTCGCTATGCCTTGTAGGAATGCTTATTATTCTTCACCCTCTCCCTATTTAGCCAACTTAATTCCTACGAAAACACACAACACTCCTATTAATATTAAACAAATATATGTAGGTCTTATAAATTGCGAATGACAATTACTTGGAATACCAAGTCGCAACGTAAGATGACAAATTCTCTCTAATAATCTGGCTTGATGGTAGACCAAAGATCCATAGGAACTTCTGTCTCATCAGCCTCTTCAGGATTTTGCAAATACACCTTCATCAATGCATAATAGAATATGTGTAGTACTTGCCCATCCTTTTTAGGAGAAATTCCCTAGAAGTTTTGTCTATATGATATGTAGATTGCAAAGCATACAATTCACCTTAACATTTTTTTACAGGTACATAGCATGTAATTAGTTGGCATATATGCCTTACCTTGATATTGTCCTAAATAATGTCATCATAATCTCCTTGTACCTAATGTCAGTTACCCGCCATGTTAAGAATGTTGGCCATTACTATTAAGCCGATGTATCTAACGAAGTGTGATGGGTCAAGAGGTTAACCGATATTGTTCCATGTTACATGAAATTTTATCCCCAAAGATTTGCTTCGTTCACAAAAGTCAAGGCACAACGGCCCCTCCTTACAATATCTCACAACACCTCATTTGGGGTCTCATTTTTGGGTTGTCTAGGGACATCATCAGTACCAGGGCTAATACCAGTACTAGGAACATTATCAGAACTAGGGTCATTATTAGTTCCGCAAGAAGTAGAATTGGCCATTTTAACTGAAAAACAAAACTCATTTAGTTTCCTTAGAAAACAGAGCAATATATTTTCTAGAAAAATACGATGCACGACTAAGGTCAAAATATAGCTAGTCAATATGAAGTGAAAAATAAGGAGAATGCGGAATGTAGAATGGAAAATGCAAAATGTAGAAGAGAAATCATACCTTAAAATAAGGAGAACAGAGCACGTGAAGGAATACAACCTAGCTAGGGCTCCAAAACAAAAAAGCGAGTTAGGGCAATCCGAAAAAGTTGACTAGAGTTGTGGGGTTTCAAAGATAGTGGGTAACGTTCAACCAAAGACAAGCTTGTTAAGTATAATAACTAGGGAATGTGAAAATGTGCAAGATAGCAGGTGTTTTAAAAGACTTGATGAAACTTGCTTATGGTTATAAATAGAGTTGAATACCAAGAAAAATACTAAGAACAAAAGGAATAGGTTAGTATAAATAGAGTTGAATACTTCACTCTAAAGTACGTATTTAACTTAGGATAAATGGTACTTGGTGTCAGAATAAATGAGGTTTTGAAAAGATGCTTTTTAGATTTATTCTTTATATGATAGTTGTTTATTATGAAATATCATTTTGTCATTCATACTTTACAATCAATAGATATAACCGTTATGTTTGTGTTTTTATTGATGTAAGATTAGAAGACAAATCATTTGAAAGTGTTAAATGATGGTTGTGTTTTAAGAACCATCATTTTTGTAACTAAATAAATGAGAATTATTAACTACAACAATTTGTTTTGTGTTTTTGTGAATTCCACCTCACAATACATGACAGTGCACATAATTAACTATTATTTTTAGGTGTTATATATCCTTGGGTGACCTTTGCCTCAACATACATGATGTTTATTAATTGTAACCATTATGTATTAAGCATTATAAATGCACAAACCTATAGTAGTGAGAGTGGACTTGAATTTGGCATATTGGGTTTGAATCCTTTCAAGTTTAGTTCATGTGTCAAGAACTTAAGGTAACCACATTCCAATTTATCTTATATGATTGTTGAGGTAATTATAAGTGTATGTTGGTATTTTCAATTGCTATAACTATATGCTTTAGTATTTATATATGAAAAATGTACAACGACAATATGAATTATATTTTTTGTAAACTTGTTAGTTAAGTGGCTTGAATGGCTTATCTAAATGTTGATAATGCATAACATTGAGTATTCATTATGAGAATAGCATGTGGATATTGGGTTTTTGTGATGTTGAATTGTTGGACTATATATTGAGATATATTGGATTGTACGAAGTTGCTATTATGGGAGATTCAATTCTTATGCCATGTGGTACAGCCACCACTTGGCGCTCAGTGGCTGGCCTTAAAATCTCAGGGCCCTTGGTATCACCCTTCCTTGGCCAGGTAAGGGTAAGCTCAAGGACATGTGACTCCTTTCCATGTTCTAAGGAATGGGAACCTATGGTCTAATGTGAGTTCTGTAGCTTTTAGCTAGACTACACATCACTATTAGAGGACTTGGTGCAGTCATGTCACAGAGATAAATCCTGTTATGTGTTGTAGCCCATAGGTTTTGTCAATAGTTATAAGGATGTTATAAAACTTATTGAGGGAGTTATATGCATGTCAACAGATATAAAGATGGTTGAGAGAGTCATATGCATACTTAATTACTCCTTGAACTACTATTGTTATGAAAAAATGTTTATACTATATGTTATATGAATTGATACAAAGCTCGCTTAACTATCTTTTAATCATCCACTGCATACTTGTTAAATTAGATTAATGGTTATTGGGTCGATGTGACTCACCCAGTGGTTTATTATTATTATTTTTAGGAAATGCTTTAATCTCAAGGGAAAATCATGTAAGGTTTTGTTAGATATGATTTTTTTAATGATGTCAAGTATAGATGCTAAATATTAAGAACAAAAGTTTACATAATGTATTTATCATATACATTGACTAACTCCTATGTTTAATATGAAATATATCTTATAGATTAGTCAAGTAAAGATTAGAAGATATCGAATTGGAATATGGAGAATGATCAAGAGAAGAATAAGAAGTTATTGAACAAAGAAGTTATCAAATATGGGGAGAAATCAAGAAAAGGAAGAAGTTATTGATTTGGATTGATAAGAATGATTAAGAAAAAGAAAAAGAAAGAGATTGAAGACATTAATCAAGAAAGCAAGGAGTTATCAAAAGGATTATGGAAAATAATCAATAAGAAGAAGAAAAGAGATTAAAGATAGAAGAACCTGCAAAATATAATGGGAATATCAAGTTTCAAGTTATTAGATTTGATATTGAGGTCTCTATGATCAAATGGAAGTTGGAATTGCTTAATTGGAAGTTAAAGTGTCTTATATAGAAGTCATATCAACTTTACTCAAGTGATACTTTATTATCACTTGAGTTGCACCTGTAGAAGTGATTTTCACATGTTTTACTTAAGTTAAGAAAGCATCACTCTAGTGATAATCATATTTCAGCATACTCTATTCAGCTCTGTTTTTGTTCAGTGTGAGAGAGGTTCAATAATTTGGTCATATATCCTAAACGTCAATTTCGATTGAGCTGAAACTTATTTTATATGAATCTAAACTTCAAATACAACACACAGACACCAAGATCAGGCTCAATGAGTCCAAATGAAAAAGATATGAGTTTTGGAAGTTAACACTAGAATTTCTCACATTATTCCAAAATAGGTTCAGTAATTTTGACATATCTCCTACACCAAAATTTTGAATAAATTGCAACTTGTTGCATATGAAATGGCACTCAAAATGCATTTCTCAAAAGCCATGATCAAGCCCAAAGGGGCTTAGACAAAAGAAATATAGATCTTGGAATTTGACGTTTGATGTTTACACAGTGTTCCAATAATGTTCTGATGATGTTTTAGAATAATAGTCATTCTTCAGATTATAACCTTTGGAAGACAATGAGCCTTAAACTAAAACTTATTGCATATAAAACTAGACTCAATAGACATTTTAAAAACATCAATTTTGTGCTCAACAAAGACTAAATCACTCGAGTGATGTGATGATCACTCATAATAGGGTATCTGTAAATGATTAGAAAGTGCACTCAAGTGATAAGGAATCACTTGAGTGATCCTAAGTCACACACAAGTGATTGTTCATCAATTTTTTAATCACCATCTCAAATTTCTTAATATCCTTACAAACTCTTATTAACCTTGATTATATTGCTTCTAATCATTCCTAATTATTACTCATTAAGTTTATAAGAGGATTATAGGTGATTAAACCTGGATTAGAGCTCAACGACCAAAAAGCAACTTTGTGTGAGAAGCTTCAAGGGTTACTTCCAACGGACTTCTAACGATCATGTCCTTAATGGGAAGTAGAAAAAACTCAATGGCCAAATACTCTTCATTAACTATAAATAGACAATCATTCATAATAAAAAGTAGAGAGAGCCAGTGCATACATCGTCAAAATGCCAATACTCTGATTGTAACATTCATCTCACATAGTCTCTACTTTTTTCAGTTCTTATACTATTTACTTTAAGAGAGACATTATTTGTATTGTGCTTCAGTGATTATCATTATTCACTTCTGAGAGAGAAGATTGATTATAAACATTTGTTATCAAGAGAGATTAAAATCTTATGGTGTGTAAGGGGGAGTTGTTATCTCGGTAAGAAGATTGTAAGTGGCTTCACTGGTGCCCGGATCAAACTTGTGGAATTGTAGAGATTCTTCAATACCTGATTAAACTTGAGGGAGATAGTGGATTGAATCTCAGGAGGAGTCTAAGGACTGGACGTTGGTTATGATGGATTGGAGCAAAGCAAGATAAATCATAGTTTACATCTTCTCTTCCCTAAGCTCTTATATTTCCAACAGATATGATTTGAATAACTGACTGTGGATTTATGATTCATCACTTTCACACTTATTGATTTTACTAAGATATGAAAAGATTTTCAAAGTTATTAAGTTTTTATCTTACACCTAATTCACCCCCTTCTGGGTGTTAGCTGGTTCTAACAAGTTTGAGTCTCCATTTCGTCTCTATATAGCCTATTTCCACCTAAGATGTTCTAATTGATTTATATTGCCAAACTCTAGGGCCTATTTGGTATACTTCACATATTTTGAACATACTGCTGCATACTAGTCTTATGCTATGGGCAGGCTCTTTATACTATTTTATTATAGTGGTTATTCTGCTATGGGCTGAGCCCAACTGTTTTAGTGTATAAAATAAATCGAGATATTCAGATTTCATTATATGTTATTATAATGCGTTATGGTGATTATTATTCTATTGAAGGTGTAATATGCCAAACTTTGTAACCATTAGAGTTGTACATGTAACTCAGTTAAATAGAATGAATACCGGTGCTTATGTATATAAATATGGAGCTATTTTTGAGATTTCCAAACACACATGGTGTCATTTACTAAAGTTAACAAGTCAGGGTTACAATTATAGGTATAAGTAGTCGAAGGAAATTTATCAGTGTCTATAGGACACTTGGTGTCATTTAGGGGATACAAGGGGCTTGTGGTGTCATTTGATGGGCCTCGATATATGTGCCATAGTTCTAAGTAAAAACCCGAGTAGGATCTTGAGTAAACACCGATAAAGTAGCTTTATTAAAGTAAGTAATGATGACTAATCATGACTAATAATAGATTTCCTTTATGGTTGGCACCAACAAGAGAATAACACTTGTCTATCATCATGACACTTGTTTTTTCTACTTTTGTGTTGGCACCTCCAAAAGACGCCACCTAACACTTGGGTAAGGGGAATCCATCGGTCCCTAGCCTGATCACCCAATTAACTTCCCAAACACTGAACCTGGGAGTCAAGGGATCATTCCTCAGGTTACTCTTCCCTAGAGCTCAAGGATGCCTTGGAGAGAGAGGAAGAGAGAGAAAAAGATTATGCAAAGTGGACACATGTCACTTTAGGATTTAATCATAAGACATTTGTAACACCATGGCACCATTTGATTAAAGTAAGGGACACTTGTCAAAAATCCAACTCCTCCTTCCCTCTTTAAACATTTAGGGTGTAACCCCTGCCTTATAAACAATAATTATAATTTGAAAATACATAATTAAGATGAATTAGAGACCAACGGATGATAGAATTTCATTTCTAATCCCATCCTTAAGATAGGGGTTTTACAAATTTTTTCAAAATCGGTTTAACTTGGTCTCCTATTCATATTTCGAATATAACTACCTTGTGCAGTTAAATCACATTCATACATATCAGAGTGTACACTCAAAATTCCTGGGAACCCCTGGGTTTCATCTATATCTACTAAAGGTCTATAAATTCCCATTTAGGGGATTACACAACCGTATCCAAAATAATATTTACAAAATATACAGTGATCCCCAATCAAAATTCAATAACCAACATCCCAAAATCAAATGACCCTATAGAAGTCCTAGCCACCCATGGTTGTCTCCTTTTCTTTTGAGCCACTTGCCCTGTTTGAAGGTTAGTCAATGGAAAGAATGAGATTCAAAAGAATCCTGGTAGTAACAAATCACTCATCCCATACATAATCATAAAGCATGCAATGACATCATCAATCAGCATAGCAGCAAGAACTATAGCATACAAGTTGTCACATATACACATAATCACATAGTCGCATCCCCGTATCTCCACCGCCCCATAGGCACGGTCCTCCCACCGGAACCACTGATAGGCTATAGGTGAAGGACTCACAAATAATGATAAATCAAACATATAATGTATCACATATAGGATAAAGGAAAGCGTCACTACCTTGTTCTTTCCAGTTTTGCGCTAGCACTAGTTGCTCATGATTAGGGAAAATATCAAACCCTATATACCAAAATCAAGGATGACGGATTAATCTCTATTCCAAGTTCTTGATTCCATAACACTTACACTTGGTTATCATTTGAACTCTTTAGGCAGCCACTAGAAGCCTAGACACATGCCTAAAGAGTTGGAAAAACTACACCAAAGATCCCCTTTTCAGAATTAAAATTACTGATTTTAACTGATACACTCGAGTGATGGATGGCGCACTTGAGTGATAAGATGACTTGCACTTGAGTGAGGACAACTCACTTGTGCGATTGCTTTATAGAGAGCAATGACAGAACAAGAAATGATTACTGCACTCATGTCCTGAACTCAACACTAAAGTGGTAGACTCATGCTTACCTGAGTCCTACCGAGTAAGGCATAGAAGGTGACTACCTGAGATCATTGGAAACCTTAAAATTGGGAGTGCACTCAAGTGACAGCATAATACTTGCGAGTGCTAACACACACTTTTGACAATTTGGCCACAAGTGCTAACCCGAGATACGAGTTCATAGTGCCAAATGCATAGGCACCCGAGTAAAACTATATGCACTCGAGTGAGAACCCATATCACTCGTAAGTGAGAACATGCACTTCTACTTTCTTTGCTTAAGAGTGCAACTGAAACTAAAAGAAAAGAGGAAATATGATGCTGCACTCAAGTGATACCCCTGTGCACTCAGAATTTTCCAAACCTTAACCAAAATTTTGTCAGAAGCCAAAGTACATCAAAGTTTCTTTTGACAGAATTTTCCAAACCTTAACCAATATGCTTCCAATGGTCCCAAAATTCTTATCTAATACTACTCCCACATAATTTTACATAAGGAACCCAATAGAAACCCCTAAATATCCAAAATCACATTCTAACAATAAGTTTTTGCTTTGGATACCACATTACCACACACTACCCAATTGCACTAATTTTTCTTCTAAGGTTCCAAACAAATTCTATTGTTCCAATGACCTAACATGACACCAATTCCACCACAATACACTAGGCAACTCATTGATTCCAAAATGACCCTAAAATCAGGGCAAAATCCAAATTTACAAAAATCAACCAACTATCACAATAAATAGGTCAAAATGTATCAAATACTTACCTCTTCCTCTTCTTAAGGTTGGTTTCTTGATTCCTCAACTTTCAAATTTCTTCAAGTACTCAAACACCACCTTTCAAGAATCTAAAACCATAGCAATGAAGCTATCATCACCATGATCAACATTAATGAAGAGTGTTTGAGCATTAGAGGTCACATAGAGCACTAACTTTAAGCTTTCCTTCTTTTTCTTTCCTCCTTGAGCTAGGCTAAAATGGAGAATGGAGAGAGAAGATGAGCAAATTTTTCCCTTGCCCATGCTCACTAGACAACTTTGAGGGAGAGAGGAGAGGGGGAAAGAGTTTTGAAATGTTGACTTAATCCATGGCTCATCTTTTAACACTTGTCATGATCTTATTTCCTCTTCCATGGCACACATGAGCACACACACATAGGATTCCACCCTCTTGGTCTCTCGAGAGTTAATCCTAAACATTGATCTTTATATTACTAATAAGTTTCCTCTTCGATAACTGACCAATTGGTCAGTAGATTTCCTTTTTCCCATTTTGCCCCTGATTATGGCAATTCTTACCGAATAACCACTAAACACCTTTATATCATTCCATTCTTCATTCATGCACCTTCCCCTACGCTTAGGGTTCATTTTAAGCTTTGTCACATAATTAAGCTCAAATGCAGGGTTTAGGCACTAATTGAAACACATTTAGATCGAATTTCACATCAAATTCTTCAAAAGTGTTTATTCAACAATAATTACATTCACTTTTGAAGTCATTAGCCCTTAATCCCATTTTTGGGTTATTACATAGGCAGCACTAGGAAAAGAAGAGAAAAATCTAAGAAAAATAGAAATAAGAAAGAAGGAAGAGGAATAGTAAAAATTCCAAAGTTTCAGAGCCGATTCCGACCCCGTAAGATTGTTTTCAACCGGTAAGCCCTTCAAAAATATTGTTTTGCTCACTGAGAGCTTTCTTTCCATGGTCTCTTTTTTTCAAAAATATTTTTATGCCATCTAGTTAGCTGGAGTGTTGCCAGAATTCTGAACTGATTGTAGAATTGTGAAGAGGTAATGTTGGAAATTGTGCCCTAAGGGCCAATCATTGTACTTTGAACATTATTATTTTAATGAAATTTCTCCATTCTATTATCATATTATTTGCATGTTAACTGTGATAATTGTATCCTTGGATAATTCATAAAGATTGTCCTAAAATGTCCCTGGTCGGTCATCTATGTGGGAGCAGAGATGAAACAAGATCAGTATGACTTTGATAAGATATGGAGATACGAATCAAAGTCTTATGCACTTGTAAGAGTACAAGGTGCTGGACCAACCCACTATGAGAAAGCTACTTGGATCAAGTCATAAGCTTTTCTCATGTATAACCACGTCACAATGCCCTTAGACCAGAGGTCATTATGGATTCCTACATGAGAGTTGCTAAGCTTTGAACTAGTCAAAAGTCACTTTTGACCGAGTGATGATAAAGGCTACGATTGGGCTTGGTGATTTTTCATGCTGAGGAATATGAATGATCAAGATGAAATTTGTCCCTCACATTAGTAGAGAGATATTACTGGGCCCCTCAATGAGTGAGTCTATGAAATGTATGGCCATACTATGATGGAAAGGAGTTTCCATCTCTATTATCAAGCTACTCAGGAATCGAGAAAGTAATAGTCAGGAACAAGAGGATGACATTATCCATGCCTTATTCTTGATCAATATATCGTGTGACGAAAGGGACGTGACATGGTTGTATGACATGTTGCATCGTGATAACGATCCTCATATGAATTGGGTAGTCGTAATGTCTTGCTAGAGGCCGCTTTCGACTTTTGGGTTAGTATAGTTATTGGGTCACTGCCAACTTCATATGGGCCTACAGGGTCGCACACAAGAATGGCCTAACACGAGATAATGTTTGATTTAGGGTGGACGAATTTTATATTTATATATATAATATAAAATTCATTAATAATATTATATAGATATATATTTTCGAAATATATATATCATATATATATATATATGTATATATATTATATGATATTATTATATTGTGTTAGTTTTAAATTTAATTTATTAAGATATTTTAAATTTAATAACTAACATGATAGAGATATAGTATCTCAGATTTAATTTATGAAGATAAATTAAATCTAATGGCTCTTTATTTAGATTAAATAAATTGGTTAAATTAAAACTGTTGGACAGATTTAATTTAAACTGAATTTATTTAATTAGCTCATCAAGATAATTAATAGTTAATTAATTTCAAAATTAATGATGATTAATTTTGAAATTTGAAAATAACCCTCATAGGTTATAAACTTGATAGAGCAGATATATTGATATGCACATGAGAATTGAGAGCCGCAAGGAAAACCCTAGGAGACATTAGAGGCTCTAGCACACAGTCTCGGTTGTAGAGCATTCGTGTGGATACCGGTAGAGGGAGCGAACCTGACGTATTGGCTCCTAGAGATTGTGAAAACCTTGAATCATAAAAGGTATGAATCCTTCCAACTTGGTTTAAACGCCGTTGATAGATCCTCAATTAGGATTGATAAAATTTTAAAATTCTTCCTCTTTGCTTGCCGATCCTAAAAGGTAAGCCTAAGCTTCGTTTTGAACTGAATATGTTGTGGTTTCATTGAGTTTGTCATGGATCCTTAGGCTGACTAGGGTTTCAGGCAAGAGGGATTTGTTGGGTCTAGTGTTGATTTAAGCTTGAATATGAGGATACATGGTGTTTCAGGATAATATAAGACTAGTTTAGTGATCAAAATGCAAACTTGTTAGTTGTTAGTTGGAGTTGTTGGTTCGGCTAGAGCTAGAACTCAAGGAGGGAGTATGATTTTTGTATTTTTTATATCAGCAATGGATCATACATGAAAATGATGTGGTAATAGCCCTAGTTATGAGTTTGGGTGGATTAGATTAAAGACTCTAAAATTTGGAATTTGAGTTGCTTATGAAATGGTGCTGCCAAAGTTATGTTTTGATTGGTAGATTGCTTGTGACAGAAATTTTAATGGTCAATCCTTGCCTGGTGATTATGATATTTTCTAAATTTCAAGTAGACATGATAAATTTTAAATTGATATATAATATGAGAAAATTGGATTAGTACATTAGAAGTTATGAATTTTTGAAGTTAGGCATTAAAAGCTGGATTGATTCTGTGGCAGTATGAGTTAATATGTGATTCTGGAATTCTGTGCGTGGAATGGTTAAAGGAGATATTTTTTCTTCAAAATAGACTTAATAAGTGACACATAGAACTTTGAACCACCTGAATTGGATATTCCTAGACAAATATATGAATTTTTCAAAGTTTATTGAAAATTCTGACAGCTTTTAGCTAACATGCGAATTTGAGAAACTAAGAACAAAATGTAATAAATTTAAACTTCAAGGGTAGGACTAAGCCCATAATGCTAGTGATGACACATTGACACTTTATGAGACATAATACACTAGACTTAAAGATAACCAACATAAGAGTTATAAGTTATCAAGATTTGGGAGAAGTAATAATTCATCGTCCGTAAATTCTAACTTGCAGGATTTGACATTTGTCTAGGTTGTCCTTGAGATTAGGAACAAGAACATAGTTTGGAAAGGCTGCAGTACCATATCCCTTATATCATATGTGCCATTGCTTATGTATTCCCTATCATCACCTTATGTGCAAAACAATTAGTCCCTAGGCGGTAAGACTCATAAGTACAAGTGCACAGGGAGTTACGTTGGGCTACAACATAAAGGGTTACCCTAGATTGCATATCTTGTATGGGGTAGAGGCCTTAGGAAGTTGGTTCGTGATTACCAAGGCTATGGTTCTGTGATAAGGGACCGATTATGCCCTTTGTTTGCTGCATATTGTGAGTGTTATTGCTTTGATGATTTGTTTTACATTCTTAGTATTCTGCATATCATATAAGTGACCTGTGTACTACTGGGATTCTTTTGAATCTCAGCCTTTCTAACTAATGATCTATAGCAAAGGCAACTAGCTCTAAGGGAAAGAAGGTAATACATACAGGCGAAGCGAATGCGGATTAATTAATGTTCTTTTGGTTATTTTTATTTTGGATGACTGTAAAATTTGTAAATGTATCTAGGTAGAAGTAGTTGTAGTAGTACCAAGAACAATAACACTAACCACGTTAGTAGTAACCTGAACATTAATACATCAACCAACGTGCTAGTATCCCAATGCAATAAGTAAACTAGAATTGGGCAACCAAACATAGAAAGCCCATAAGTTAACTACCAATATGCGGGCTATGGCCAAAGAATGCTCTGTATTTTAAATAAAAAGGTTTTGAAACTAATGAGTGGTAATGAATTTACGAACTGGTTTGAGACCACAATTAAAGTATTTTCAATTTTTTTTAAAAAAACTCACTCAAATGCAAGTTTGAACCTTGTATTGAAGTCAGGGCTTTAATGACTTAAAATAGAACAATGTCTTAGGTTTGTAAATATTACCACTAAAGCTCATCTAAACGTTTTATAAATTATGGTGTTATAGAGGGCCTCAAATGCCCTTGCCCATTTGTGAATATATTAATGGTGATATTGGGATCCCAATTTTAAGGGATGGAACTATATTGTGTTAAAGAGATAGCTAGAGTTTCTCTTTCCATGGTAAAGTCTTTTCTATCATAGAAAGGCTATGATTACTTTTATTGTGAATGTTTAATCCCAATAATCATTGTAGACTTTCGTTTGACTAGCATTATCTCTTTCTACCATAATAGACTTTTCCTTAAAGCGTTTGAAGCAATCTTTTATATCTATGGTAGACTTTGTACATAAGGCTAATATTTTTCTACCATGGTTGTTCTTCAAGTGTCTAGGCCAATTCTTTCTACAATGGTAGATCTTTGTAATTGGTTTCCTCTTTTTCTACCATAGTAGTGCTTAATGTTTTAAATTAGTTATTTGAATTAGTTAATTATTTGGTAAATAAGGAGAATGTTACACTTGAAGTCCTCAAAACTAGCCGGCCTAAAAAACTCCATTGATCCCGTTAGCGCCGCCATATAGATCCATCCTAACCACAACTGTCACACCCAAAAGAAAACCCTAAACCCCAGAAATGCACACACTTGCTCACAGCACACCCACCGCAGCCAAGTCTGGAAAGAATAGTACTGGAGACGCAGTTGACAAAAGCGTCGAAACCTTACCACTAACAGTGAGGGATACCACTCTTAGAATGAGAGTCTTGTATTCATTTATTGTATTAAAAGTATTTTATTTTATAAATTTTTTTATTTTTCATTATAAATTTAAGATTTTGCATATTTTGTGGCTACGTCTCCATTATCTCTCTTTATTTATGATTTACTTAATTATTTTGAGAATATTTTATTTTATTTTTCAAATTTTCAATTTACGGCTTCATATTATTTTGTAACTACTGCTCCCCTTTATCTCTCCTTATTTATTTTATATTTATATGACATTTTTTTATTCCTTTGAGAATTGCCTACTAAAAACTATAGACGAGCTACATAGATATTATTCTTGATATTCCTATATTAACATTATATTTTGTAACATTGTTTCATTCCTCATTATAAATTTATGATTTTGAAATATATTGTAACTACGTTTTTTATGATTTATTACTTTGATAATACTTTATTCTATAATGTAAGTTAAAAACTGATGTATTTTACATCGGAAACATGAATCCCATAGTGTGCAGAAGGAAGTTATTTGTGATTCCTTCAACTGTAAGGCACGTCTCGACTTTTAAATTTTTGCTAATGTTAGGAAGTTTTTGGGTGAGGCTCCGATGATTTGGCATGCTTATTCTTCTTGGTATGTTACTTCTTTATGGTGTTCACTTAATTTGCAATTCCTCCTCCTTAGTCTCTCAACTTCCTCTCTCGTATCTCTCAAACTCCCTCTTTCACCTCTGTATGGAAAATCGACCCGATACCAAGAAAACATTGCCATAACCAATGATTGGAGGAAATCCCTCAGCACTCAGATCGAACCTCTACTCCAGGAAAATGTTGCCACCATCGATGATTGGAGGAAAGCCTGAACAAAGCCGTACCTGCTCTCGAATTACAAGGAGATTTAGTCGTAGAAAAAGGGAGAAACTTTCCAGGTAACATGGGACTCTTTTTTTATGCCAATGGTAACTTGCGACTCTACCCAAGTTATTTTTGAAAAAAAGTTTCATTAAGGATTGTTTTACCTCAATTTTCTTTCCTAATATTCTCGCACTCAGTTGCATGATTCCTAAAATCATGTCTCACATTTTATGTTTACCTAAAAGTCATTGCAAATTTCCTGCTTTTCAGTCGTACATCATATTATGGATTGATCAAAGTAGATGGAGAGTAAGAGATGAGGAGCACACAACTATAGTCGCTGCTACTGCATTTGCCATATACTCACCATAACTCTGCAACTTGAAAGAGGTTCCAATTTCTTCTTTCAAAAGGACAAGATTCAACCTCTACTTGCAGTAATCACTAATTATTCAATCTTCCCTGTCTTTGCTTCTATATACACACGAACGCATAAAGAGAGAGATATATAAGTACCTTCAATTGGGCCCAACAATGCTCCTATTTGAGTCACTCAAATAGTTATATAAGAAAAATATGTATAAGTAATGCGTTTGGTTGTATGTGTTTCTAGCAAGAGAAAATGTTTTTTAAAAAATGACAGGCTCATGTAAAACAACCGTATATATTCAATAATATTGTCATAATATAGAATGGTCTCACGTATACAACCGTTATGTATTCAGTAACATACATACAGTTGTTATATAACAACCATGAAGTTTTAAAATACATGATAGTTGTTATATAATAATAGTGATATTATCGACGTTAGACTCTTCAATGAGAGTTTCTAAGCTAATTGGACTAGATTGTATATAATAAAACAATAACTCCCACAATGAGTTGCTATTCAATTTGAGATGGGTCAAGATATTCCAAAATTTGTGAGAAGAATCACTGGCAACTATTGACTATATGTAATAATATAATTGTTGACTAATAAATTATGCCTCTTCACAGGAATTAAGCTTGGAAAACAAGTAAAGAGTGAAAAAGAACAATTATCCCTATTGAAAAGGG
Source organism: Inga laurina (assembly GCA_963855925.1). Classification (NCBI taxonomy): domain Eukaryota; kingdom Viridiplantae; phylum Streptophyta; class Magnoliopsida; order Fabales; family Fabaceae; genus Inga; species Inga laurina. The sequence continues at coordinate 45,181,288 of OY979706.1, read as the reverse complement.
TGGGATGCGTATTCAAACTTTGACTTGATCCCTATCTATCAAGTCTTGCTCAAGGTTCGCAAAACCCTTATGCCCTTTTCGATAGCAATATTTGTTCTTTTTCACCCTCTTCTTGTTTTCTAGCTTGATAGATGTGAAGAGACATGTAATATCCCAAATTTCGGTCACCAAAACTCCTTTACACCTTTGTGGTAATAAAAGGAATAAAATAGTGAATATTGGCACACTTGAATTAGCCAAATAGTACAATTAGTGGCCACACAAATTGGGTCATAATAAAACATAAAATTTAATTTGTGTCTTCATAAAAGCCCATTCTTGTAGTCCAAATTGGATAATGAAAGAACACAATCTTTGGGCCCAAATAATAGTGAAATTTGGCCAACAATAAAGGAAAAGAAGAAGGCCCAATTTAATTACAAAAATGTATGGGCAAAATATTCATTTGGCTAAATAAAAATTAAAAGCCAATATTTTTCCTTATACTATGGTATTGGACTGCCAATAGAGGAAAGAAGAAGCAAAAATAAAATACTTGGTCCAAATTAAACAAGAAGAAGCAATTTTGAGCCAAGTAAAACTGATGAAGAAATGTCAAACAAATTAACTTATGATAATTAGCAATAAAATATTATTAGTTGAGGAGGTGGAAGAGAGATATTTTAACAAGATACTTATCCCTTTCAAGACCTCATATTTCATCCAACATGAGGAAGGGAAAGAGAAAATGGATATTTGAATATAAATGGTGTCTCTTGAAGGCCATTAGAGACAAGTTCAAAAAGAAGAAGTCAAAAGTCAAAAAACACATGATAATTGCCATTAAAATAATATTACTTAAAGAGGTGTAATTAGGATATTTTGAAAAGATGATTATCCCTTTCGAAAAGCTAATTTTTGTCCAAACAAGAAGCAAGGGGGGGGGGAAGAGCTTGGAGAAAAACACAAGAACAAAGAGAAAGAACAAGGATCAAGAAGAAAGATCAAGGTGAGTTAGTAGTGATTTCCACTTGTTCTTGTCTTCTAATTCATGACAGCTTTCTCTAATCATTATTTTTTCTTGAAATATACATGAAGTAAGCACGAATCAAGAGGAAGAGAGAGAGGGAGCCCACGGTTTTGAAGGGCTAGAGAGTGAAAATTAAAGGTAAGCCATAAAGCCTTGTTATCTCGTTGATTCAAGGTTGTTTGTTGTGGTTGTTATTGATTTGTGGCTTTGGTTGGTTTATTTTGATGATTGGGATGCACAAACACTAAGGGGAGGTGTTGCCCAAATTTTGATTAATCATGTCCAATAGGTATTTAAGTGGTTAAATAAAGGATCACAAGTGTAATGACCCAATTTGAGATTAAGGGCTAATGACTTTGAGACTGATTGTAATTAGGGTAATTAAACACTTTTGGAGAAATGTGATGTGAATTTGATATAAATGTACTTGATGATGATTTATTAAGCATAGTGAAAACCAGGGGCAAAATGGTAAAATTGGAAATTTATTGATCAATTGGTCAGTTACCGAAGAGAAAACTCATTGGTGATTAAAGATCAATTGTTGAGATTTATTGTCTATGGGTCGGAATCTTGTACTTTGAGCTTATGTAAGCTTATGGAGAGAGTGAGCAAGATTATGGCAAGTGTCATTTTGTGGACCAATAGATCATGCAATTGTCAACCACTCACCTTTTTCACTTTCTTCTCTCTACTATTCGGTTGAGCTTTGGGAAGGGGAAAACATTCTGCATCATCCTATCATCTCCATCATCTCTCACCATCTCTCTCTATCCTCCATTTCTGGCGACCAATGTGCAAAGAGGAAGAGAAAAGCTTGATTTTGGTGAGTAATGGTTCTCATATGCTCAAACACTCTTCACTAAACTTGTTCATAATGTTAAGAGCTTTATCTTGATGGTTTCAAAATTTTGAAAGGTGGTGATTTGGGTGTTGGAGCAATTTGGAAGTTTGAGAATCAAGGTTTTGGCTTTGGTAAGTTGAAGAGGTAAGGATTTGATGCTTTTTGGTATATTTATTGTGATTTTTGGTTGAGTATGATGAATTTTGGAATTTGCCCTGGTTTTATGCCAATTTTTGAATGCATGAATTATATGATGAATAAGGTTGGAATTGGTTTAGTGTAAAGTTGTTTGATTGTGGGATATGGTTTTAAATTTTGGAAGTGGATTGAATGAATTTGGGTATTATGTGTGTTATAGAGACCCAAGAGTATGAATTGTTGTTAGGATGAGTTTTGAGTGTTTTGGAGGTTACCAATGGGTTCCTTACGGGATTTTAAGTGGGTTTGAGCTTTGTGTTAAGTTTGGGAACCATTGAGATTAGTTTTGGTAAATTTGGGAATTTCTATCTTTTTCTGCGATCTGGCAATATGATAAGCCTCACTCGAGTGAGGATGAGTCTCGCTCGAGTGTTTTGCATAGTTTCACCCAAGTTCTTTTTGTTCTTGTTGCACTTCCATGCCAAAAGCATGAGTGCACTTCCTGATACGCGAGTGGTACAAGCCATCACTCGAGTGAACATGGGTTCACTGGAGTGCAAGTATAATGTCATGTTAAGAGTTGCTCTCGGCCAAGCACTCACAGGCCATTTGTCAAGAGTGTGATCTAACACTCGCAAGTGTAGTCTTCTCACCCGAGTGCTTAGGGTTGTGTTCGAGTGAGCTTTCTCCTCTAAAGTTGTCTGTGCTCTCAGGTTCTTACTTCCTGTGTTGCACCTTCGGGGACTCGAGTGAATTTGGAGTCATCAATCGAGTGCAAAACCCCCATGCTCGAGTGTTGTGAGCACTTTCTGGTCATGGTTGTTGCTCACTGTCAAACACTCACGAGTGAGAGCCATTCTCACTTGAGTGCAAGTCTCTCATCACTCAAGTAAGGTCATCTTCACTCGAGTGAGCCAGTTGAAAATCAGTGTTCTGCTTCTGAAAAGGGGTCTTCAGGGTAGTTTCTCCCAACCCTTTTAGCATGTGTTTAGGTCTCTAATAAACACCTAAAGAGTTTAAATGATAACCAACTTAGAGTATTATAGAAATAAGCCTTTGGAAAAAAGATTGATCGGTTGTCCCTAATTTTGTTATAGGATTTGACATTTACTGCCCTCGTGAGCCCTCGATGCCGAAGAACGTCAGGAAAGAACAAGGTAGTGACTCTTTCTCTTATACTGTATATGAAGCGTTGTATATATGTTTGTCATGTATTGAGATACATTGAGAAACAATGTGCTACTTTATGATACATAAAGATCACAGTGAAAGCTGATGCATAGAGTTTGCAGTGAAAGCTGACGCATTGTGTTTACAGCCATGAGTGCTGTTGTTTATGGTGTGAGCCATGATACATTGTGATGCTGCTTAATACGATCATATATGCTATGTGTTTGTGCACTGTATGAGTGATTTGTTACTACTGGGATTCTTTAGAATCTCATTCTTTCCAATGACTAACATTTTAGACAGGGCAAGTGGCTCAGAAGGGAAGCGGACAACTCGGAGTGGTTAGGATCTCTTAGGGACATTTTAATTTGGAATGTTGGTTATCTATTTTGGTTTGGGATTGCTGTATGTATATGGGTTGTAAATATGATTTTTAGATATGTAATCCCCATTTTGGGAAACTATACACCCATTATATATATACATGTGACCCGGGATATGTCGGGATTTTAGTTGTGCACTTTGATTTTTATCAATGTGATTTGATTTCTCAATTAATTATATTCGAATGTGAATGTGAAACCAGATTAATGATATTTTTGAACTGTTTTCTGAACACCCCATCTTGAAGGTGAGGGATTATAAATGTTAATTTTGTTTTATTGGTCTCTATTTCACTTAAATTTCATAAACTGGATGTAATTATGGTGAGGGGGTTACAACAAGTGAAAAGGATGTGTTTTATGAACTAAATCAAGAAACTACATTTTTCCTAAATTTTCCAGATTTTTTGCTAGATGTGATTGGGAGTGTTTGGACTGGATTTTAGTGTTTTTAATGATTCCATTATGTTTAGAATGGAAAATTATGTACAAAACATGTGAAATGTGAAATGTGAAGGCTTTAGGGTGTGAAATGATAATTTTACCCCTAAAACCCTAACATAGCGGCTGCCAGGGTTAATTTCATGATTTGTATTAGAATTTGACAAAATCAAGGTCAAAATGGATTCTACAAACGAAATTATGTAGGGTTAGCCCGGGTCATAATTTTTGCTAAAGCATAGTTGAACCGGGTATAAAAGGGGCTTAGACCAAGTCCCTAAGGACATTTTGGTGATTTAGCAATTTTGAGTCTAGACAACAAATAATATGAGTTTAGAATAATATATGAATGAGTAATAACTCATTTATTGTAAATTTAAGATTTTAGGATCGAACAGTAGCCCGAGCCAGACAGAAAGTATTGGAACGATAGACAGGCGAGGAAGGGCAATCCATATAGTAACTCTATTTATCATACACTATGTGGTGGTATATATGTTGTATGTTGCAATATTATGTAATATGAATAATGAACACACATTATCTAGCTGTGGTGCAGGAAAAGCATAAATACCGTCCCAATAGGAAAAGCACAAGTACCATTCAGCCTAGTGAGGACCCAGCCATGATACACAGTGCCTGAGGTATATTACCTAGTTGTGGTTTGGGACTCAGCAAAAGTACACGGACAAGTAGGGGATTTGGCCCTGAATAGTGTGCAACTCCAATTTACAATGTTATTGTTATATTTACACTATGTGGTGCACTACATATCTATTTATCACATTTTATATGATTGATAGCCTGTTACTACTGAGATTTTTTTGAATCTCACCCATTCCATAAATGTATAAAGTTTTCAGCAACGGGTAGCGGCTTAAAGGGGCAAAAGTGTAATTACCAGTAAATAGAGGTTCCGGACTAGCACAAGCAGGATAGTTGGTTATCTTAAGGCCTTTTTATTATTTTAAGGTCCGTAATTATTATGAACACACCATATGGGGGAATACCTGTAATATAATCAAGCACTTTGTATCATTATATCAGTATATTTATGCTATGCAAATACTCTGAAAAAGGTCAAAATAATTAAGGGTCTAACAAGACACAAGGTATATAGGTCAGCGGCTCAAAGGTCAAAATTATTGCGAACACTCTCGCTTGATTCTTGGGCCTTGACTCAACCGGTCGCCCTTTGCAATCTTTGGCCATATGTCCGTGCTGCTTGCAGAGGAAGCACACTCATTGCCCTTCACAATTTCTATTAGCATATGCTCTATTGCACCGGGGGCATACCCACTGTGGTAACTGTCCCTGATTCCCATAATCTCCAGATTGGTACGGTTTCTTACTACCGCCCTTGGATAAGAACCCTTGGTCTTTACGTTTCTGGGATGAACTTCCCTTACTAGTGTCACTGCGACCACCACCCTTACTTGGGTTAATATCTCTCAAATTGTTCTCGGTGATCCGACACTCTTCCACCACTTTGTTGAACTTGTCAAACTGCCGGGCGGCCAATCTTTTCTTCAACTCCCTCCTCAAACCCCGGATTAGCATGTCGAAGCTCCACTCCTCATCATCTTTATGCCGGAGGTAGGAGGAATACCGGGATAGACAAACAAACCGAGACAAGTACTCGTCAAAGGTCTCATCATCCCCTTGCTTTATCTTTAGAAACTCTGACTCTTTCTCTATTCTCACAGACTTAGGGAAGAATTTGTCATTGAATTCTCTTTGAAACACTTCCCAAGTCACTTGCACATTCCGGCCCCGCATGGTCATGGCAATGTTTTGCCACCATTGGTTTGCATCTCCTTCTAGCTTGTAGATAGCTAGCTTTGCTTTCACCTCCGATGGGCACTCAAGCACCTCGAAGATCTTCTCTAGCCTCATTATCCAATCCTCCGCTGCTTGAGGGTCAAATCTTCCCTTAAACACAGGAGGCATGTGTTTGCAGAATTTGGACACCCAAGAATTAAGGTCTCCATCATTTTGAGCCGGCACCCCATGTGACCCTTGATTATGCTCAATATGAGGTAGGGACTCTTGAGGTCTATGCGATCCCTCAGCTGTCTCTTCTCTAGTCTCTGCATGAGTAGACTGGAGCCTTTCCTCATTTCTCTTAGCTCTTTCTTCCCTGAGCTCTTCCCTTAGCTCACGGATCATGTCTCTTTGCTCTCTTATCATGTCATCATTTCTTGCATCGGATCAGGAGGATTATCATTGAGCTCTTCCACCTCCGGATCCGGTTGTCTATTTCTAGGGCGAGCCATTGTTCTCTTAAGTCTACAAATGATTCACCCAATCAGAAATTACAATAGAAGTATACACATATTCCTTAAACTCTTATATACTAATCAATATCTGGAATACTCCTGTGTATACAAGCAACTATATCAATCCTCTAACACTCAGGCAATAAACTAGGGCAACTATCCTAGCAATTCCTACAAATGCCAGGAAAACTGCTCTGATACCACAAATGTAACCCCCTTCTATAATCAGGCCGGGATTAGCGTTTAATCACATTTAATAATCGAATGAGAAATCCAGAACAATTAAAAACTTTTTTAAACACCTGTACAAATGGATCTCCATTCATTTCATTCATTAAAACAAATGGCCTGTTTGGTTTGTTACATATACAATATCAGAGTAAGCACAATTTCCGACGTTCACCCTGGATAATAACATTAATCCAAAGGTTTATACACAATTCCCGACGTTTACCCGGGATAATAACATTAATTCAAAGGTTTATACAGGGCATCATTGACTATATCAGTATCCATACCGGGGATTACACAAAACTATACCACTACAATTCTATTCAATATGTGTACATTTATCCAAAATAATAACCAATTCAATATAACACCAAAATATATAGTTAAGACTACCGCTGGCAGTCCTAATTGTCCTTTGCCACTTGCTTGCTTTTCGATCCACTTGCCCTGTCTAAAAAATGTTATTTGGAAAGAATGAGATTCTAGATAATCCCAGTAGCAACAGTTTATTTATATGATGCATATATACAAAGCAAGTCACATATATCACAATGCAGCAATCGATATTCGAGACTGGGCTTTCGCCACGTTCCCTTCACTATATACGAGGTCAGGCTTACGCCATGCCCCATCACTTTATCAATATTCGAGTCTGGGCTTTCGCCACGTCCCCTTCACTTTCACTGTAATCGAGTCTGGGCTTTCGCCACGTCCCCTTCACTTTCACTGTAATCGAGTCTGGGCTTTCACCACGTCCCCTTCACTTTCACTATAATCGAGTCCGGGCTTTCGCCACGTCCTCTTCACTTTCACTGTATTCAATAACTAATGCAAACAAGCAATGCAATACACATGATATAGGATAAAGTATCACTACCTTTGTCTTTCCTTCCTTGAGCAGGCACAGGCCTTCTATGCTCCAGGCAAAAATCAAATCCTAAAGTCATAATTAAGGATGAAGCATTATTCTCTATTCCAATACTTAATTGACTCTTCAACACTTAAATTTGGTTATCAATAATGACCTTAAGAAGCCACAAATGCCTCTAATAAAACCCCTAAAAGGTTAGGAAACAATAGGTTGAAGATCTCTTTTCAAAAACTTAAAGTGCTGGAACACAGGGGTTGGCCGCGGCCAGCCCTTCCTTGGGCCGCGGCCAAAATATGGTCAGAAGGTCACTGGCCGCGGCCAGCCACCCATGGGCCGCGGCCAACCACTCATGGGCCGCGGCCAAGAAATTTCCTGATTCTTGGCTGAACTTCAAAAAATCATATCTAATTTCAGAAAAATCAAAACGGAGTGATTCCAAAGCCAAATGAAATTTATTTAAGTCCTTTTTCTAGGAAAAATATGGCTCATTACTTCAAATCATAACAAAAATACAGAATCACCCAAAACTCAACACTACTCCAGAACAAAGTTTCGTTTCCATCCCCAAACTTTGGACAACCATATCTCCCAGAATACTAAACGAAATGACACAAAATATATGTTCATTTCAAATCTTGGGATGTGAGATTTAAGACCGGAAAGTTTCACAATTTTCTGAAAATCATTTAGGAATTCAAAACGTCCACACAAATAAACTGCCCGGACAGAGTTCACATTGACAGCATTTTCCAACTTTTCTACCAAAGTGTCCAATGACTCCAAAATCATTAACCAAACATATTCTCATACAATTTTCCATAAGGAACACAATGGTAATCTCAAAATGACCAAATTCACAATCTAACCACATGCCCTGTTTTGACCAATACACCAAAACCAACACAAAGTTCCCAAACTTTACTTTTAATGATTCAAACCAATCCATTTGTCCAAAAGACATCACAATATACCATTTCCATGATCACAACATGCCAAACTCACTAAGACCCTAATTTTCAAAATAGGGCAGAAAATTCCAGAGAATCAATGCTCAACCAACAACCACAATATATATATCAAAAGGGAGTTAACACTCACCTCTTTCACTTTGCCAAAGAGATTTCTTGATTCTTCAACTTTCACAATCTCTTGAGGTCACAAACTAATACCAATAAACACATTACAACCATCAAAATGAAGCTCTTCATTCAAGGATCAATATTAGTGAAGGAAGTCTGAGCATTTGGAGACATTTCCCTTACCTTTTTGAAGCTTTTCTTCCTTCCCTTTGCTGGAAAAATGGCGCCAGAAAATGGAGAGAGAAGAGAGATGAGAGATGGAGTGAGGAGTGGTGAAGAAGAAGAACAAATGATGACAATACTCCCTCCATACTTCTGCAGCGCACAAGAGGGAAGAGAGAAGAGAGAAATTCATTCTTTAATCCCATTTAACTTTTCTTTATCTTCCTCTCACACCCACTTTGCCACATGTCATTTTCCTATTAGCTCTCACACACTTAGTCACCAATTAAACTCTCTAATCCTTCTATTAGCCATTTGATCACACTTCTCATTTTTCTTTTAGTTAGTAATTAATTTCCCCATTAATCACCAACTTAAGGCCAATAATTCCATTCTTTCAATTTTCCAACAATTATGACATATTAAATAATATTGTCACCAATATACATTAATTAAACTTTAATCCACTCTAAATTACAATTACCTTCTCAATAATCCTCATTAGCCCTTAATCAAAATTTGGGGTGTTACACAATCGGCCGAGTTGACAACTTTCTATAACAGGATAGAAACCTTTTATCAGAGCAATGTGTTTTCCAAAAACCATAAGCATGACTAATGTCAAAATCTAGCTAGGCAACATGAAGTGAATAATGGAGAATTTAGAATGGATAATGTGAAATGGAATAAGGAAATCATACATATAAACCAGGAGAATAGAGCGCCAAAGGAATGTGATCTAGATAGGGCTTATGAACCAAAACACAAGTTAAGGCAAGAAAAAGCAACTCACAGTTGTCACTGAGAAGTCCAATAAAGGCTTTTAATAGTGTTGTTCAACTAAAAATGACTCTCGACAGTCAGAAAAGACAATGAGAGTTGTACGGTTCTGAGGTTGGTGGGTTGCGTTCGACCAAACAAATCTTGTCATGTGAATTTTTTCCAATAATAAAATTTTATATTGATAAAATTTTAAAATTCTAATAGACCATTAGTACAATACTATAAATTTGAGCACATATAATGCTTAACAAATAAAAGTTACAACAAATAAATTTCATGAATGTCGAGGCAGAGGTTGTGCAAGAATATATAACACCAAAACGTAACTGTTAATTATGCACACCATCATGTATTGTGAGGTAGAATTCATGAAAACACAAAAATAATGGTCATAGTTAATAATCGTTATTGATTTAGTGATAAAAATGATGGTTCATATGAAACAGCTGTCATGTAACACTTACAAATAATCCGTCATCCAACCTTATATCAATAAAAACAAAAACATAATAGTTCTATCAATTGACCATAAAATATGAATAATAAAAATGACCTTTTATAATAAACAACAGTCATGTAAATACAACTCTAAAAAGCACCTTTTCCATAACTTCATTCAGTTTGACACAAGTACACTTCAACTCTTTTTAAACTAACCTATTCATTTTCTTCTTATAATACCTTTTTTCATCGATTGGCCTTGTTCTTCTCCTTCTCTTCCTCGTCATCTTTAAATGGGCCCTATTACCATCCATTAAACCTAAATGACATGTCTTCCTTTACCCTAGAGAGCAAAGGATGCCACCAAAAATTAATGAAAGGGGCAAAGGAGTGATTTCACAAAGCCTTCTTCCTAACCATATCAAGAAAGGTGTCGCGTCAACTAATGAAGGGTAAAATGGTCATTGTGCATGTTTTCTCTCCAAAAAACACCTAAATGATGTCAACCAACATGTCAAAAGAAGAATTAAGCATCAATTAACAAGATTTTAGGGAACTTATGCATTTAAGAAACTATCTCCAATCTTAATCCTACTAGAATTAGGAATTTTTCACAACCTTGCATCCTAAGTAACCAAGAGACAAATGGCACCACTTAGTACATCAAACCAACTTAGGAAACATTTATTATAGGTCAATTAAGCCACATAAATCATTTCCTAAAGCATAAAAATGGTAGCACCAACTTATCCTAGTCAAATTAGGAAACCTTCCTATCTTTCACCTAAATCTAAGGCATCTAGTTTCCTATTTTGGAGCAAGCTTGACCACCACTCATTTCCCTTTTCATGTAGTAAATTAGGCATCCAATTAAATTTACAAAACATTAGGAAACTCTAAGAAAAGTCAACAAAACTGAAGCCCTAGTGATTAGACTCAAATTAGGAAATTACACTAACTTCCTTATAACGTAAAGGCTAAAACTTTCCTATTTTGTGCCTTATATTGACCAGCCACCTTCATCATCATTAAGAACAATTGATTTTATCTAAAGCACATTAGGAAACCTTAGCAAAGTGTCTAAAAGTGGGTTTTCACGTTCACCTTTCATTCTCAATAAAATTAGGCCATCAAACACACTAAAGCCTGGAACACTAAACTGTATAGGCCACTACATGTACCCTAACTTGTTCCTATATAAATGTAATGTGTTGGAGGCTCATGGAGGGGAATGGAGAGAGAAAAGGAGATAAGATTAGAGCTTCAACCATAATCAATAACTTCCTCAGCCTTCATCATTAGGTCTACCGGTAGAACCACCGTTGACCATCTCCGTCTACTATTGTTTCTCTTGAGATTTGTTAGATTCAAGGTTTTGATTATAACAAATCTAAGTCTATTCTATTTCGTCTCAGCACTTCTATGCATAATATTTTTTACTGAAGATTTTTCAAATAGCATGTTTACAATTTGAATAGTAATATTTGTTTTCAACTAGCAATTATTTTGATAGCTCTTAGACTATTCGAATTGACAGAAGAATATCATGATAGTGCATGAGCTATTCGAATAAAGATACTCAGATGCATGTCTATATTATTTGAATAGTCCTTGACTATTTGATTAGTATGACTATTAGAATTGTTTTTGAAAAACAAAAGTATTCAAATATCCTGAGCATTATACGAATAGATATTGTGTTTTTAAAGTGAATTTCTAAACTCATTATTCGGATAATAGGATAACTATTCGAATAGTAAGGTCACTATTCGAATAGTGTAACTAATATCTGAATAAATTTTCAAAACCAACATCAAGACTATTAGAATAGTATGTGAAATTATTCGAATAGCAACAAGACTATTCGAATAGTATTGATAGCTTGAAGATGAGTCTTTTCTAATCAAACTCCAAGCAAGTATTCGAATAGCTAACTACTCTATCAGGATAATCTCATTCCTTTAAAAGAAAGCACTATTCGAATAGGGGTTCAAACTATTCTAATAGTCTTTGTATGAAATTTTATATACTATCTGAATAGTAAAGAAAGTATTTGAAATTAAATTATTCTGATAATCATAAGAGTATTCGAATACTAGCTATTTCAAGAAAACAGAGCATTAAATCAAAGTCTATGAATTTATAGAATTCTTTTCTATTATCAATAAACTTATTTATTATTACTCTCTTTCTTGATTTACATCTGCTCAAGCAAGTTTCAGGAAATTTACCCTTCAAATATTTTAATTTCAAGAAAAGCAGATATTGTTTAGACTCACTAAATGCTAAATCGAGCCTCTACCAACGCTTTCTCTTTGCTACAACAGCTATATCCAAATAACATAAAGAATGTCTAGAGAAGCGTTCAGTGAGTAACGAAAGAAAAGAACGTCACCAACGGTCATTAAATTCACTCCAACTATAAATATCAAGTGCATTCAAAGTGAAGGGTTAAGATGTTGTACTACCAAACTGATGAACATTCATTTTTTAGCTCTAGCCTTCTTTCTGTATTAATACACTTTAGTGATCATATTAATTACTCTGTGAGAGAGAGTCTTTATTAACTCAATACATCTGATTGAGAGATAACTTAAGGTTGTGGGACCTTAAGTGGGTATCTTTTTACGTTATGTAAGGGGGAGCAAGTATCTGGAGTTAGGAAAAACTCCTTGTGTACTGAGGTGTCAAGAACCCATTGAATCTTGGAAGATATAGTGAAAGCTCAGATTCTATCTGTGGACTGGACGTACGTCAACGTGAATTAGACCGAACCACTATAATTCCTGGTGTACACTTCGGTGAAATTTTTCTAACTTCTGAACTTCCTTTTTATCAGTTTTAGTTTCAATATTATTTTTCAAAAATTTGTTATCACCCAATTCAACCCCTCTTGGATGAAACGCTTGCACTAACATTTGGTATCAGTGCTTGGTCTTCTTTTCCAGGTCTAACAACCTAAGAAGGATCCTATGGCAAGCATAGGTGAAGGAATACTTCCCGACGAAGCTTCAATCACCAGACCTCCAGGCTTTAATAGAGAACACTTCTCATTTTGGAAAGCTAAGTTCAGAGTGTTCTTCATGGAACCAGAATATGGTCTTTGAGAGGTCATTCAAGATGGGAACTACATTCCCAAAATGACAGTAGAAGGGCGAGCTGTTCCAAAAGTACCAAGTGAATATGATGATAATGATAAAATGCTTGTGACCCTCAATGGCAAGGCAATCCTCTGGATTCAAAGTGCTCTAAGTCAGAAGGAGTACTTCTGAATTTGCACACTTTCAACTACCAAGGATATATGGCAAGCATTGGAAATAGCACATAAGGGAACCTCAGGCATTAAGGAAAATCGGATCAATACTCTTGTTACTGAGTATGATCTTCTTTGTATGAAATCTACAAAATCTATAGCTGAGTTCAAACTCAGATACACTCACCTTGTTAATCAACTTGGAGCTCTTGGAAAGCTCTATGATTAAAACACCCAAGTAAGAAAAATAATAAACATTCTTTCTAAAGAATGAGAGGCCAAAGTCACAAGAATAGAAGAAGCCAAAGAGGAATTTATGCTATCAGTAGCTTCCCTATTTGGTAGCTTATCAAAATACGAAAGCAAGTTGAAGTTCAAACGTGAGCTAGATAAAATCGATGACAAAAAGAAGAAAGGAGTTGTATTAAATATCATCAAGGAGAAAAAGTAGCTAAAATCAAAAGAAGAGACGACGATGAAATGGGAATGATCGTAAGGAGATTCAAAAAGTTTTACAAAAAGGGACAAGGATTTAAGAATTTCAACAAAGGAAGAAGTAGCAGCAAAACTAAAGAACATATTATCTGCTACAAATGTGGGAAGCGTGGACACATCAAATCCAAATGCTCTAAATATCTAAAAAATAAAGAAAGAAAGAAGAACAAATTTGCAAGAAAGAAAGCTTTTGTCTCAGCCATCTGGGGAGACAGCTCTTCTGATGAAGAAAGTGATAACGAAGAAATTTCCAACATTTGGCTCGTTTCTCAAGAATAATCAGAAGAAGACGAGGTAATTGAAAATCCAACTTATGATGAATTACATGATGAGTATAATGCCTTACATACATATTTTATCAGAATTGTTAAAGAACTTGTGAGTTAAAAGAAACAGGTGAAAATACTTAACGAACAATTCAAGGAACCAAAACCAATTTCCTATAACACTTATCAGTTTTTAGAAAAGAAGAATGATGATCTTACCAAAACTCTTGAGAATTTCACAAAAGGAAGCAAAATGCTCAAGATAATTTTGAAAAGTCAAACATTTACCAATGACAAATCTGGAGTGGGATATGATCCAAAGACAGATAAGTCAAAAGGAAAGAAAAAAATTGAGAACCAATTTTAGTTGAATTATTTTCAAAATCTGTACATGTCTTTAATCCTTTTGCTTATTGCAATTTTTGTAATAAAAAGGGACATTATACTTCATCATGCTATCATAAAAAAGGAAGGAACTATGGGGGCCTACAAATGGATACCCAAAGGCACATATTTGACCATGAAAGTTCAAACTAACCACAAAGGACCCAACAAAGTATGGTTACCTAAAACCTAATTATTTGTCTTTATAGGTGTATTTCAAGGAATCCAAAAGAAGCAAGTGGTTCATAAATAGTGGATACTCACATCATATGACTAGTGACAGAGAGAGATTTTCTACCATAGTTCCAAAGGAAGGAGGCATAGTCAAGTTTGGTGGAAATCAATCAGGAAAGATTGCCGGTATAGGAGAAGTTGAAATTAAGAACAAAATTCATATCAAAGATGTCTTCTATGTAGAAGGGCTAATACATAATCTTCTGAGTATAAGTTACAGTGATGATAAGGACAATTGGGTCATATTCAATTTGGAGGAATGTCTTATAGTTAGCAAGAAGGACTTGCCTAACAAGAAAGATGAACTTAAGGTAAAAATCAAAGCCAAAAGAGAAGGTAATTGCTATACCATTGATATAAATAATCATACTTCAAAAAATTATTTTCTTAGTAATGATGATCAATGCTAGTTGTGGCATAAAAGATTAGCATATGTAAATATGTGTCAGTTAGATAAACTTATCAAAAAGGATTTGGTGATAGGTTTATCTAAATTGAAGTTTAAAGATGATTTAGTTTACAATTCCTGTCAAAAGGGAAAACAAACTAAATCCTCTTTCAAAATCAAAAAGGAAATATCAACAAAAAGACCTTTACAACTGCTCTAGATGGATCTAGTTAGACCAGTAAGGGTAAAAAGTCTTAGGGGAAATTTATATACCTTGATCATTGTTGATAATTTCTCAAGATTTACATGGACTATCTTTTTATCTTCAAAAGATGAAACTTTTAGTAAATTCGTTATTTTTACCAAAAAGGTACAAAATGAGAAAGGTATGTCAATTACAGCAATTAGAACAGATCACGGAGGTGAGTTTGAAAACCAAGCGTTAGGAGATTACTATGATATAAATGGCATTGAGCATAACTTCTCAGCACCAAGAACACCACAACAGAATGGTGTTCTAGAGCAGAAGAATAAAGTTCTTACAGAGATGGCAAGAGCAATGCTTAATGAAAAGGAAGTCTTACAAGTTTTCTAGGCTGATGCAATGAGTACCGCCAGCTACATCTAATAAACGATCATATGAGCTTTATAAGGAAAGAAAGCCAAACCTCCATCATCTGCGCATATTCAGATGTAAGTACTTTATTCATAATAATGGTAAGGACAATTTGGAAAAGTTTGATTCCAAAGCTGATGAAGGTATTTTCTTAGGATACTCTAATAGAAGTAAATCTTATAGAATATTTAATAAACGAACTTGTGTTGTTGAAGAATCTATTCATGTTGTGTTTACTGAAGTTGATTCCCCTGTGAAATATATTGTTGATGAGTCAGAGTTGCTTAGTTCTAAAATAAATCAAATGATTTCAAAACCCCTAAATGAGTCTTTTGATCTTGAAGAAAAAGAGAGTCAGCCATCCTCTTTTGATAAACCCAAAGCCTAGAAATTTAATAGAAATCATCCTATGGACCAGGTCATAGGTAATGTTGAAGAAGGAGTAAAAACTAGAAATAGTATTCTTAATGAAGTAAGTTTCTCAGCATTTATTTCAAAACTAGAACCCTTAAGTGTTGATGAAGTCCTAACAGATAATAATTGGGTTATAACAATATAGGAGGAACTTAATGAATACAAGAGAAATCAAGTTTGGGACTTAGTACCTCGGCCTAAGGACCATCCGATGATCGGTACTAAATAGGTATTTAAAAACAAACTTGATGAATCCACAATTATTATCAGGAACAAGACAAGGTTGGTAGCCAAAGGCTATAATCAAGAAGAAGGAATTGATTATGAGGAAAAGTATGCTCTAGTGGCTAGATTGGAAGCTATACGTGTACTCTTAGCCTTTGCATGTATCAAAGTATTTAAACTCTATCAAATAGATGTAAAAAGTGCTTTTCTTAATGGCTATATTATGGAGGAAGTTTATGTTGAACAACCTCTTGGTTTTGAAGATTTTTCTAATCCAGAAGGTGTTTATAGACTAAGAAAAATGCTTTATGGTCTTAAACAAGCCCCAAGAGCTTGGTGTGAAAGACTAAGAAATTTTTTCATTGATCACAGATTTGACAGAGGAAGAGTAGACATAACTTTATTTATAAAATGAAAGAAAAATGACATGTTAGTTGTTCAAATATATATAGATGATATTATCTTTGGAGCTACTAATGACTCTTTATGCAAGAAATTTGCTAACACTATGAAAGGAGAATTAGAGATGTCAATTATAGGAGAATTAACATTCTTTCTATGTCTGCAAATCAAACAAAGAAAGAATGGAATATTCATATCTCAAACTAAATATCTCAAAGAACTCCTTAAGAAATACAGGATGGATCAAGCTAATGGAGTTGACACACCCCATGAGTTCAACAACCTTACTAGTGCAGATGCAAAAGGACCTGAATTCAACATAACAAAATATCAAGGAATGATTGGGTCATTACTTTGTCTCACAGCCAGCAGGCCAGATATTCAATTTAATGTCAGAATGTGTGCTAGATACCAATCATGTCCCAAGGAATCTCATGTTGAAAATGTGAAAAGAATTTTCAGATACCTTGCTGACACGGTAGACTTGGGAATATGGTATCCTAAGGGAGGAAATGAATATCTTGTAGCATATTCAGACTCAGATCATGGTGGTTATAAGACAGATAGAAAAAGCACAAGTGGGCAATGCTAATTTTTGGGAGGAGCAGTTGTCTCTTGGTTTAGCAAGAAATAGAACACAATATCATTATCCTCAACAAAAGCTGAATATATAGTTGCTTCAAGTTGTTGTGCTCAAGTATTATGGTTAAAATAGCAATTATAAGATCGTGGTACTTATCTTAAGGAAATTCCTATATGCTATGACAATACGAGAACCATTAGATTGGTCAAAAATCCAATACAAAATTTGATAACTAAGCACATTGATGTGAGGCATCATTTCATCAGATATCACGTCCAAAAGAAAGATGTCAAAGTAGTATTTATCCCGACATATCTATAATTAGTTGATATATTCACTAAGCCTCTAGCAAAGGATCAGTTTCTTTACATAAGAAGGGAATTGGGAATGGTAAATCCCAATGAAATGTAAGTAAATCTACATACCCTTTAATAATTTAATTAAGTTTTGATGATAAAAGTTACTGACTTAAGCATCGGAGTCTTTAGTCATGTTTTTGCAGGATTAATTTTAAAAAGGGAACTCTAAGAAAAAAAGTGCTATTCAAATAATGAATACTGTATTTGAATACTCATTCAAGTGTTTAAAAGAATAGTATTCGAAGACATGAACCGCTATTCGGATATTACACAAAGATATTGTGAAGAAACTATTCAAATAATGCAGGACAGTTTAAATATTACTCAATCTTGAAAAATCTATTAGAATATTGTAAGGGCTATACGAATATTGAAGCACATTTGTCAAAAGGAACTATTCGAATAATGGAAATAATTATTCAAATACCACTCCTTTGTCCTCTCCGTATACAAATTCCCTTCACTATCTTTGTCTCTCCTTTGCGATCAAAACCCACTCAAAACCTCACCATTTCTTCATCTAAATCCACAAAAATCTCAGATTCTCAGAAAACCTAACCCTTCGATACTTAATAGAAAATCCAGAATGACAATGTAGAGAGCCAATGTTGAGAAAGGGGAATACTCCACCTCCTAAGTCATCCTCAAAGAAGTCTTACACTTAGAAAACTCCAAAGAAATTGAGACCCAAGGTAGCAGATACTCCTTTTAAAGGTCCCTTTCGAGCTAAAGGCGTCATAATCACAGAGATTATGGAGACTAGGTCTATATCCAAAGCTACTGTAACCATGTCAAAATCCAGAGATAAAGATACTACAAGTGCATCCTCACTTGGTTCTTCTACCAAGAGTGACAGTTTGGATCAAACTGTAAAGAATGTAGTCAAAGGCATTATGCAGAATATTAAAGTTGGGCCTAGCAAGATTCCTCAAGCTCCATCTCAAGCAAGTGTACGTAAAGCATCTCAAAGCTTGATAGAGGAAGAGATGGCTGGACCTCCTGTAGATTTCAATACCAGACCTCTTCTTCAGCCATACGAGAAAAAGAGGTACAAGGATCTCTTTTCTTCTCAACCTATGTTTCCTGTAGCATATATAGATTTGGCCTCCTTAAGAAACAATCTTGGATTCAATCTGTATGGGTTCTTGCAACACTACCAGAGGTGGCTTCAGATTGATCTATCATATAGTTCCTCTACAGTAAGAATTTTCTATTCCAATTTGTACTCTATCAAAATAAAAGGCAATAAGAAGGAATTGGTTGAAAAAAGATTGGAGACAACTGTGAAAGGGCAGAAAGTTTAATTGCCACCCTCCATCCTCAACTCCTATATTGGATATAATAAAGATGAATTTGATAGAGCCCCTGAGTACACTGATGATCAAATTCAGCAAATCATTAAACTAGTAAGACAAGCAAAGAAGTTTTCCTCTATGTTCCTTAATGATGAATAAAGGATCTTGTATAGTGTTTTCCTCTATATGCCTTAATGATGAACAAAGAATCTTGTGGTACATCTATACAAGATCCTTTGTCAAAAAATTCCAGAACTTCATCTTCTTTTCAAATAGAGACTTCTATTTTTTAGCTTGTCTAGTTTTTAAAGTAAAGCTAAATGTTGGCGAGTTCATATACCAAGAAATTGATAGGTACATATTGGAATCCAACAAAACCACTCCTGCTCCCTTCCCTCAATTTATCTCCCTGTTTCTCAAAATGAATAACATTTGGTATTTAGAGGGAGAACAAGAAAGACTGGTGAAATTTGGCAAGACTCAGATAAGAAAAATGAAAACTCCTTTGCCATTGGATATACCTAAGGAGCCTCAATAAAAAATACAGAGAGTGAAGGTTGAGACATCTAAGGTGGATGAGGCTCATTCGTCTAGAGCTACCTCTCCCTCTCCCTCATTTTTGGAACCTCTATTCAACTATACATTCAGGAAGCTCTCAAACCTATGGTAGAGCAAATCATGCAGTCCAATCAACTCTTACTGGCAGATATTCAGAGTCCAGTCCAAGCAGTAGTTGGTTGTGTCAATGAGAATTTCAAGTCTCTATATAATCTTTAAGCCAATTACCTCCAACAAATCCATGAAATCATGTACAAACTTGACTGTTTAGAAATATGCATTACTGGTTCTCCTCTCACCAGGGCCCTTACACTTGTAATTCCTCAGTATACTGATCAGCCTACTGCCCCTTCAACTCAGCCATAACCAACCACCTCTTCTGTACCCCCCCAAACCTTCAAATGTCCTTTTTACCATCCAAGAAACTACCTCCTCTATTCCTGTTCAAATCACCATGGATCCAGTGATCTAGCCTACCACCTCTCCTCAAACAACTCCATAGTCTCCCTCTAGCTCTTCTGGACAAACTCAGGAAGTGCTTGATCTTGAAAATATTACTTCACCTGAGTCCTCAGAGCAACCAAGCCTCCTTACCCCTCAACCTATTTCTGAAATTACCACTAAAGATACCCTTCCTTCCACTCCTTCGCTTACCATTGCTCCTCCTTCTAATAAATTCCATACTCCTTGTGATCTTTCTTTGGCCTCCACTTCAACTCCTCCTCCTACTCCTATCCGAGAAGCTCCTCCTCCTTCTGATTTCTCTCTTCTTCTTCCTACCAACCTTTCTAATAATGACAAAAAAGGGAAGAGCCATCCTCAGCCACCCTCACCATAATTTTTAAAGCACTGAGTTCTTTGGTTTCCTAAATAGTTAGATTATTTATCTTATCATATGTTTTCTTAATTTCTTATGACAGCTTATCTTATAATATTTTGCTTTTAACTTATTGTGACAGTTTACTGAAGCCTCTACATGTATTTTCTTTTCATTAATAATTACCTGTGATCAAATTAATATTACTAAGTTTTTTCAACATCAAAAAGGGGGAGAATGTTAGATTCAAGGCTTTGATGATAACAAATCTAAGTCTATTCTATTTCATCTCTGTACTTCAATGCACAATATTTTTTACTGAAGATTATTCGAATAGCATGTTTACTATTCGAATAGTAATATTCATTTTCAACCAGCAAGTATTCTGATAGCTCTCAGACTATTCGAATAAACAAAAGAATATCATGATAGTGCATGAGCTATTCGAATAAAGATACTCAGATACATGTCTATATTATTCGAATAGTCCTTGACTATTCGATTAGTATGACTATTAGAATTGTTTTTTAAAAACAAAAGTATTTGAAATAGCCTGAGCATTATACGAATAGAGATTGTGTTCTTAAAGTGAATTTATAAACTCATTATTTAGATAATAAGATAACTATTCAAATAGTAAGGTCACTATTCGAATAGTGTAACTAATATCCGAATAACTTTTCAAAACCAACATCAAGACTATTAGAATAGTATGTGAAATTATTCGAATAGCAAGAAGACTATTCGAATAGTATTGATAGCTTGAAGATGAGTCTTTTCTAATCAAACTCCAAGCAAGTATTTGAATAGCCAACTATTGTATCAGAATAATCTCATTCCTTTTAAAGAAAGCACTATTAGAATAGGGGTCCAAACTATTCTAATAGTCTCAATATGAAATTTTATATACTATCTGAATAGTAAAGAAAGTATTCAAATAGTATGTAACACAAAAAGATTTTATTATTCTGATAATCATAAGAGTATTCAAATACTAGCTATTTCAAGAAAACAGAGCATTAAATCAAAGTCTATGAATTTATAGAATTCTTTTCTATTATCAATAAACTTATTTATTATTACTCTCTTTCTTGATTAACATCTGCTCAAGCAAGTTTTAGGAAATTTACTCTTTAGATATTTGAATTCCAAGAAAAGCAGATATTGTGTCAGACTTATTAAATGCTAAATCGAACCTCTACCAACGCTTTCTTTTCGCTACAATGGCTACATCCAAATAACATAAAGAATGTCTAGAGAAGCGTTCAGTGAGTAACGAAAGAAAAGAACGTCACCAACGGTCATTAAATTCACTCCAACTATAAATATCAAGTGCATTCAAAGTAGAGGGTTAAGACGTTGTACTACCAAATTGATGAATATTCATTTTTAAGCTCTAGCATTCTTTCTGTATTAATATACTTCAGTGATCATATTAATTACTCTGTGAGAGAGAGTCTTTATTAACTCAATACATCTGATTGAGAGATAACTTAAGGTTTGGGACCTTAAGTGGGTATCTTTTTACGTTGTGTAAAGGGGAGCAAGTATCTGGAGTTAGGAAACACTTGCTATGTACTGAGGTGCCAAGAACCCATTGAATCTTGGAAGATATTATGAAAGCTCAGATTCTCTCTGAGGACTGGTCGTAAATCATCGTGAATTAGACCGAAGCAGTATAATTCCTAGTGTACACTTTGGTGAAACTTTTCTAACTTTTGAACTTCCTTTTTATCAGTTTTAGTTTCAATATTATTTTTCAAGAATTTGTTATCACTCAATTCACCCCCATCTTAGGTGAAACGCTTGCACTAACAATATTCACCACCACCATACTCGCCTCCATCTTCTTTTTCTTCTTCTATCATCTCTTTTCATGGATTCTTTTTGCTTTGAAGGAGTTATGGCTGAAAAGAAACTCATAAGTAGCTAGATTTTCGTGTGCTTCTTGGAGTGGATGTTATGGCTTGAGCTTGGAAGCTTTAGTAAGGGTAATATTTACTTTGCAATTAATTTTCTCTTGAACTTAATGATTTTCCTTCATTAGGAATTATTTTGATTTGAAGTTGAGACTGAGATTGTGTTATAATCTTTGTTAGTTGGATTATTATGGTTTGAATTGAGTTGTAAGACCTAAGTTTTGATTTTATAGATTTCTATTTGCACTTATTGAAAATTTTTTATCTAGCACATTATTGTGTATTGTAATTGATTTATGTTGCTGTTAAGTGTCTCTGTGAGAATTCATCATTAGGGAAGCAAGTTTTATTAACTCAATTTAAATTGCACACCAAGTGGCTTTCAAAAGTGCATTAATAAGTGGTTGTTATCTCATAGTTAAGACAATTATTTGTTAAGAATCACTTAACTCAAATCGTGTTTGGGGTTTTCCATTAGACTTAGTAACATAATTAACTCTCATATCATTAAGCAAGCTAGGATAGCCAGAGATTCACTTTTAAGGAGCATTCCATTATATCATTCCTTGAATTTAATTTCATGCTTTCATTTATCATTTTATCAAAAATCCAAAAAAAATAATAGTTTAGGTTATTTTACATTATTAAAAAGAAAATCAATTTCAAAACCCCATTTCAAAGTTTTTGTCACTTAGTTTAGCATAGGAATTAAATAAAAGGCTCTTTAAGAGAACACAACCCAAGTTGTGCTCTTCACTGTATAATTTGGTTTATTTTGATTTAACATAAGGCATCTAAAGGTTCTAAATCACTCCTCCACCACCACCTCTTCCTCCATTACCACTACCACCTCCATAAGCTCCCCCCTCTTCTTCATCCTCCTCTTCTGGCTCCTTTAAATGGAGTCTCTGCTACAGATGTTGGCCAGTCTTAACTACTCCACAAGGAGTCTCACCACAAACACCAATAGTCTCAACTGGAAGTTGAACCTCATCCTTCATCACAATGAGGTAGTATATGATCATTTCCAGTCAGACCCTTCATCTTCTTCCTCTAACATCGATGATGTGTCAAACGAGGGGAAGGGGCAGAAGGAGAAGGATAGCGGTAATGGTGATAACTAAAAACCACTACTATTTTTTTATTTTTTGAATACTAGGAAAATTAATCATTAGGGTAAAGTAGCCAAAAAAATATTTTTAAAAATTGATTCTTCACATTAATTTGTAAAACACTATTACTAATGTTAGCATCCTTGCATTTTACAAGGAACATTCATGGTTATTAGTAAATAACCATTACAAAACTATGGCAATTTACAAGGACACATTCAGCTTTATAACCCTTTTCATTCCAAAGGGCACATTTTGCTTGATAACCCATAAAACCCTTTCCATTCCACTTCTATTTAATTAATTGACAAGGAAATTATCTTTAATACTAAAGGATGCTAATTCGACAATAAGATAATCCATGAAACCCTTTATATTTAAACTTTCAAAAGCTAAACTCTACTTCTATTTTAACTTCTCATATCCAACTTTTAACTTTTGTTCTTTATTGATATCATAGACAAACACAAGAAATCTTCTGGTTCATCATCTTCTGATCTCCCTTGAGTAAAACTAAAAGTTGATCGCCATCCACCAAAACATTGAAGGGTTTATCCATGCAAACTATGACCTCCAACGTACAATCAATGTTCACATAAGAGAGCAATGACACATGGACAAATGCTTGAAGGAACTGACATCTCCGATTCGCTATCTGAATGAGAAGGTAGACAAATTATTGAAGAAGAATGAACCTGATGATGCAGCAGATCCTTCATCTCCATAACTTTTTATTTTTTGTTTGTTTATTTACATTTTCATTTTTCTTTCATTAAGTTTTTGTTATATGGGGTTGAATAATCAACTCCCAAAGTGATTTAAAAAAATGTTAGATACATAACAGTAATCAAGTAAAACACATCATTTTTTAGGATACCATGTCAAATGCCCAAGGGTTGTTAAGATAAAACTGTCACCATTTATAAAACCTAACAATTGTAATACAAAACCGTGAGCTTCTGATCAAAGTAGGGTTGTTTACTTCTATCCCATCCTGGCTATTCCATTCTGATATCAGTCACTTTGTCTCATCCCAAATAATTCAAGACGAGACAAAATTATTACTGGGATATGGGGCATGCTATGTGCCATCTTGGCTTTTTGTCCAATCCTAAACCATGTTGTTATTAGTTTAATATATAAAATATATCTAAGATTGTAAAATATCTAATATTTTGTTAAAGATATAACTAATATCTTATTTAGATAGATGTTAGTTATATAAACAATACAATCATATAATGTTTTTTAGAAAATTTTTGGTCATATAAAAAGTTAATATCAAATATTGGTTATATCTCTAATACAACATACTATAAATATTTAAGAAAACCCTCACAATTACTAGCATGGTGTTGTCGTCATTGTTCACTTTGTTCTTTGATAAGTAAAATATTTGTATATTTATTTTTCCTTATATGATGATTTTTGTGGATGATATTTGAGATTAATGTAATAAATTTAGGTGTAATTGATAAATACAGGATGATTTTTTTGCATAAATATTTTTATTACTATTATAATATTTACTTGTTTTCTCTTTTGATGGCCACACAATAAGAGGAGAAACGAGATCAAAAATTGGACCGATGGAATTGAAAAAGGTCAATTACTGTAGCATCAGTTACAATTCACTGGGGTCACCATTCATGATGGCACCATTCACGATGGAATTCAATATTCAAGACGGAAGTGACTACTGTAGCGGATGGAAAGCACTTAGCAAAATCGCTTTCCACTATTCCAGATGCGGTTTACTATTTGAAATCATTGTTCTAGACGCGGTTTACTGAAGCAACGCATTTTTCCCTATAAATAAAGATCAAGGCCAAGCATAAGTGAGAAAAAAGAGGGAAGAGATGTAGAGGCTTCACTCTCTGACAGGGAGAGGTCTTTTCTCTGACAGTTTTGAATAAATTGTGCTATTTTCTAGATTTAATTTCTTGCATCGTATTACTTTTTGCGTGCCATCTATATTGAAGGTTTTACCTCCTAAATGGACTGCTTAGGATTGTATTACTTTTTGCATGCCTCTATCTTGGAAGGCTTAGGATTGTATTACTTTTTGCATACCACCTACATGGAAGGTTTTACCTTCTAAATGGACGGATAGATTTTTCCATTTTCATGCATATTTTGGTTGTATATCTATGTTTTAGAATTTAATATTAGAGTTTTATGTAATATTTATGAGGTTTTCATTCCAGTTTTATATAATGTTAATTTTTTTTTGTTTTTAATTTCATAATGAGCTAAATTTCTACTTTCCTAGGGTGATGATGTAGTTTACTCATGATGAGTTGAATCTTAACTTATTAAATCTAGTTTGAATTTTTCCTTCATGGTTGAGTTTTAATTATTGTTCTTAATGCTTTCATTTGATTGGCCATCTTTTGAATGACTTCAATATGCATGTTGAGACCGGAAGGAGACGCATGTATGTAGATCCTATAATTAAAACCATAACTTGCATATGAAATAGGAATATATTCGTATGAGTTGTGTAGCCTTAATAAGTTCCATAAATCTTAACGCATGATTAATTGCTTAAATTCATATAGGAATATATTGGATTAGCAATTAATTATAAAATTGCTTGACCTTGGAAGAGGCTAGTAGTTAAATGAGGGAAACTCGACTATCAATTGTGTGGAATAATTTGGACTAGAATATATAGGTGATTCAATCCGGAATTTTTTAAGTGAAATATGACCCCTAGGGTTTTTTCTCATAGTTGTTTTCATATTAGTTGCACTCATATCTAATCATTTTATTTTGTTTTCTCAATCACCAACTAATCGATCGACTAAATAGAATTAAAATTACCCATTTTGGTACTTAATGATCAATCCTTGTAGGAATGATACTCTACTCACTTCTGTGTTACTTGATTATGACAGTGTACACTTACAATATTTAATAGGTCATCTACACACTAACATTCTCTCATCTCTCTTGGCCTCTCTTGCACCTACTTGCCTAATTCTCTATAAAATACTATAAATATTTATGATCTATAATTGCCCTTATTATATTTAAGTTTTAATTATTTCTTTTTTTTATTATGCTTTTGATCTAAAAATGATAAAAGAGGGTAATTACATTTTTGTATTATATATTTGCAATCATCTAGGCTCAATGTCCAACTCATACCCATGCATTTTAGTTTTTACAAGTCTAAAATGAAGAAAATTTTGATGATCTAGATCTTGAAACAAAATGAATGGGACATCCCATTCCTGTCTTGATCTCATCCCAATCTCAGTCTTGTCCCGTACCGGCTGGAACAGGACGGAACACGGTACAATTTTGCTATCATGTACCATTTTGTGGGAAGGAACTCGGAATAGGCCTATCTCGTTCCCATACCATCCTGTGAACACCCCTAGATCAAGTAATAATTATGATAGTAAATTAAGAAACGTAAGAAAAGCTACCGTTGAATAATCAACTTCAAAAATTATTTTTTAAAAAATGTCATATACATAACGGTTATTAAATAAAACTTGTCACTTTTTAGAATACCATGTCAAATACCTAACGTTTATTAAGAAAAAATTGTCACCATTTATAAAATCTAACAATTGTAATGCAAAATCGTGAACATTCATTCAAAGAATAATTATGTTTATAAATTAACAAAAAAACACCTCCTCTATCACACATCTTCATATTCCTAAGTTATTACACTTAACAAACTTATCTTTGGTCAAATATTATCCACCATCCTCGAAACACCACAACTTCGGTTGAGTTTTTCATTCATTTCTAGTTGCTTTCAGTCGAAACCACATCCTTCACTGCTTTCTTTTAACTTTGGTCAGATAGTCACAAAAGTTGCTTTGATTCCCTTAACTCGTTTTAAAACCCTAACAAGGTTGATTCCTTTGCATACTTTATTCTCCTTATTTTTAAGTATGATTTCTCTTCTACATTTTACATTCTCCATTCTACATTCCACATTCTTCATTTTTCACTTCATCTTTCCTATCTAGGTTTTGACCTTAGTCATGCATCATGGTTTTTTTAAAACCCATTGTTTTGTTCCCTAAGGCTAGCTAAATGAGTTATCGTTTCTAGTTAAAATGGCCAATTCTAGTTCCTCCGACAATTATAATTCCCCTAATACTGATATTGCCCTTAGTCAAACAAAAAACATGACCCAGGAACAGCGATAGAAGAAGTTTAGGTATTGTAAGGAGGGCTACTGTGCCTTGACTTTTATGAATGAAGTGAAGTCTAAGGGAAGAAAATATGATATAGTATGGAATAATGATAATCAAGTTCTTGGGCCATCACACTTCATCAGCTACATTGTCGTAATGGCAAGGACCAATGTTCTATCATATTGGGTCATTGGGTAGGGAAAGAAAGAGTACACAACTGTTATTTGGGACAATATTAGGGTAAGATGTGTGTGTGTGTGTGTGTGTGTGTGTGTCTCCTAATTACTTGCTATTTACTTGTAAAAATGTTAATTTGAATTATGTGCTTTATAGTTTGCATATGATATAGAAGACAATCAGAAGAAATTTGTCCTCAAGAAGGTTGGGTAAGCACTACACAGATTCCATCGTGTATTGGCAAAGATGTATTTGAGGAATCTAGAAGAGGCCGATGAGACAAAAGTTCCTGAGTATCTTTGGTCCACGATCAAACCGTATGAGTGGAGAGAATTTTTCATCTTAAGTCGCCAAGAGTAATTTAATATTAACTAGAGGATTATGCATTTTCTTAGAAATTAAGCCAAGCGAATAAGTAGAGGGTGGAAATAATAAGTATCCCTACAGGGTAGGGAAGAAGGGGTATAGATATGCTCGCATTTCTTAAGAATTGTCCGCTAAGTGTAAGGACAGTAGTAAAACTCCATGTTATGAATTTTGGTCGGTGGTGAGGCAAAATAAAGATGGCTCTTATGAAGATCTGCAAGTGAAGCAGGTCGTCGATAAAATGGTAAGTATTAATATTATTCCCTGATTTATAGAAGTAATGTCTTCAATTAATTATCAATATTAACATTATTATTAAATGAACAGCATGCCATGTCCCAAGAAGTTACTACACAATGCTGACTTTCTACAGATGAGGACATATTGGTCAAGACATTGGGGTCTGACTATCATAGTCTTCTTAAGGGTACCGGCTTTGGATTGACCAAGACAAAATATTATGGTCATTGGCAAACTTGAAGAAATAAGAAGGACAAAAACTATGAAAAACTTTAGAAACAATACGATGAAATGTATAAACAAATACAATTTCTCATAAAGAGCTGACGAAGGAGCATAGTGCAAAGTAGCAAGATGAAATAGCAACCTAAGTACTAAAGGCAGCTGCATCCCCCTCTCATGATTTTACTTAGGGATTAGCGGACATTAAATGTTTTGTATATAGTCCTAGAAGCAATACAATTGCAATGAATTGCATCTACAACCACTTGGACGATAACATGATTCATAATGAGCCTTTGCCTCTTGAGATATGAAAGTACAATCAAGACCAACTTGGACCCATCTATCAGCTCCCTATAGCCACTAAAGACACAAAAACAGTAGGAGAGGCTATGGGCCACTTTGTTGCGTGGCCTTTTAGTCTAGTTAAAGTATAGAAGCTGCCCAAGAAGTCCAGTACTCAAAAGAAGCCACAAACCAAGTACAAGGCCACCAATCATTCCAAGCCTGCCCCTCATCAGTCCAAGCCCCCATTTAGTCCAAGTCCCCACTTCGTTTGAGACTCCAACGTAATCCAAGAAAAGGAAGCATCCCACTCCTAATAATCAATTCAGGTAGAAGTCATTCTCATAGAATAAGCCCATTAGTACATATGCTCATAAAGTCCCTCAAGGAGTTTGATGACAAGTTCTTCGCTTACACTTTAAATCAATTCCCAATGATCCAATTTGAGACAGAGGTCTTCAACCTACCAAAACAACAGGAATCTATAAGCCAAGAGCTTGTTTCTATGGTCCTAAAAAAGGAGATGACAAGTATAAGCATTGTCAACTTCTTTATCAATTATTTCTTCAATTGTGCTTAAATAGTTAGATACTTAAAATTTTGATTATTTTTTATATGTTGGTTTTGACATTTCAAGTACCTGTATCATACTTACATCCTCCCCTGCACCCTCCAAGACAAGATCAAGTTCACCTTCCCTAACGATGTCAATAACCAGGTTGAGGGCATGAAGGAAGATGTGAGCCAATCTCAAGCGAGGTTTTTAAGAGATGAATTTATTAGGAAGGCACCACCCAAAAAGGACACTTACTTCTTTGTTACGAGTTTAGACAATATATTAAATAGTGCAAGTATACACTATCGTAATCAAGTAATACAGAAGTGAGTAGAGTATCGTTCCTACGAGGATTGATCACTATGTACCAAAATGGATCATTTTAATTCTATTTAATCAATCAATTAATTGGTGATTGAGAGAACAAAATAAAATGATTAAATATAAGTGCAAATAATATGGAAGCAAATATGAAAAAAGCCCTAGGGGTCAGATTTCACTTAACAAATTTTGGATTGAATCACTTATCTATTCTAACCCAATTTATTCCACATGATTGATAGTCGAGTTTCCTTAATTTAATTACTAGCCTCTTGTAATATCCCAAAAAGTGATTAAGGGCTAATGACTTCAAAAGTGGATGTAATTATTGTTGAATAAACACTTTTGAAGAATGTGTGATGGGAATTTGGATATTTTAATGATTCCAATGGCTTCCTTGTGAAAATTTATGTGGGAATGATGTTTGGTATGAAAATGGAACCAATGGAAGCAAAGATGCAAAATCTAAAATTCTGTCCAGTGAAATTCTATTCTAGGCAGTCCGTTTGTGTGAACGTTTTGAATGACCAAATGGTGTCTAAAAATTCTGAAACTTTCGAGTATTATAGTTCACATCTCAAGCTTCACCATGGACATATAATTTGTTCCATTTAGTTTTGTGAACTAGGAGATATAACTGTCCAAAGTTTGGGATGGAAACCGAACTCTGTTTTGGGGCAGTGATGAGTTTTATGTAATTCTGGAATTGTGTGGTGATTTTTAGTAATGGCCAATATTTTTCCTATGAAGAGGACTTAAATATATTTCATTTGGCTTTGGAATCACCTCATTTTGAGTTTTCTAGAATTAGTTATGATTTTTCAAAGTTTGGGCAGAAAATCTGCCAGAAAATCCGAAAATGGGAATTATGACATCATCTCAATAAAAGATGACATCAGCATGGAATTAAATATGTTCTCATCTTCTTCATCTCTCATTTTCTGTCGTGAGTTTCAGCTGAAAAGAGAGAGAGACGTTTGAGAGCTCTTAGAGAGAGAAAGAGGATAAATCTCACAAGGTAAGCCGATTTCTCCGACGATCTAGCTCCTAACGCGTATAACCTTATTCCTAAGCTTCTCTTCTATGTTATTTAAGGTGTTGAGAAGAAAATTTGGTGTTCAAGAGGCTAGGGTTTTCAGCCAAGTCAAGGAGAAGCTATTAGGAGCTTGAGGTAACTTCCAAACTTTCGTATATTGCTTATTCTGGCTGTTGTGGGCAATTTAATCGGTGAAATTTCGCCAGATTGCCATTGGTTTTAAAGTTTGGAAATGTTATGGCCTAGGGGTTATGCTGCCCAAATTGGGTCTTAATGTTAGTTGTAACCTAATGTAATGGTTAATAAAGTGGTTAGGAGTAGAAAGGAACGCGTTTACGGAGCCGAAATTGTAAAACCCCGATTTTCCCCGGAGAACTCATAAATTTTGGGCAGCTCTAGAAATGGGTCTTAGAGTTGGATTTTCAATGATTTGATGGTTCCATTGAGTTCAGGGGCGAAAATTAGGTGGGGTTACAGTTGGTCACTTTTTCGGAAAAAGGCCGAAAAAGCATAATTACGAAAACGCCCCTAAAACCCTTAAAGTGGGGCTGCCAAGGGTAAATTTATAATTTAACATTGAATTTGATAATTCTGAGTCCGAAAATGGATTCCTTGGGTGGAAATATGTTAGGATAGCCTAGATTAGAATTTTGGAAAAAGTGCAACCGGACCGGGTACGGCGGGCCCAGGCCGGGTCCCCGGGGGTATTTTGTAAATTTTCATTATAGACTCATATAACCCCAAGTAACACTATGGAAGTTTCTAAATGGTGCATTTGGAATTGTAGGATTCGATATTTACCGCCCTCGGGAGCCAACTGCGCCGAAAGACGTCAGGAAAGGACAAGGTAGTGACTCTCTCTCTCTCTTATACTTTGTGTAATGCACTGTATGTGTGTTGTATCACTGTTTTATGATGATTTCTGATGCTGCTACGGTTACAGCTGGTGATAGCTGTCGTTTACAGCGCAAGCTGTCGTTTACAGAGCAAGCTGTCGTTTACAGCATAAGCTGTCGTTATTATGATTACAGCGTAAGCTGTCGTGATGTTGATTACAGCAAGAGCTGTCGTATTGTGTATACAGCCGTGAGTGCTGTCGTTTGTGGTGAAAACCATGTATCTGTCAATTGCTGCTGCTGTTGCTGTTTGTGATTTATGTACATGCTTTGTGTTTATGCATTGTGTGAGTGGTTTGTTACTACTGAGATTCTCTCGAATCTCATTCTTTCCTATGACTAACATTTCAGACAGGGCGTGTGGCTCAAAAGAGAAGCGGCCAACCCGGAGCAACTAGGACCCTTGGGGGTATATAGTTGAATTGGAAACGTTGGTTATGTATTTTGAACTCGGGATTACTGTATATTCTGAATCAGGAATACTACATTCGATTTTGGTTGTGTAATCCCCTAGTGTATACTTATAAACCTTCAGGTTTTTATGCATAGAATCCGGGAGTTGCCGGGGATGCGGTTATACACTCTGATATGATTGAATGTATATTAACTGCACAGGTAATTATATTCGAATATTGAAATTGAGACCTGGATGGGAAAAAGATTTTTAAAAGTTTTGTAAAAATTTTACTGTGAGACAGAAAGTTTAAAACGAGGTTAAAGCATCCAATGGTCTCTAATCCGATTTAAATATGTGTTATCGAATTATAATTACGTGTTTAAAGTCAGAGGGTTACACCTCTTCCAAGGTCAAGCAATTATATAATTAATTGCTAATCCAATATATTCCTATAATGAATTTAAGTAATTAATTATGCATTAAGATTTATGAAACTTAGTAAGACTACACAACTCATATGAATATATTCCTATATCATATACAAGTCATGGTTTTAATTATAGGATCTACATACATGCATCTCCTTCTGATCTCAACATATATATCTAAATCATTCAAAAGATGGCCAATCAATTGAAAGTATTAAGAATAATATTAAAACTCAATTATAAAGGAAAAATTAAAACTAGATTTAATAAGTTAAGATTCAATCCATCATTAGTGAGCTATGTCATCACCCTAAGGAAATAGAAATTTAGCTCATGATGAAATTAAAAATAAAACCAAAATAAATTGAAAACTTTATAAATATTGCATAAAACTTAAATAAAAACCTTATAAATACTGTATAAAACTTGAATATTAAATTTTGAAATATAAATATACAACCAAAAGATGCATGAAAAATGGAAAAATCCAGCCTTCCTTGTAGGACGTAAAACCTTCCATGTAGGTAGCAACCTATACCATCTATAAAGGAGGAATACTTATACCGTCCATATAGGAGGTCTACTTAAGCCTTCCAAAATGGAACCATGCAAAAAATAATACAATGCATGAAATTAAATCTAAAAAATAACACAATTTATTCAGAGCTATAAGAGAAAAGATCTCTCCTTGTCAGGGAAGGACCTCAAATTGTTAGAGAAGGAAACCTCTATTTCTCTCCCCCTTCCTTCCTTGATGTTGGCCTAAGATATCTATTTATAGGCAAAAACCACATTTGCTACAGTAAAAAAATGTGGTTGCTATAGTGAAAAGTGTGTTGCTACAGTTCTACCATTGCTACAACAACTTGCGTTCACTACAGTACTTCTATCTGCTACAGTGATTTCGTCATGAAATAGTACAGTCATGAATAGTGACCTAGTGAATAGTAATGATGCTACAGTAATTTACCTTTTTTGGACCCATCATTCCAATTTTTGGTCTTCTTTCTCCACTTATTATGTGGCTATCAAAAGAGAAAATAAGTAAATAATATAATACTAATAAAAATATTTATGCCAAAATCATTCTGTATTTATCAATTACAACTAAATTTATTACATTAATCTCAAATATCATCCACAAAATCATCATATAAGGGAAAATAAATATGCAAATATTTTATGTATCAAATTCCCCCACACTTAGCTCTTGGACGTCCTCAGATAAGGAGTGACTAATAAATGCTTCCAATAAAATCAGAAGTGTCAAGTTATAAGCAAGAATACAATTGAAAAGTAAAGATATCATAGTATTCATGAATCAATGAAAATATAAAATGGTAACTTTATTTGAAAATGAATAAACCGAGTTTGTAAGTGTAGCTCATTCTCTTAATCTCTCAAATGTCTAAGGGTAAGTATATCGCTTAAATTCAACTGAAAAAATTGCACTACCACAGGCTTGCTAAAAATCTCAATCTCCACTACTTAGTTCACATGCATAATTCATATCAAAAGGACTTATTAAGGGTTGTAATGGAGTTAAGGTAAAAGGAATGTAAAACAAGATATAAAAGGCTACATTTAAGAAAGGATTAAGGTGCAAATTTACCAACGAAGTTTTGTCCGAAGAGCATCTGGCACAAATATCTTTTAGAAGGGGCAAAAATACCAATGAACAATTAAAAAGGGGCATTCACCACAAAAACTGTTAATCCGTACTAACGGCGTTAAATTATAAGAAAAGAAAACCCCTAACGGCGTTAGTACAGATTTAACGGTTTTTTTGGTGGATGCCCCTTCTTAATTGTTCATTGGTATTTTTGCCCCTTCTAAAAGATATTTGTGCCAGACGCTCCTTGAACAAAACTTCATTGGTAAATTTGCACCTTAACCCTTTAAGAAATTTAATAGAACAATTGAAAAATGGACCAACTTATGAATAAATTTATCTTATCACAATAACCCACAATTCAAATACTTAATACATTTTTTTCATTTTTTCTCTATTTTTTTTATATTTGCAATTCTAAAGTTGATGATATATACACACTGACACTTGTCAAAAGCCCATTTCACAAGAATATCAAATGCTCTACTAATCTTCAAAATTAGGTAAAAACACTTGATATATCATTACAACACATGTTAATGGGTTGAGAACGAAGAAAAAATCAATTAGGCTTAAAGGAGCTTATCAAAGATAATATAATTACAAGGTTGGCTATTTGGCTTTGGCTAAAGAAAATGAATGCCTTTATCATTTTTGAATGTGCATGTGAGATGTAATTTCAACTAGATTTAAAGTAAGTTCTAGAGTGACAACTTAATAGGTGAATATCACACCAAGAGAAATAATCATTATAGGCTCAAAAGCTCACAGTTAGGGGCTTTTAAACTCAGCTTATTCAATCTCAAAATTCATCACCAATTGCAACAATCAGTTGTTCATTCATGCTATAAAACATCTAAATTTAATTGATCAATTCTTAACACTTATATACTTCTTAAATTCATTACAAAACACCAAAAAAGGATTTTTTTTTACTTGTTTTTTTTTTGAAAAAGAACAAAAAAATGCAACTAATAAAATGCATCTCAAGAGTTAAGAATAACTCCTTAGTCTGCCATTTTTTTCATACCCATACATCTAATGGTTTTTACTAACTAACTAATTTTTTTACAATTCCTCCCCAAACCTAAATCAGACATTGTTCTCAATTCTTCTAGAGCTTGGAGAAAGTTTTTTTTAACTTAAACACATAATGAATCAAAATGCTAAAACTAAAACCAAATGATTAAGGAGAGTTACAACTGAAGAGTGGTATCTGGATTCTGCTTATGACTGCTATCTGAAGATTGCCCACCTACTTGCTTGACTAATAGATCTTCTTTAGGTTCATAGGTTTGCATTTGATCGAGCAGCTGATCAGCAATTGATGCAGAAATTATGGAATGGCTAGTCGCTTAAGGTATGAATCCTGTTTCCACAGCATAATCAAAAAAAGACAACAGATCATCATAAAAAACATTAACATTTTACAAACCTAATGACTTTTTGTGAAAGTTTAACTTAGCCCAATATGTAATGTAACCCCCTCACTTTACAAGGTCGTAATAGTGTTTGAACACATGTCATAAATTAATTAAGAGATCGAGAATAAATAAAAAATTTTTCCTAAACCTATATAATACGATCTCCATTCACATTTAAAAACCATTTGGCTTGTTCAGTTCTATTACATATATTAATATCAGAGTGCTTAGCAAACATTCCTAACAGTCACCCAGGATATATTCATTTACTAAAAGGGTTTTACAGGGCATCATTGCCCATCTCAGTTTCCCTTGGCGAGGATTACAATAAAACATTATTCTATGATCAATATATACATTTGTCCAAAATATGATAACCAAAAACCAAAACTAAAGACTACCACCGACAATCCTAGTTGCCCTTATATACTTGCTTGTCCCTTGATCCACTTGCTCTGGCTAAAAATTTGATAATTTAAAAGAGTGAGATTCAAAAGAATCTCAGTAGTAATATTTCACTTATATGATGCATAATATAACAAAGCATGTAAGAAAATATCGCAACAGCATTCAATCATGACTTTGATCATAAAGGTGAAAAACATAACAATCACTAATAGCAGCATTTAATCATTACCATAATCAATCACGTGATAGGCATGGCAATTAGCAACATTTAATCATTACCATAATCACTCACGTGATAAGAATGACAATCAGTAACAGCAACATTGAAAAGCCAAGACAATCGTCATGACTCAATCATTTATTCAAAGTCAAGCCATCCGCCATGACTCAATCATTCATTCAAAGCTAGGATATTCACCACAACTCAATCGTACATTCAATGATAAATAAAAACATACAATGCATTAAACATGATATAGGAGAAAGTGTCACTACCTTGTTCTTTTCGTTCTTGTTTAGGCACATGCTTACTACGTTCTAGGAAAATATCAAATCCTATAATCATAATTAAGGATGATAAGTTATCACTTATTCCAATTCTCAAATGACTATAAAACACTTAGGTTTGGTTATCATTATTAAAGTGCCTTAAGTTGCTATGAAAGTCTCTAACAATAGCCCTAAAGGGTTGGGAAGAACTAGATTGGAAACCACTTTTCAAAATAACAAAGTGCTGAAAATACGGGTTGGCCGTGGCCAAGCCACACATAGGCCGTGGCCAAGAATTGGTAAGAAAGTCTTGGGCTGTGGTCAGCCTCCTTAGGCCGGGGCCAAGAATTGACCAGAAACTTTTAGGCCGCGGCCAAGAATAGGTCCAAAAGTTTTAAGCCATGGCTAACTCCCTTCTTGCCACTACCAAGAATTGCCCTGATTCTT
The DNA here is from genome assembly GCA_963855925.1 of Inga laurina. Classification (NCBI taxonomy): domain Eukaryota; kingdom Viridiplantae; phylum Streptophyta; class Magnoliopsida; order Fabales; family Fabaceae; genus Inga; species Inga laurina. Next base: position 45,144,667 of record OY979706.1, on the reverse strand, counting down.
AGCTGATTTTAACTAACCATAACTCTTAGCACAGAACTCAAAATAACCCAAACTTTATATCAATGAAAAGCTTGCAATGTGGACTACAAAACTGAAAAGTTTCACAACTTTTTGACACCATTTACTAATTCAAAACATTATGCAAAGTATGTCCCTTGCACAAAATTTTCCTTTGCCAATTTTTTCAGTTTTGCAACCTAGATCTCCAATGGTTCCAAAACTCAAATCCAAACCTATTTCCACACAAAATTTCACAAGGAAACCAATGGAGACATCAAAACAACCATATTCACATTCCTTTCACATGATATAACTTAGGAAACAACTCAACATAAAATCCCAAAAACTCCAAATTTAACACTCAAGTCTCAATTCCATTCTATCTATCCAAGACTCACAACAAAGTAACATTTCCATGATCACAACATACCATCCTCTCTAATACCCTAATTCAAAAAAAAATATGGCAAAAATTCCAAAAATTATATCCTCAATCAATGGCCACAAAACACATGTAGAAAGGTTTCTCATAGTCACCCCTATCACTCTTAAACTTGTTCCTTGCTTCTCCAAACTATAGATTTTCTTAAGTGTACAAACCACCACCTCTTGAAAATCTAAAACCGTAGAATTGAATCTCTCAACTCAAGGAACAGGATTAAAGAAGAGATTTTTGGCATCAAAGGTCATTTTAGAGGCTAAATGACTCACCTTGTTCAAAAGCTTCTTCCTCTTTTCTCTTTTTCAATGGCAGCCAAATGAGAGAGCAAGAGAGAGAGAGAGAGAAATGAGAGTGATAAAGATGATAAAATGATCATCTTCCACCCTTATGCCCCTACCAGCTGAAAATGATGAATAGAGAGGGAAGAGAAATGATTTAAAATTGCTTTTGACTTTTCCTAACTACTCTCTCTTCATCTAATCATGCCAAGTGTCCAAATCTCATTGCTTCTCATAAAGAAATTCTCCAATTGATTACTCTAACTAGCTCCATTAACCATTTAGTTACCTCACTAGCTCTTTTAGTTAGTAATTAATTTCTTCATCAATTACTAACTAATTGGTCGGTAAATTTTCCATTCTTTCAATTTTCCCCTGATTCTGGCACATTTACTTGAACTGCCATATGATACATATTTTGATTCTTTTTCCCTTCTCTATTCACCAGTTCCCTCTCATTTTCGTCCAATAATAATTTTGGCACATAATTATACTAAAATACAGGGTTTTTGGACATTTCCAATAGCGAATTCAATCATACCTCATACTTTATTTCACAAAAGCATTCATCAAACATTCATTACAATCTTAATTGAAGTCATTAGCCTTTAATCAAAATTTGGGGCATTACATGCAATGCTAGAAATGACATCCAAAGTCTCCAAATCACCAGGTAGAGCAATAAAAGCTTCAGCATGGTAGAACATTAATCTCATTCATTTGGGCATTGGTTGATGTTAGATCTCATATGTTTTGATGATAACAAAAATTGGACTAATGATAAAAGAGGATATGATAACAAATGAATTTGAACAAAGTAAATAAATGGCAAAGCATTACTTGAAGTAATCACTAGAGTAATGAAGAAGATCTGAGAGAAAGAGCAAAGGAAAAACCTCAGTGGCAATCTTTGTCTATGTTTACTCGAGTGAATACTCGAGTAAGGAACACTGTTACTCGAGTGGGTACTCAAGTAATGTTGAAAGAAAATGTTTTCAGAGATACTGCCAAAATTTGAAAGAAGTTACTCGAGTAGCCACCCGAGTAATACATGAGAAATGGTATTACTCGAGTAGCCACTAGAGTAACTAAGTCAAAAATCTTCCAGTAGCTCTCGGCCAAGAAATGCCACACTTTACTCGAGTAGCCACTCAAGTAACCATATGAGGAAAAGGCATTACTCGAGGGAGCACTCTAGTAATCTGCGGACTTATTTGATCCATTACTCGAGTAATCAGGTAAACAAAGAACAAGTACTCTCAGCCAAGAATTTGATACAATTACTCGAGTGAGTAATCAAGTAATCTGCAAAGTTATTTGGAATTCACTCGAGGGGTTACTCGAGTAAGATGTGAAGAAAAGACATGGCACTCGAGTAACCACTCAAGTAATAGGCTTACTAGAGGAGGCACCTGAGTAATGTGTGAAGAGAAGACATGGCCACTCGAGTAACACTCGAGTAATCAGGTATTTCCAAGGTTTGTGATGTATATTACTCTATGTCCTACCCGAGTAATAACTTGTGAAAAATGTTGAATTACTCACTGCCATATTTTTTATAGGTTTATTCAAGGGACTACTAGAGTAACAGGCATGATCACTCGAGTAGCCACTCGAGTAATGAAGTCCAGAAATCATGTTTTTAATGAATGATTCTTAATTTATTATCTATATGATTAACTCTTCATTGTACTAGTATTCTAAGTACATTTATAGAGAAACAATGAAGAGATCATGCCAGAAGTGAAAAGTCAAATAAAAGTCCGAACGTTCACCTACCCCTACCTACCGCAAACGGATAGTTTTCAAATTTGAAGAATAGTCAACCATTGCTACGCGACTCTAACCGACATGTTTGAATTCCTTCTAACGGATACTACAAATCATCTATATATATGGAGCATTCAAAGAGCATACAACAAAAACTGAGAACAAGCAATCACACATCGATCAACACACTATTTGTGCTTTATTTTCTTATACTCATTCATTATACTTCAATGATTATATATTTGCTCTGTGAAAGTTTTTCATTACAAACTCCATATTTGTTATTGAGACAACTTCAGGTTGTGGAACCTTGAGTTGGGGATTTGAATGTAACGTGTAAGGGGGAGCAAGTGTCCAGGTGAAGGAACTTGCTGTGTACTGAGGTGCCAAGAACCCACTGAATCTTGGAGAATATAGTGAAACTCTTAGAGATGCTTTAAGGAATGGACGTCGATCAAAGTAGTTGTGGTTGAACTAGTATAACTCCCAGTGTACACTCGTTCATATTACTCTTTGCTCTCAATTGCTTTAAATATTTTTTCAATTTACTTATATGCAATGAAATTTTCTAGTATCACCCAATTCACCCCCTCTTGGGTGAAACTCTTGCACTAACAGTTGAAACCTGTCACTCTTGTCCTAAGGAAAAGGTATGATCTTGCAACTCCTTCACGCTTACACTCAAACCCTTGCTTCCATTCATGGATGCAGAAATGGTCACACTTCCCCTTAAGTCTTGGATGCCTCCCCCTTATACAAAGTTGTTATTTATGGCAGCTAATACAATTTCAAGTTCTTTTGTTGCAGTTACAAACTCTATTCTTGCCCAAATCAGGTTCACCAAAAATGCAGATAAATGTAAATCTACATTTTTGTGTGACACCCTTGTTCTTTTTTTTTTCTCTCAGACCATTTGAGTTTACAAGTAGAAGAATGCATATATATAATACTAAAACAGCTACAACAAGAACCTGCAAATCAGGCATTTTTTAAAGAAGTTTGAAAATTTTCTAACATGAATGACCGACATAATTTGCATGAAGAAATTAAAAAAAAAGAGAAAAGAAAGTCAAAAGTTACTACAAAGATAAAAAATATTAGACAAAAGCTGTTGAAAAGATAAGACAAATTAAGCAAAAGCATGATTATGTATAGTAGTTGTGACTTTGGCTCACATCTTCCTCTAGTTTTACGTCCAGTAACGGCTTAAACAATTTCTATGAATCGAGGATTTGCTTCCCATCAAATTTTCTTATAAATGAGCAAACAGGGCCTTTTAACGTTAGATTCCTAAGATAATAGCACTCTTTTTCTCTGTTGAATATGTCCACTAAATCAAGAAGGACATGATGAACATCACCACTCAAATGTGTCTCAAGTGTTTAAGTGATATCATCCAGTGACTCCTTACTCAGTCCATCCTTTATAAATTTAATTTTATCTTCTCGATTTATAGAAACATACCTTTACTCCTACAGCACTGATCACATGTCTACCTTGCACATTTATGGCATACATTCATTCTTTTAACTCTTCTCTTTTTAGAGTAAGAACTGCTTCCCATTCCTGGCATAGGTTTAAGAAATGATTATAAATCTCATCTGCTAAATATACCTTAGCTTTAATGATCTAGAATATGTCTTTAGGAAGGCCCAAATGCTTGAATATCTTCATCCTTTCAAGTCGACTGCTATAGATCTTCCTAAGCACAACTTTGGGAAGAGTGGGGAACCTATTTTTAAGGTTTGCAAGAGATTCTTCCATGTCAACTTGTAATGAAAATGATGAAAACTAAAATCTCTGCTGCAGTGCAGCGTGTTTCAGTGATTAGAAAAGAAAAATGAGAGAGTAAGAAAAAGAAATTTTGGGTTTCCTCCAAAATAACTGCCCTTCTTTAATGTCTTTAGCTAGACAAAGACCAGACAATTTTATTTTTATTTTTATTACTATTATTTATTTATTTACGAAAAGGAAGACTTTCCTGCTAGTTCCTCAAACCTGATGATAGCTGTCAAAGTGTTGAGTACACCATCATTATACTCCTTTAAATGTTCTTGATTATAACTACCAAAGTGGAATACATTATCAGAGGCTACCAGAAGTCCTGCAAAATCACAACAAAATATCAAACCAAACCTTAGGGTGCCTCCCAAGTAGCACTAAATTTATAGTCTTCAACCAAACTTCTCAAAACAAACTACTAATCAAAAGTATCAAACACCAGGATTACCTTGTCTTCATTTCTTTTCAAGCAACAATGGTTCAAACACAAGAAATGATCATTCAAGGTAATTAATTGTACTTCTTTAATCATGGAAAATTTTAGAGTACAAGTTTTACTGAATTCAAATAAAGCACAACATGCATATATTTGCAAACAAATTTAGGAGCTTCCAAAAATTTAGGGCATCCCACAAAATCCACTTGACTCTTATCAGCAAGGATCAACACTTCAATTGGAGAGACATGAACAATAGCTTTTGGAACATCCACATTAGTTTCAACATTAAAATGACAGGAATTAGGTTCCACAACTAGAACCTCTTATAGACTACACCCATTAATCTCTCCAAAAATTGATTTCAAGTTCCTTATCACATTTCACAAGAGCTAAAGTTTCATCTAATTTCACATCCTTAACTTCCTCACAATAATCATCACCAACACAAGAAGTGGTTATCATGCTTAAAGAATTATCTTGCCTTATAGTCTCAAGTGACAAAATAATTTGACTCACATATATTCCAATATTTTGGACACTTGACTCAACTTTTGTGACAAGTTCCTTTTGCTCTCTACTAAATATCTCTGTTTATTCCACACACTCCTCACATAATCTTTCTAAATTATATTTTTCTTGATGCTCAAGGGTGTGTTCTTCAATAAGTGGATAAGAGTATAAAGGAGGATTAGGACAATCTTGACATATGGATCCAAAGACTCTTGTTGCTCTAAAATTCCACCAGGATAAAATGAATGGTCAAAACAAGTTTGGTTCATAGTGAAATCATCTCTCACATAATGACTGGTAGTGCTATATGGACAATGCTCATAGGAATAACACTCTCCACAATAAGCATAAGAAAGACAATTATAAGAAGAAGAATTTTCAATCCAACCATCATATATATTTTCTTGTCTCATTCCATCCACATGCATTCCTAAAAAATAACCAAGATATGACAATTTATTATTGATTGAACCAAAAGAATGCTATGAATAATCTATTTCTTTTAATTTTTTAATTTTTTTTAAGATTTTAACATGAAGACTAAATTAGTATTAAAATTACTTGGTATTAATATTAATGATAAAAATCCCCAGCAACGGCACCAAAAACTTGTTACGAGTGTAGATGACATATTAAATAGTGCAAGTGTACACTCTCATAATCAAGTAATACAGAAGTAAGTAGAGTATCTCTCCCATGAGGATTGATCACTAAGTATCAAAATGGGTAATTTTAATTCTATTTAGTCGATCGATTATTTGGTGATTGAGAGAACAAAATAAAATGATTAAATATGAGTGAAAATAAAATGAAAGCAAATATGAGAAAAACCCTAGGGGTCAGATTTCAATTAACAAATTTCGGATTGAATCACTTATCTATTCTAACCCAATTTATTCCATATGATTGATAGTCGAGTATTCCTAATTTAAATTACTAGCCTCTTCCAAGGTTAAGCAATTCTATAATTAATTGCTAGTACAATATCTTCCTATATGAATTTAAGTAATTAATTATGCATTAAGATTTATGGAACTTAGTAAGACTACACAAATCATATGAATATATTCCTATTTCATATACAATCATGGTTTTAATTATAGGATCTACATACATGCATCTCCTTCCAATCACAACATACATATTTAAATCATTCAAAAGATGGCCAATCAATTGAAAGTATTAAGAAAAATAATTAAAACTCAATCATGAAGGAAAAATTAAAAATAGATTTATTAAGTTAAAATTTAATACGTAATTAGTAAGCTAAGTCATCACCTTAGGAAAAAAGAAATTTAGCTAATGATGAAATTAAAAAAACCAAAATAAATTGAAATTTTCATAAATATTGCATAAAACTTGAATGAAAATCATATAAATACTATATAAAACTTGAATATTAAATTTTAAAACATAATATTCAACCAAAAGATGCATGAAAAATGGAGAAATCTAGCCTTCCTTGTATGAGGTAAAACCTTCCATGTAGGTGGCAACCTATACCATCTATAAAAGAGGACTACCTATACCATCCATATAGGAGGTCTACCTAAGCCTTCCAACATGGAGGCATGAAAAATAATACAATGCATGAAATTAAATCTAGAAAATAACATAATTTATTCAGAACTGTTAGAGAAAAGATCTCTTCCTGTCAAAGAAGGACCTCTAATTGTCAGAGAAGGAAACCTTTACTTCTCTCCCCCTTCCTTCCTTGATGCTTGGCGTAAGATCTCTATTTATAAGCAAAAAAACATGTTTTCTACAATAAAAAAATGTGGTTGATGCAGTGAAAAGCATGTTGCTACAGTACTGCCATCCACTACAGTACTTTTGTCATCTATATTGATTCCATTGTGAACAGTCCGTCATGAACAGTGACCCAGTGAATAGTAACCAATGCTACGGTATTGACCTTTTTCAATCCTATCGGTCCAATTTTTGGTCTCCTTTCTCCTCTTATTGTGTGGCTATCAAAAGAGAAAATAAGTAAATATTATAATAGTAATAAAAATATTTATGCCAAAATCATCTTGTATTTATCAATTACGCCTAAATTTATTACATTAATCTCAAATATCATTCACAAAATCATTATATAAGGAAAAATAAATATACGAATATTTTACTTATCATTTTTGCCTTACATTCAAGGATGCATATATCATTAACTTTTCTTAAATTAGTTTTTATTTATTTTGTGATCTAATATTGTACTTTGGGGACACTAGATGCTCATAGTGCTAAATCCATTACACAAAAAGATTTGGTACTATGACTCTCAGCAGGCTTTCAGACAAAAGACCATACATGTAGGAGACTCTCAACCAGTAAGTTATCCATTCATCGTCTCTTATAATTCAGTTCAACTTGCATGTTCCTATATGTATGATTTTTTATTGTATCCTCTCAGAGTGGTGTATGAGTACCACACAAAAAATGTAATACCCTAAATTTTGGGATTTGAGGCTAAAGAATAAGCCTAAATTAAATAGACTGCTTAGTCCCAATTTAGCTAGTGTCCCAAATTTATTCCTTAATATTTCTTATATCTTTGAGGCATTAAAGGAAATAAAATGATAAGTTAAAGAGTATAGGAAATTTGTATACAAAAATTGGAATGTAAATAGTGTTGCCAGTGAAAATTTCCTGTGAGGCAGTGAGTTTGTCATATGATTTTGCATGGCCAAATGATGAGAAAATATTATAAAATTTTACAGGATGAAAGTAGACATCCTAATATTTAATTTGATAGGTCATGGGTAATTTTTGGAGCTGTATGCAAAGAGTTATGAATTTTTGAAGTTAGCCCATAAAAACTATGTATTTTCTAAAACAGAGTCCAAAAAATTAAATTCTGGGAACTTTTAGCTTTTAATTGGCTAGAGGCTATATTTTTCTTTGAAACTAGATTCAATAAGGGTTCTATAGCCTTTAGAATCACTCCAATTTGTTGCCTACAAATTTAGTTATGATTTTTCAAAGTTTGGGCAGAAAATCTGCCAGAAATGCCACAAATCAAAAAATGAGGAAAAAATGTGATGGCAATATTGTAATTATGAAGCAAATGGAGACATGTTAGGAGGAGGAACTTGGACGTCCTTTTCATGGCCCAATAAGAAGGAAATATTATGTACATGTAATTGGGCTTAGGACATCAATTGTATGTACATAAAATATGTACACAAAAAGTCAACTTTTTGTGAATTTAGTTAACTAAATAAATAAGAGATAAAGGCAAAAGATTATAAAACAATTTTTCCCTTCCTCTTCCATGCAAACCGTTAGCCATTGAGCTCAAATAGCAGAGAGAGTGCTTTTATTTCTAGAGAGAAGGAAGGAAAGAAATCACAAGGTAACTGGTTTTCTTTGGTGAGTTGAGTTATAACTTGTATAATCCTTCCTCTAAGCTATTCCCTATGTGATTCAAGGTGTTTTGAAGCAAAATTTTAGTGCTTGAGTGGGCTAGGGTTTTAGCCAAAGAGGAAAGAGGAAGAAGGAGCCAAAGGTAACTCCATAAACTTCAATCTTTGGTTGCTATTGCACTGTGGCTGGTTTGATCGGTGAATTTCTGATTGATTTGCTATGATTGTAAAATTTGGGAAATGTTGAACCCTAGCCATTAAGCTGCCCAAATTGAGTCTTAATCATGTTGGGAAAGTAATTAAATAGTTTAAAAAATTATTAGAAGTAGAAGGGAGCAAGTCAGCAGAGTCAGAATTTGAAAACCCTAATTTTTCCTAGAGAATCTTTGGTTTTGACCAGTGCTATTTGGAGGGGTTAAAGTGGGATTTTTGATAATTTGATGACTCCATTGTGTTCAAGGAGGAAAATTAGGTGGGGTTACAGTTGGACACTTTTCCAAAAAAGCCCTAAAAAGCATAATGACCAAAATACCCCTGAAACTTTAAATTAGGGGCTGCCAAGGGCATTTTTATCTTTTGGAAATGAATTTGGTAATTTTGAGGTTGGAAATGGATTCCTTGGGCAAATATATGTTAGAATAACTCAGGTCAAAATTTTGGGAAAAGTACGGTTGGACCAAGTAAGTAGGGCTAGGCTGGGTTGCTAAGGGACATTTTAGTAAATTTTCACAATAGACTCATATAACCACTAAAAACACTATGGTAGTGCCTAAAATAGTACATGAATGGGTTTTAACCTAATTCTTGTACATTTGACATTTTAAGACTGAGTTGTTGGCACGCATTTCATGGTGGAAAAGGCTTAAGGTGTAACTATTATTTCTCATACACTATGTGATTATTGATATGTTGAGTGTTACTATATTCTATGACTTGAACATGTGCCTAAGGCACATTATCTAGCTGAGGTACAGGGT